>OV651818.1:29442178-30042178 GCA_927349885.1 Psylliodes chrysocephalus | reverse complement strand
ACCTAGCCATCGAACGGTTTTCGAAACTGAATAACAAACGTAATTTCTCTATTTACTAACAGATGAACCGATTGTCGATTCAGAATATTTATTTTAAAAATGAGGTAAACGCGTTTAATCATTCTTGATGAACATTTATTCACGAATTATCATCATTTTAAAGAAAATATAAACAATATTAATTTAAATTTGGCAATCTATCTAAATGAATTTAAAAATTTAGAAAATTTTATGTATATAAAATTCTATACTCAATGATCGAGGAAGCGCTATCGCTCGGGCCATTTTGATGACGTTCTGTACTGCTCTAACAGATGTCGTGACAGAATTGCCTTTAATGAAACGTCCATAAGGTTGATCTACTACGATCGGTCTAAGACATTTGGGCGCGACCGTTTGGGCGCGACCGTTTGGGCGCGGAGCCGTTTGGGAGCGGGGACATTTGGGCGCAGGGACATTGGGGCGCAATCTATTTGAGCGCGGAGACATTTGGGCGCGAGGAAATTAAACGCATATTATTACGAGTACTATTACTGTTTAATTTTCTAAAATAAAATATATACAATTTTATAGAAACTAAATTTTGTAATTGTATAAAATTTTTCTTAAAAATTCAATAATATTCCTCTTATTTGCGACATGATCATTATTGTAATCTTCAATCATTTTTTAAAATCTTTTATCAACCTAGATAAATTTTTGTTTTGTAGGTGTAGGCTCATTTCCCGCAAGTAAGTGCTCATAAGCAACATCTCTCCGTCGTTGGACAGTTTTCAGGCTGTTTATTTATGCCTACAAAAACTAGCATTTCACTAGTAAACTCGTATTTTACCATTTAAACAAAAAATCAAACTTATATCACAGAATACTTTTACAGAAGCGAAGGCATGTCAACTTTTGGGGTCCAAAATTTTTTGCGCATGATCAGGGCCGCCATTTTATAACCGGCAAAACTGTCATGTCACGAGTGTTGTTTTGATGTGTCAGGATCAGTCATTTGTAATTTATGATTTTTTTTTATCGAATTTAAGTGTCTTTAGTGTTTTCCTTTGTATATTTTTTAACAATTATTGAGTAAATCTGTGTTTAGTGCTTTCCTTTGTCTATTTTATGAACATTGTTCAGTAAACATGTTTTTAATCGAAGACTTTTTGTGGTATGTGCTGAGCTATTTACATATTTTTATTTATTTTATTAAAGCAAAATAATTTTTTAGTGAACTGATGGAATCTAAAAGAAAGATATATGTGTTTATCGCTCATGTCTACCTCGAACGGATTCGAATACTAGTTATTTTTCATTTTCCAAAGTTTCAGAAAGGTATGCAAAATAAATTATGCAATTTAAATGAGGAAAACTGATAGCTCTACCTAACAAATAGTTTAAATTTTGATCCAGATATCCAAATTTACCAACGTTATGTGCTACGTTTGAAAAGTACCTTGTGGAACGGAGTAGAACTAGTAGATTTTTTTTAATCATGTGATAATCGAGCTTATGTGGAATAAAAGCTATAGATTTGTTTGTGTTTCCGGTTTCCATTAGAATAAACTAAAACCTTTCTTTTAAATCAAATTTGATTTCTCTTCTCCTGGTTTCTGTTACAAGTTTCAAAATAAACTTCATTTTTAGCTGTGGTATTTTTCATCTAATATTTTTTATAAATATGTTTTGCTCTTAATAACCAGATATGTAAATAAGATGAAAAATAATAAACTGTGACACAAAAGACAACTGTCTGTACATCTCACAGAAATACATCTACAACTTCAGTTGCTTTTTTCCAGTGAACTGTATAGTTAAAAATAGTTTTCTGCTTTTTTCTTTGTCCATTGTCACATAAATTACATTTACTCCGTAAGCTCTAAAATTTAATTCAGAGGAAATAGATCTTACTTGACTTATCAGTTCTGCATTAAAAGGCCATGTAGCAGATCCCATCGAGAACGGCTTCGAGTAAAATGAGTAAAACGAGGTACTTTTCAAATGCAGCAATGTTAACAGTATGTTATTTATTTGGCTATTTAATCAAAACAATTATTTTATTATCATTTTTAAATCAAATTATATTTATGTACCTATGACAATGTATTTTGTATTTTTTTAGGTTTCCCATGTTGTTAAGAGCCTGTAGTCGAGAAGACTTGATTAATATAACCAGTGAATAATTACACAAAAGCTACCAGTTGTGTAAAAAACATTTCCAGCCCAGTAGTTTTTCATTTGGATCAACTCAGAAATGTTTATTTGAAAATATACTTTTGACAATATTCTGACACACACCCATAACAAATGAAATAATTGATCATTCTGAATGAATCTGTACCCTACTAAATCCCACGACGATTTTCTCAGTACACCAGGTATTAAAAATAATATAAAAGTGTTGTTTTTATGTATTTTTTATTTTAAATATTTTTTTTTAGGTCCCAGCAAAAGAATGCTAACTTTGAAGATTGAAGAGATATTGTTGTTTCTATTTTGATAATGCATGTGCCAGTCCCAAAAATATCCTTCGGATGGGCCACAATTTTTAAACCAACCATTTGCAGATTAGTTAAATCACAAGCGGAATTTAAAAACAAAAAGCCTCTAGCTAGAAGACATTCCAATGAATACAAGCAGTTTGCGCTTACATTGTATTTTTTAGGACCTAGGGCATATTCCTTTGTCTAAAATTTTGTGCCTTTTGATGTGTAGGTATTTTTCCTATTGATATTTTTATTAATCTGATTTTTGTAATATGTGTTTTTCGTATTTTGGTTTATTAAAATTAATAGTCAGTATGGGTACAAGTAGATGTAATTGGCCGGTTCTGGAAATGAGAAAGAGGTACAGAGAGAGGTAATTGGGTAATTACTAATTATCCTAAGTACCCCCCACCCTTCGCGCAATTAGCAAGTACCTCCCAATTACATCATGTACTGTAATAAGTGCAATTGCACAGTAAGTACCACCCAATTACATCATGTACTGTAATAAGTGCAATTGCATAATAAGTACCTCCCAATTACCCACAGGGTATACATCTCATTACTCCATACATATCAAAGTGTAAGTACACCTTAGGTAGTAATTACTGTGTGCAATGTAGTGTGGTGAATGTTATCTAAGTGCCTCCTAGTGATTACTGTTGGCAGCACGTCCTTAGCTCTCGGCCGGCGTGCCTAGAGTGCTTAGCCTGCGTTAGAGACGATCGTGCTTAACCGAAATATCGAGGTAAGGGACTAAGAAGGGGTAGCCTGCGCCAGAGATAGACGCGCAATTAGCAAGTACCTCCCAATTACAGCATGTGCTGTAATAAATGCAATTGCACAGTAAGTACCTCCCAATTACCATATACACGCCATACTGTAATGATTGTAATTGCATAATAAGTACCTCCCAATAACCCACAGGGTATACATCTCATTACTCCATACATATTAAAGTGTAAGTACACCTTAGGTAGTAATTACTGTATGCAATGTAGTGAATGTTATCTAAGCTCCTAGTGATTACTGTTGGCAGCACATCCTTAACTCTCGGCCGTCGTGCCTAGAGTGCTTAGCCTGCGTTAGAGACGGTCGTGCTTAACCGAAATATCGTGGTAAGGGACTAAGAAGGGGTAGCTGCGCCATAGATAGACGCGCCCAACTGAAATATCGAGGGAGGAGCTAAGAAGAGGTGGTGGAATTTTCTAGAGGATATATATATATAGTAGGACCCGCATCCAAATCCGTACAAATATCGTTAGCTTTAAGCCTATCGGTAGTTCTATCATCTAATATCGAAATAATCATAAAAATAATAAACATGTATAAGTGCAATTGTGGTTTAACATATACAAGGGTAGATAATTTACGTCGACATCAAAATAAAAGTTGTAAGCTGATATCTAACCGCATCGGCGAATCATCCGGAGGTACGAAGAGATCTACTACTCCCAGTAATGATGTTCCACCTGAAAAAAAAGCCCGGGTAATGCGAGTTCCACAAGTTCATACGCATCGCATCGTAGACTCAAAGGCCCATAATAGAAGATGTGAATCATGTAATGTAGATGTCCCTACCAATCAGATGACGTCGCATATGAGGAGTCTTGGGCATAAAGAAAAAGCCTGTGCAATTCATGCCGATGGTATATATTTAATTAAGAGCGCGTTTAAGTGCAGAATCGCAACTTACAGGCTTAAATGTGATGAAAAACATATAGATTATGTAACATTTTTTGATGCGATAAAATTAAGAGTATTGAAATTGTTAAAAGTTGTTCTGAAGGCCCATAATGCCATTAAAGTTAATGTAGAGGCCTTCGCTACTTATGCATTGGAGAGCCAAGATGTTTCTGAAATCAAATCTTTTAACAGCATAAATCGAATACTCGATTTGTCGACGGATTTGGATGCGGTATATGTAGACTTTAAGGATGCTGTGGTATCTCAAACTGCAGACTTTCAACATAAGGATTCAGGTATAATAGTTTTATAATTCATAGTATAGCGTTTACTAATATATTACTAATTGTTTCAGGTTGGACATTATGGGAAGTACTATTTTTAGAAGTAAATATAAATAAGTACTCCCCATTAGGCGGCTGCTCGTACATTAAGCTCCCCAAGTTTATTGAAACCAAGAAGGGTGTAGTTAATGTCCAAAATAATGATGCGTATTGCTTTGCTTGGGCCATCACGTCGGCGCTATATCCAGCGAGGGACAATGTTCACCTAACGACATCGTATCCACACTTCGAGACCGTGCTGAATGTTGATGGTATTGAATTCCCTATGAAGCTTAAAGACATTTCAAAATTTGAAGATTTAAATGACATAAGTGTTAATGTTTATGGTTTGGAACGTAGTTATGAAAATGGTAAGGTTAAATTCGAAATAGTAGGCCCATTACGATATTCCTCTAGGAGGTTAGGTCACCATATAAATTTACTATTAATAACGGAGGATTCAGGAAATAGTCACTACTGTTGGATTAAAAATATTTCCAGATTGGTATCGAATCAAGTAACTAGAAATGAACATAAAAAATTTTTTTGTGACGGCTGTTTACTTTATTTCCGATCTGAAAGCATACTATTGCGGCACCAGTTGCGCGATTGTAATCATATATACACCAGCACACCATCAGTGGAGCTGAAAAAAGACAAACGCGGTAATTATGTACCTGAAAACATACTTAAGTTTCAAAATTATGATAAGCAACTTAGGGTTCCATTTGTAATTTACGCTGATTTTGAATCGATTTTAAAACCAATAGATACTTGCGAACCAGATCCGGAAAAAAAGTTTACTATCCCGACATACCAACATGAACCATATTCTTTTGCATATTTGAATAAATGTTCGTTTGATAATTCATTGACGAAATTTGTAACTTTTACGGGTGATAATGCTGGTAGCGATTTCGTGAAACGGCTAGAGGACGATGTTTTAACTATTTATAATACCTATTTAAAAGACGTTGTTCCGATGCATCAGCTGTCTAATGATGAAATAGATGATTTTAACTCGTCAACTATATGCTCTATTTGCGATGAGCCTTTTCAGGAAGATGACGTTAAAGTAAGAGATCATTGTCATGTTACCGGTAAGAAAACACCTGGCGCCGCGCATAGCAATTGTAATTTAAATTATAAAATCCCACAATTTGTTCCAATCTTTTTCCACAATTTGAGTGGGTATGACAGTCATTTATTTATTAAAGAATTGTATGGCGAAGGTGAGAGGACCGAAGTTATTGCACAAAATAAAGAAAAATATATTTCGTTCACTAAACCATTGTACACCCATAGCTATGTAGATAGAGATGGTATGTTGAGAAAAAATTACATAAAACTTAGATTTTTGGATAGTTACAGATTTTTAGCTGATTCATTGGCTGGACTGTCAGAAAACCTGCCATCAGAATTTTTTGTTGAAACAAGGAAATGTTTTGCAGAAAAAGAAAAATTCGATTTAATGAGGCAGAAGGGGGTGTTTCCATATAATTTCATGGATAATATAATGAAATTAGATCACCACAATTTACCTTCAAAAGATGAGTTTTATGACAAGTTAAATAATTGCCACATAACTGATGAGGAATATGCTAGGGCTCAGAAAGTTTGGAATGTATTTAAATGTCAAACTTTGGGATCTTATTCTGATTTATACTTAAAATCAGATGTTTTAATGTTGTGTGATATATTTGAAAATTTTAGGGATGTATCACTTAAAGCATATAAACTAGATCCGGCGCAATATTATACATCTCCAGGCCTGTCATGGGATGCGATGTTGCGGTACACTAAGGTGGAGTTGGAACTACTGACAGATATAGATATGATTAATTTCTTCAAAAATAGTATACGCGGCGGTATAAGCCAATGCGTTGAAAGAAAACATATCGCCAATAACCCGTATTTGTCCGAATATAATCCTTTCGAGCCGAAGTCTTCCATACATTATATCGATGCGACAAATCTCTATGGTTATAGCATGAGTCAACCTCTGCCCACGGGAGAATTTGTTTGGTTATCGGCTGAGGAAATTAATCAACTCGATATTATGTCTGTTGATGATCTCGGGGATTATGGGTATGTTTTAGAAGTTGATGTAACATATCCGCATCACCTTCATAATAAACACGCTGATTTGCCATTTTTAGTAGAGAATATAATACCACCTAATTCCAAAACAGAAATCCCCAAATTGGTTCCCAATTTAAATCATAAAGACAAGTACGTATTACACTATAGAAACTTCAAGCAGGCCATAAATAATGGGCTAATTGTAACTCAAATTCATCGCGTCCTCAAGTTTAAGCAGTCTCGTTGGCTGAAAAAATATATAGACCTCAATACAAATATGAGAAACAATGCTAAGGACACATCCGAGAAAAATCACTTTAAGCGCATGGTCAATTCTGTGTACGGGAAAACTATGGAAAATGTAGATGACAGGCGTGATATTTACCTTAGAACCCACTGGGCAAGTAAGAGAAATTCCCCAGGCGCAAACAACTTAATTGCTAGACCTAATTTTAAGTCTTGTTCCATATTTTCAGAGCACTTTGTGGCTATACATATGGGTAGAACTAAAATTTGTTATAACAAACCACTTTATGTAGGTTTCACGGTGTTGGAATTGTCGAAAGTGAGAATGTATGATTTTTATTACGGCACATTAAAACGACAATTAGGCGATAACATTTCCTTACTTTACACGGATACTGATAGTTTTGTGAGGTATACATGGTTTTGTAAACCACGCTTCAATATCTCACCATTATTGACCACCCCGCCGCCTCCAACCGCCCCCAACCGCCCCCACCTTCCCCGGCCCAAACCGCCGAAACCGTCCCCCGCTTCCGGGGGTCGGCTACCGCCGCCCCCCTCCGCTCCGCGTGCGGGTGGGCGGCTGGGGAGCGGGCGATTTTGGGTAGGGGGGCGGTGGGGGACGGTTTCGGCGGTTTTGGGGATGTTACTCTTTTTTTTTTTTTTTCTTTTTTTTTTTTTTCCTTTTTTTTCCTTTTTTTTCCTTTTTTTCCCCTTTTTTCCCCCTTTTTTTCCTTTTTTTCGATTAAAATGCCTCGTCGATGCTCTCCCCACTCTCTCCCCGAAGGGTCGAAGGCCGGGCCCGCGGAGGACTCCCGCCTCCCGCCCCCGCGGGCGAAACCCGCGCCCGGCCGGAGGCCGGTTTTTTTCCCCACTCTCACTCCCACTCTCTCCCCTCCACTTTCCGATCGCTATATATACGGGAACAAGACCTGAGAAATTCAGTTTACTGCAGCTCCTCGCTGAGTAAACAACTGGACGATGGGCGATTTTAATGATATTTTTTTGGCTCAGATGTTCAGAGAAGCGATCCTCAGAAGGCTGGCCTGGGGGGAATTGGATCCGTCGGAAGAGGAGTTGGGCCCTTGCGACTCATCTTCTGCTTGTCCTCTACCAAGGCCGCCATCACCTGCGGGGCCTTGCGATAGCACCACGCAAGTGGTGGATATCGACATCGGTGATGTCGATATGAGTGGCTACGAGTCAGATAATATATCGGTGATCGATATATCGTCTGATTCGGATAGCGATTCCGGCTCGGATTAGGGCGTATGCTCTAGCCGCAAAAACGGCCCTTTTCAGGGCCAACAAAAAAAACAAAAAAAAACGGTGCCATGATCGTTATAGAACTTATGGGGACATAAAGATATTCAGGAATATCGTAATGGACCTCGAAAAACTGTGGCTCAATTTAGATATAACGTATAGGCTGGAGGCGCACGCGGGCGAAGCCCGCGTCCGGCCGATTTTCTTCTTTTTTCTCCCACTCCCACTCCCACTCTCTCCCCTCTACTTTCCGATCACTATATATACGGGAACCAGATCTGAGAAATTCAGTTTACTACGGCTCGCCGAGTAAACTATTTAATTCTTTTCGAGTTATTTTTTCAGTTCTCAGCAGTGTTTCAACATGACTTCAATCGAAGAGACGATCGCCGCAGCTAACTCAATCATTTCAATCGATGCTGTGGAATTCGATTTTGAGGAAATCTTCAAGGAGTTGACGGTTCCTTCACCGGTATCGCCGATGGAGCTGTCGCAAGTGTGCGACATCCCATTACCGGCCCCGTTACCGGCTCCTTTGCCGCTCCCGTCACCGGCTCCGTTACTAGCCCCAGTACCGGTATATGATAGCGGAGACGATTTTGAAGCGCCCAAGAAGATCCGGGTCCTCAGCGATGTACGCGTTGATACGCTACCCTCGTCAGCCACATTGTCAAAGCTTGTCGGCACAATGGAAGATGCGCCCTGTAGGTCGAAGCCAACGAGACCGCGGGTGGTTGTGCCGAAGAGTAAAAAGCCGAGAGCCACCGCAGCGAAACCAAAGACCGCGCCAGTAAGGAAGTTGAAGGCGGTAGCCTCAACAAGTGCGGCGATACCAATCCCAATACCGCCCAAGGATGACGGCGAAGAAGACAGCATGAGGAGGAAAATCAACTCCGCCGCCACCGTCCTATTGAATAAGGAGACGCGGTATAATGCTGATAGGGAGCAGTTAAGTATCACTGAAGCGACACTAAAACAGCTGAGGATGGAGGTGGATGGTATGGCGAGAGATATGGAGGTTACCTTAGCGCCACTTCAGCGCGAGACTGAAGGATTGGCAGATGAAGATGCCCGCATCCAACGGCACTTGGTTGACTTGCAACGGCAGATGGATGAGACCATTCATCGTCGGAACAATGTGCGCCAAAGGCAGTTGGATGTGGGCATTGAAATTGCTAGGGTCAAAGAGACCCAATCGGAGTTTGAAAAAAAGAAGGGTGCATATGATATGATGCAGGGCCGGTATCGCGAACTTATTGAGCGGGCGCGCGTTAGGAGTGCGGACTACACAAAGTTTTTGGATCGCATAGTGTTGCATAAGGACAGGTAGACATTTTTTGGTATTTGTTAGTTTATTAGTCGTGGAGATATGCCTACAGGGGAGCTAACCACGTTAAAAAAAAGCAGCGCGCCATGAGTTCTATCTCCATATATTATGATTAGTTTATGATGATAGGCTAGTTGTAATATATAAGATGGTGTGGAAACGAACTCCCCAATATACTTCTTTACAGACTGCCGATGCTGCCGCTGTCGATGGTGATGGAGAAAGTATGGGCTACAAACAGTTTCTGGGGCACATAGTTTTGCATAAGGACAGGTAGACATTTTTTGGTATTTGTTAGTTTGTTAGTTGTGGAGATATGCCTACTGGGGAGCTAACCACGTTAAAAAAAGCAACGCGCCATGAGTTCTATCTCCATATATTATGATTAGTTTATGATGATAGGCTAGTTGTAATATATAAGATGGTGTGGAAACGAACTCCCTAATCAGAGCCAAACAAAACAACAAAATTTTAAGATATAAAAGTTTTATCACTGAGAGTCTTCCACTCTCGCTTCTCCCCCACTCTCTCCCCACTCTACTCACTTTTTTTCAATCACTATAAATACTCATCGCACATATGCATACAATCATTCTGCTTCATGATGTGCGATTCTGCAAGTGGCTCTGGTTTCAGCCCACCCGGACTATGTAGGACAACCATCGCATGGTTGTTTCCGACCACGTCGGAAGAGGAGTTGGGCCCTTGTGACTCAACTTATTCTTCTCCCCCTCTGGCAAGGCCGCCATCACCTGCGGGGCCTTGCGACAGCACCTCGCAAGTGGAAGTGGCGGATATCGACATCGATGATGTTGATATGGGTGGCTACGGCTCAGATGATATACCGGCGATCGATATATCGTCTGATTCGGATAGCGATTCCGACTCGGATTAGGGTTTATGCTCTAGTCGAGAAAAACGGCCCTTTTCAGGGCCAACAAAAAAAACAAACAAAAAACGGTTCCTTTTAGAACCAAAAAAAACTAGCGGACTGCTCAATGGGCTAAAAATTATAATTTTGCGTCAATTGTAATTTAAAATTGGTCCCACTCAACATCTATCCCACCATATTTTTAATGGTAGAGTAGAAGATATTTCGTCTTCCGAAAAAATAATATAAGAATAACAGGAAACTATTATTTTACGTTTGAAGAATTATGTACAGTTTTGACCCAAATACTCATCTACTAGAATGGGCGTGAGCAAGAAAAATAGAACTTATTGCTAGCCCAGACAAAAAAAGTTTGCATTGTTAAGGTTCGAACTATCTATAACATCCCCCCACCTCAACATCCATCCGCCGACCTCTTAATAAAAGAGTTCCTATAGCCTCAGATATTCAGTTGTCTAAATTCAGCTTGAAGGCCCTGCGCTACTATGAATAAATTAAATGATACTTGTTCTATGAGTAAGCGCCTTACTTGTAAGATTTGTGGCGATAAGGAGGTGCAAATGGTTTTTATACCATGCGGGCATACCGTATCTTGCGTGAGTTGCAGTCAATCCGTAGTTATTTGTATTATCTGCAGGGCGCCGATTAATGCTAGAGTAAAATTTTTTCTGACTTCCAACTTTCCGGAACTAGCCGAACTCAACTGAGCGCGGTGTAATGCAGGGGAGGTGGTAAATTCGTGGGTTGGTGGAGTGGAGGTGGAAATACATAACATATATAAGGAGGCCCCGACCACGTACCAGCATCAGACATTTAAGTGTAGCTGACCTGACCACCGTCATGAACAACCAAAATGAATACCAGGGTGAAGAAGATGAAGGAGTTAGGGAGATCATTCGTCAACTGGCCTTAGTAGCGCGCTTTGATGCCAACAAGCCAGGAATTGACGAATTTTGGGCCGCCGTAGAACGTGATGTAAGTTTTTAACTATTACCTTATGTTTATAAAATTACTACTCATTATGCTTATAAAATATCTAATCAATATACTTCTTTACAGGCTGCTGATGCTGCTGCTGCCGCTGCTGATGGTGATAGAGAAGGCGCGGCTGGTCTAGCTCAACCTGCCGACGAGGATTTGGGCGCTGTTGGTCCGGCACCACCCGCCGAAGAGGGTGCAGACGCCGTTGGTCCAGCCCCACCCGCCGATGAGCCCGCCAGCGACGACGACGATGAGGGCATTGAGGCTGATTGCCCTGGATCACCGACTTCAATAAGAAGGGAGCTGGCTGTATTTCAGGCCAGAGGCGGTAACCACTTCTGCGTTACAACCAGCTCCGTTATTGTGAAGTTGGTTATTCCTGGCATGGAACGGAGCAAACGTCTGTGCAACCCCTGCTTCCTTCATTACGAGCAGATGGATGTCGAAAGAAATCCAAATGCCAGGTACATACATGATCATCAGCATTTTGTTGTAGAAGGGGGGGATTTGGAGGATCCGCAAACATGCGATGTATGCGCCCGATATATTTCCCACTTCTGCGACACAAATGTTTGCCCTGTATGCATCGGCGCTTGAAATAAAGGAGTCAGGGGTTGCAATACGGCGGCTTTGTTATGCATCCAATGACCCTCTATATATTAGTTTTAGATTTAATTTGTATAGTTTATTATTTAAGCTTTATGTATATATTTAAGTGTAAGTTATTTTATTATTGTATATGTAGTAGTTAATAGGAAAATAAAACTTTTTTTTTTAATCTTTATTTCATTTAATATCCATACTAAACAATATCATTTATATTAATCCAAGAGTTTTCTTGCTGTGGGAATCCCAACCACTTCACCAAGGCTTTGTCCCCTTTCGTCCGAATGACCTTTTCCACTAAATAAACATCTTTCCACTTTGTTTTTAATAATTCCAACTCATAAAATGAGCCTTTAATCGATTGACCATTCATATCTTCTAGAATGTATGTTACGGGGTATGTGCTATTTATTTTTCTTATTTTGAATAATTCAGTTGTATAGTTAGCAGTATACCCTTTTTCAAATATGCTTTTATATTTACTTATTCTTACGACATCGCCGACACGATATTTCGGTTTTTTACGCCTTACTTCATTTTTGTTTTGCCTATATTGGTTGAGTTTAGTTGTCGGCAGGGCATCTATTGGCTTCATACCTATGATTGAATGCGTGGTGTTATTATACTTATTAATGACGCCGTTTATAATATCTATCCAATTGTATTTCCCTCTCATAGCCATTTTTTTATATAATAGGGATTTTATCGTACGAATCACACGTTCTGCCATTGACGCTTTCATTGTACTATAAGTCGAATAGTGATTTATATCATATGTTTTCATTACTTTCCCAAATTCCTTGTTATAATATTCTGTCCCTTGATCCGTTTGTAGATTTTTAGGATGGTGTGCGCAATTTTGGAGTATATCTAAAAAGGCATTTCTAACATGTAATATTTCCTTATATGTGTTCTTAGTCGCATTACTTACTTTCTTAGGGCTTCGATAAAATAGTAGCTCATATAATTCCGGATTGCCGCGGTAGTCAGCAACTCTTCTATCCCCATCCCAAAACGAGATTTTGCCATCAGAAAATTTAACTTCTAAATTCCCAACCATTGTTTTCATGTCATTGTCCATATATACGCCGTACCGAGTATCATAGTGTTTATTACCTCGCGATATTTCTTCTAAATGTTTATCAATATATTTTTTATCATCATCATCATCATCATCATCATCATCATCATCATCATCACCGCGGTCGGATATTGCATTTTCAAAACTTTCTTCATATTTTGTCGAGTCCGGTGATATTGACGCGAGTTCCCTTTTTATGCCAGATCTTTCTTTTTTAGTGTTAGCGGGGTTTTCTTCTTTAGTGTTAGAGGGGTTAGAGGTTGCGGCTTTTGAAATTGTTTTCAACGGTTTCGTCAGCGGTTCATACATTTTTTCTAGAGCTTGTAGAGTTTCAACGCGCCCACTTTTTAAGGCATTGAATTTCTGTCTAACCGAATCGGAGACAGCAGCCAGCTCCGATTTGACGTCGAAATGTTTTTTATTGCTATACATTTTAATCGCTGAAACCACCTACCGCCTTGGACGCTACTTGGAAAATAACACGTATTGCATTGTTTATGGGTATATGAAGCTATCGAATCCTTTCTTATATCTACCGGCGCTTATATCTTTATCTTTATCGACCACTAGAAATCCATGCTTTTCACCCCAGCATTCAGCACACATTTCCTGAAATTTTTTAAAAGGAACATCTGGAGCTACATGGTCTGAGTATATGTGATGTAGGTTTAAGTCATCTTGTTTAAACATAATAATTAGATTTGCATTGTCTCTAATCAATTGTTTCGGAATCTTCGAATACGTTTGAGCCAAATAAAAACAATCTATATTTCTGTGTCGCCCCATACTAAAATGTGATCTAATAACATCTTGCTTTTCACAAATCACATCATCAAATATAAATATAGAATTCGGTTTGGCATCTACTGGTTGAATTATATCTTCATTATTGTTAAACGTAAAATAACCCAACCCTTTTATCGGCGTCAAAACTTCATGCAAGTATTCATACTTCTTCTGGTATAAAGATTTTGAATAAATATATACGTTTTCAAATCGTAGCCCATTTGGTTGAATGAGTAGTGATAACATCACATTTGTTTTACCGCAATTTGATGGTCCTATTAGAAGGCCGCGTATTGTATCAGGCAACAAAGGGCCGTGTCTGGGAACCTTATTTTCACTAACCCCATCACCAACTTTTTCATCTAAATTCTCTACACAAATACTATTTTGTACTTTGACTATGCGCATCGTTTGACTGTCTTTAGCTATATAAGCGATCACCTCATGTAACATTCATTTAAATGCCTAGCGTCAAACGAGTGCGATCTATCACTAAACGTTATTCAAAAAGAAAGTGTGGAAGAGGGTTTGTTAATTCCCTAATAAATAAATTACCATTTGAACTGCACATACCGGGGTACCAATATTGTGGGCCAGGTACGCGCTTACAAAAACGTTTAGCACGTAACGACCCCGGAATAAATGAATTAGATAAAGCCTGTAAATTACATGATATTGCTTACTCTAAAAGTGCAAACGATTTGAAAGCTAGACATATTGCTGATAAGGACCTTCAAGAATTAGCTTGGACTCGGTTTAAAGCTAGCGACGCGTCAGTTGGTGAAAAAGCAGCTGCCTGGACTATCACAAATATTATGAAAACAAAGCGAAGTTTTGGTATGGGCCATAAATTACGGTCTAGGAAGCGGCGTCGCGGAACAAAAAGCAAAAAACGAATTGCTTTCGGTAGAGGAATTGTCAGTAAGATTAAAGGGGTATTAAAGACATATGGCGGACAGAAAATGGGGGGAAAAACACTCAGGAAGATGGCTGCATCATCTCTCATGGCTGCCCGAAAATATGTTAAAGCAGCCGGGGGAAAGAGAAAAATTATTATTCCCCGTATTATACCGATACCAAAAACAGGTGGATTTTTACCATTAATACCTATTTTTGCTGGATTATCTGCATTGGGGAGCTTGGCAGGAGCGGCGTCCGGAATCGTCAAAGCAGTGAACATCGCTAAAACAAATAGTCAACAATTAACAGAAGCTAATCGACACAATAGAACCATGGAAGCCATCTCTCTAGGAAAAAACGGTAAAGGATTATACTTAAAGCCCTATCGAAAGGGGTTGGGCCTTTACATGAAACCATATCGGCCAAAAAACTCGTAAGTTCACTACCTCGAAGACCTCTCAGTAATTTAGACATACAATCTTTTGCCAAAAGATTCAAGATTCCCTACTTTCGAGGTGTGTATATGAGAGATAGTTTACCAAACTGCGGGCCACTAAGAAACGAATCAGCCATTGTCAATTTGGATAGTAGTAGTGGGCCAGGAACACATTGGGTCGCTTACAAGAAAAGAGATGCGTCATTAATATATTTCGATAGTTATGGTGATTTACCCCCACCTTCAGATTTAATTAGTTATCTGTATAAAGGGCGTTGGCCGGTATCTGAAGTTCACTATAATTATAAACGCTACCAGAAGTTTAATACTGTCCTATGTGGACATTTGTGTTTGCAATTTCTTCTCTCTGAAGAATGAATACCCACGATGAAGAACAACCTAAGGATTTTTCTAAAAATGAATCTATTGACGTAAATGATGGTCCGACGGTATTTTTGAAACGCGGGTCAATTGACGTAAGCGATGATCCAACACCAAAACACGTAATTTGTTGTTTTTGTAAAATTCGAGAACTGAAAATTGCCACTAAAAAGCGAGTTTATAATTTATGTAATCGAAAATAGATTTCGAAGTCAGTGTGACATACTTCTTAGCCATGTCAAGAACATTTCATTTGTCGTCCATAGCGTCAAGCATTCTCAGCAATGATTTTTTTCCGCCCATCGAATTGGATGTTAATAAACAGTATGGTCTTGGATTAATAGCATTTTATGCCTACCATTCTATCAAAAATATCACCTCAAAAAATAATATCATCTGTTTAGAGGTGGTAGACCCAGAAAAGTTTTGGGCAGATGTGGTGCAGCGAGAGAAGAGTTGGGCCGAGGAAGGCAGTGCACCGAAAAAAATTAATGTACGTGTGGCACCCGGCGCTTATGAGATTGACGAAATTAATAAGTTCGTCCAAAAAGCTATATATGACTTTCTATATCCGGATACCAAAACTATTTTAAATCAAGGAGAACTTGATGATATGTTTAAATTGTCGGCGAACAACAACACTCTAAAATGTGAAATTTCATCTAAATTTATAATCAACTTTGATTGTGACAACAGTATAGCTAACCTCTTAGGATTCGGTAATTCGAAGTGCCCGCCAAGGCCTCAAGCTTATGTCTCTACAAGGCCGATCAATATTATGAACCTCCATCTTGTTCAATTGGATTGTAATATTATTTCTGGTTCCTATATAAATGGGAAAGAAGCCCACACCCTTTTTTCATTTGACATAGACGTTGAGCCAGGATACAAACTGACGAAGGAACCTCATAACATTATTTATCTACCAGTCATACCTACCGGTCGGCAATACCTAGACAACATTACTATCCGAGTTATAGACGATAACGGCGAGTTGATTGACTTTGGAGAGGAAACTATCAATATCACACTCGAATTAAAAGAGATAAACTAATATGGGATTCTGCTTCAAACCACGATATTCAACTAGCGCCCATTTAAATAATCATATAAATAGAATCGAAGGGAAAAACATGAACATTCGTCGAGTAACTGTAAAGCGAAGAAGACTTCTGTTGTCTAATAAAGATTATAAATTTCTTCAATCTATTGGATTCCACATAAGATATTAAATAATGGCTGTTTATGTAAGAAATGAGATGTTGGACGTATTTGAAAAGCCGATCGTCGATAACTCAATCAAAAGATGTGATGGATATATCCACCCGCCTACGGGATCGCCAAATTACAAACATTCTGATACAATCACCTTTACGATCAATAATATGGACCTGAATCTCTTAATTTGCGATAGTTACATCAATATAGTCGGAACATTTAAGCCAAAAGAGGTTAATAAAAAGTGCTATTTGGCCAACAATGCTCTTCCTGGCCTATTTGAAGAAATTAGATATGAAATGGGTGGACAAAAGATTGCTGAATGTCGAAAACCCATTATAACGACAGCAATAAAAAATATGGTGTCATATGGTGAAAAACATGCGAAATTATTAGAAACATCCGGTTGGGGCCTCAGCGAAGAGAATCAAGTTTTGGTTGATTCAACGAGTAATACATTTACAGGTAGAATCTTATTAAAACATCTATTTGGTTTTGCCGAATCTTACAAAAAAGGGATAATAGGTGTTAAGCATGAGATGACTGTAATAATTGCTCGAGCATTCGAAAATTGCTATATAGGAGAAGTCGATGCGGACATAACTATCACTAAAATGGATTGGATAGTCAAACATATTACTCCCGAAAATGATGCGGATGTTCTCATGTATAAAAAAATGAATGACAAACATTTGCAATCCATTAAAATACCACACCATAAATGGGATCTTTATGAATTACCTACTCTAAGGCAAACTTCTCACGACATATGGGCGATTAAAACCACTACATCCATGGAACGACCTAGATATGTAATTATTGGATTTCAAAATACTTCTTTTACTGAGAACAGAAAAGAAGATGTGACTGCGTTTACGGCTGCTGATATAACTAATATCAGATTATATCTAAATTCTGAAGTTTACCCGTTAGAGCGTTGGAATCTAGATGTCGGGAAAAAGTTGGATACTCCCGCTTATTATGCTTATGAAGATTTTCAGCGAAGTTACTACAAAAAGGAAAATCCTGAACCGATGTTAGGCCTGAATGGCTTTAGAGCGAACCCCCTATTCGTAATTGATTGCAGTATGTATCCAAAACCAATCAAATCTTCAACTGTGGATGTCAAGGTTGAATTCGAAACACGTAAAATGCAGTTTCCCGCCAACACTAAAGCGTATGCGCTTATTATTCATGAAGCTCTTATAAGTTATAATGCACTAGATGGCACTGTACACACCGAATATATGCCATTGTAATTCATATACTCTAATTTACTGTATCCAAACTTATACCTGTGTTCACTTTTAACAAAAATAAAAAGATGTAACCTTTTTTAAATAAAAAACATTTAAACTATGTATATTGTTTTATTTATATTTTAATCACAGATAGATAGATAGATATATTATATAAGTAATCGCTAATCCATTTCGTCATCTGCCTCATCATCAGCCTCATCGTCTGCATCTTCATCTAAACCATGTTTACTTCTTATTTGCGGGGTGATGTATGGTAAGGCCTCGTTCAAAAAGCGTTTCAAACTTAGGGTAACCATCTTCTCACAGAATGTATCCAAGTCCAGCTCACATGCATTATATTCGCAGCAAAGACTGCTGCCTTTACAGTATTTCTCATAACAATCGTTTTGATAGGCTACAGCTTCTGGAAACAGCCATACCTCAGCGTCGTAATTGATGGAGTGTAATGCATCCATCGCCAGTGCGTCCAGTTCCTTTCCAAGTCTGCTTATTGCTGATTCTATGTCGATGGCTTTAGGCCAGTGCTCTTCGGAATACATCATCCACATATCGAAATAATCTGAAACAATATTTGACCGTTATTAAATGAACAAATATGGGCCAAGTTATACTTACAATAAAATTGTAGAAATTCTTAATGAAATATTGTGTTTATTAGATATCTATATGTGATTAAAAGTAAAAAAATATTTACAGTGACTCTACCATGGATTTAACTAATTGATTGCTGGCCAACTAGATCGATTCTTATATGAGACCTAGTAGTTGAGTTGTAACACGGCTTTTCCCCTAAATAGACCATGGCATATTGACCAGTAGAATCATTTATCATAGCAATGACTTCGGATGGCATTATTTCAAAAATGCGCCTCGGTAACCAACACTGGAAAAGCTCCAGCGAATGTCGATCAATTAAATGAATAAGTAAACATTTACCATACCTGGTATCTTTGACCATTATCGTTTTAATAATATAAAGTTGACCTATAACCAATGACTTTAGTTCTCTTTGGTCCAATATTGTGGGCCAGTCTCCAAGTAATTTATTAACCGCATCAATTTGCGTTTGAGCCATAGTAGAATACAAATAAATATTTTTTTACCTGAATAATACACTCACAATACTACACTTGGTAACTATTTGGAACTTGTAGACCTTTTAAATTTCACGATTTTAAACTGATTTTATTTGGATGCGGATCCTAGTATATATCCTCTAGAAAATGCCCCCACTTTTTCTCAGCCCTACCCCGATATTTCGGTTAAGCGCGACCGTCTCTAACGCAGGCTAAGCACTCTAGGCACGACGGTCGAGAGTTAAGGACCTACTGCCAACAGTAATCACTAGGAGGCACTTAGATAACATTCATTACACTACATTGCATACAGTAATTACTACCTAAGGTGTACTTACACTTTAATATGTATGGAGTAATGAGATGTATACCCTGTGGGTAATTGGGAGGTACTTATTATGCAATTACAATCATTACAGTATGGCGTGTACATGGTAATTGGGAGGTACTTACTGTGCAATTGCACTTATTACAGTACATGGTGTAATTGGGTGGTACTTACTGTGCAATTGCACTTATTACAGTACATGATGTAATTGGGAGGTACTTGCTAATTGCGCGAAGGGTGGGGGGTACTTAGGATAATTACTAATTACCCAATTACCTCTCTCTGTACCTCTTTCTCATTTCCAGAACCGGCCAATTACATCTACTGGTACATGTTTTATTTATAACAACCTTTTTACTACAGTACTTTTCTTCAAATCTCAATTTAATTCATAGTTCTAATAATTATGCATCTAAAAATGCAAATTTATGTATACAACAAATTCATATGATTTATAAACAAATCCTAAGTCGTCTGGATTTATGAAATACAGCTACGAGGATGTACCATAATATAAGTTTTCCAAAATAAAGTCCTAAGATGTATCATTGATGCACCCTGGCTCTATCTAAACGATTATCTTCATACAGACAAATAAGAAAAAGAGGTTACTGCAAAACATGAGGATCGACTCCACTCCCACGTTAATGAAGTGCTGCAATGACTGGACAACTCTGCACAGAAGACTCGAAAGAAAAGCCATTTGAGCTAGTGCTAGTGTAAAACAGTGTAATAAATCGATACGCCAATTATTGGTGATGCTTTTCTACCAACGACTACTAGATTAATTTTGTTTACCAAAATAGAATTGTAAAAAATCACAGATTTATCCACCGAGTTGTCAAATTATTATAAGAGTATGGCGAAAGTCTTAATACAAGGATTGTTTATGGTATTATTGACATTATGATAAGGTTCTAAAACACATAAAAGGCTTTCAAAATGACAGTTCGGAAGTATTTGCATTTTTAATGCCAGTTATTATCAGTTTAATCTATTTTTCTAAGTACACAATTAATTAATACATCAATAATTTGTAATAGAATCCCTCTGTTAAAGAGTTAATGTTATAAAAAAAAACTGATGAATTAAGTACAACGAGCATTCGGTCTGGTTCCTCAAGTAAAAACTCTTTTTTAATATAGCGATCAGTAAAATTTACTTCAAAATAAATTATTGTGAAGCCTTATTTTTTCTAATTATATCACTAACCCACAGAATAACCACTATTAAAAGTATTCTGTGACTAACCTTCAATTCAGAGAAGAAATAGTGGATGTTGCTAAATAAGTTTGTTACATATATTTAAATCCTTTTCACAGTGTATTATCCAAATTTATAAGAATCTTGGTAATTTTTACCAGTGTAACAACCGGCAAGAACGTCAACTGTCAGCGAGTGTCACTTTAAATTTTGGCCACCCCGACATCAAACGTGCCGACGCAAGCCTTCATTTCTGTAATAGTGGTTATTCTGTGCTTATATATTGATGAGGAATCAATAAAACTTTTAGATTAACAATAAATAATCGAACATTTTTGATTCTGTTAGCTAATAAAATGTTTCTTATCTCTCCTGTAAAATAGTGTTTTCTGAGATACGAGGTTACGTCATAGTACCCTCAATATTTGAAGTTTTAACGTTCACTATTCAAAACTGTCAGTGTCAAATACCTAATACTAAAGACGCAAAATAATAAATTATAATTAACTACTGACATTAGTTATCCGTCTTTCATAAAAAAAAAAGTTATTTTGAACGATTTTTCAAAAAAAAAAAACAAACAAAATTTGACAGGAAACTCAGTAGCCAACTTTGATATGGGCTATTTTAAGTTTTCAAATAAGCAGAGGTGATTGTCCTACGACGTATTTTTCCAATGGTAGTATTAAAAAAAGTCCCATATGGATCCAAATTTATGTCACACACTGTACAACCAGAATTGATTCAATTAAAACATTCAAATTTAATAAAAATCTAAGAAGTTTTTATATTCTTACTTTAATTTAATATTTCTAATAATTATTTATCTTTTTATTACATTAATTGTATTAAAAAATACTAATAACTCTTACTGACAAAAAAGCTAATGAAAATACAAATTCGAAAAATATAACCAAACGTCCTCGCGCCCAAACGGCTCCGCGCCCAAACGTCTCGGCGTCCAAACGTATTTGCGCCCAAACGTCCTGCGCCCAGATGGCTGCGCCCAAATGGCTGCGCCCGGCTCTGTACTAGGATATGTAAATACATTGATTCTTTGTACAAGCGTTTTTATTTTGTTTCTTTGATGTGTGTGTGTGTAATTGGATTTTGTGACTGCGGATATAATCCATTAGCCTATTTGTTTCTTTGATGGCCTTTGCCAAAGTGTCATATAAATGTGTATCAACCAGTCAAGTCCCAGACTTGGCCGCTATATGCTGCACATTATCAGGAGGTACTCAACTTACTATACGTCACAGTACGCTTAGTTTTCGAGCTAGACATCTCGTTTCTGCACAGAACGATTCCATATTTAAACTGTTCAAGAACATATTATTAACTAATTTTTTCAAAGAAATGGATTTAATCGGTTTATGCACTGGGCCCCTAAATAGAATCATAACTCTTAATAAAAACCGAAAAAAAAAAAAGAGATGAAAACACTTATTAATTGACTTAAATTATTTGAAAGAACGTCTTCTATATACAGGTAAAAAAGTCTTATTTACTTGAAAGTCTATCTAGCTGTTTTCACAAGGCCAATGTTAACAACTAGATAGACTTTCATGTAAATAAGATCCGCGGTTTATCTGCGCGGATTTTGCTGTCTGAACGAGGCCTTAGGATTCACCCTGTATAGGATTTAAAAAAACATTTAAAGACGCACCGGTTGCGTTGCCTCCAAGTATTGAAACAAATATGTATAGGTAATATTTATATTTTTAAAATATTATCATTTATACGTATATATTGACATCATAAAATTTGGAAAAAACTATTGGGATGGGGTATAGAAAATTTTAGAATATATAAGTAGTTGGGAGGGATGTTTTTGTTTTTAGAAAAAGGATTTTGATGAATAATTTATTGATTTTCAACGGGAGTAGAACTGTTAGAGGGGATTGGAATTTTGAAAGAGAGAAAGATGAATTTCATTTTTATTGAAGTAGGATATATAAATAAAGGAGAAATTATTGTGACAGGCTCCTGGGCTGGAACTCTGTGTCATGTAGAATTCTACTTATCGCTTTCTACAATGGAATCGATTACTTTCTTTTGTGATAAATACGTTATCAACCGCACGGGAAATATCGCAATGTGGTTTCTTATGAAACTAGTTATCCTGTAGTAAGTATATACTCGTTGGTTTTCCGCTATGCTACACAGAGTGCTACAAAAGAATCTATTGTAGAAAGCGATAAGTAGAATTCTACATGACACAGAGTTCCAGCCCTGGTTCACCTAAAGTGAATCAGCGAGTCTATGTGGCGCTATGAATGTAACTCCCGAATAGGGGTTGTTCAGGCGCCAGTTTTGGTATCGCAGTTAGCTCTGCGACCCTGTGGTACACCAGAGTGTACTCAAGGTGAACTCAGTGGAAGTAAAAATAATTCCAGGTGGTCACTGCTAGGTAGCCACTATACTAGAATAAATAAAAATAAAACACTTATCTTCTTTACACCTCGTATCCTACGGTACCCTAAAAGATAACGGTTAAGAACCAGTAATAAGAGAAACACAGGAATAGGTACTAAAATATATATTTGCAAAAAAAATAAATACAACGGTAATTATATATGAACGGCTCCCTGCATTCGGAAAATCTATTCTTTAAAAATAAATTATTAAAATTGAAATTTAAATATTGACGGATCCCTATATCCGGAAAATTTAATAAATATAAATTATTAAAGTTGAAAATTATTTAAATATTGACGGATCCCCGTATTCGGAAAATTTGTTAAAAATAAATTATTAAAGTTAAAAATTATTTAAACATATAGAAATATTTATGGTTTATTAGCACAGGAGGCTAATCGGACTGGGAATTGTGAAAAGCCCAGTATACGGAAAATGTATGAAAATAAATTAATACACTTGAAACAATTTAAATATGACGGTAATCAAATGCAAACAAATAAATGAACTCAAAATTGTCGGAGCCCCCTTGTATCTTAATAACCAAGCGATGGGAAACGAAAATTCTCGCTTACTGATAAATATGGTTTATTTACGCGGTGTTTTGAACGGCGACCACGACGGTCGTAGAAAATATAATTTTTGAATTTTGCCCACAGTCTATCGAGAGCGTATGTGTGAATTTAATTTAACAGAAGTCGTCTGGCTTCATTCAATAACTAATTGTGAACGGGGAATGATTCAAATACGGCTGAATAAAAAAATTAAAAGAAAAGAAATTTTTCACGAAGTGAGGCGCGGAAATTAATTTAAATGTCTTTTTGGGAAATTAGACAACGTCATCAGGAGAGAGAGCTCTCTAACCCAGGAAACGGATCGAACCACCGAAAAAGAAAAAAAAATAAAACAATAAAATAATAAAAAATCTCTCACTTTGATGTTAACTGGGCGGTTTTTAAAAGAAATTGGATAAAGTCGCTGACAAAGAGAGAACTCGGTGTCTAGTCTAGGTCTAACCTCAAATAAAAAATTGCCAACGGTTTCCCACTGAGGGATGAAATAATATATCCTGGATGTGAATCAAAATTCTTCACTTGTAATACGGGTGTCCCAACTAATTATATAAAAGCCAATACAATAAAATAATAATATACGGATCCTACCTTAGCAGATAAACGGGGTTAATCGATGAACTAAATCACGGTACTCACAGCACTAGGTACTAACTAAGGGTGAATAGTTTTTGGCTGTCGGCCATCAAGAGAGAAGAGCTTACGGCGGCTGGCAAGCGAGAAGAGGGTGTAATTCTCAGATGGGATTTAATTTAGGCTTTTTCGGTAAAGCAAGATGGAAGACCAGTAGGCCCGAGTGGGGATACTACCACTACAGCTGACTGTTTACAATTTAGAAATATAAAAAATGTCCGTCTAGTACCTTGACAATTAAAAGTAGATAATCCATTCGAAATGGACTCTAAAAATGCCCATTCGGATTTCGGCAAATATAAGAATATTTTATTCTACAAGGATACTCGCAATTGTTAAAAAACGGTAATTCCTGGGAAACAGAAATACGGGGAACTTCTACATGTTCTCGGGTGGGGAATTAATTGAAATATACATTTTTAAGATAAATTAAAAATAAAATTTAGTGACTTCGTCACATTATAAAACAAGGTAAATAAGTTTTATTTATAAAAATCATAAATAAAAGAAAAGTTAAATAGAAAATAAAGACAAGCAGATACTTTAAAGGACAGCACAGAAGAGGTAATACACAGGTAAAGACACAGAGAGAGGCAGAAACAGGGAAAGGAGGACAAGCAGCGGCAGGACAAAAGCAACAGCAGTAACAGGACGAACGCAGCAGCAGGACAAAAGTAACGATAGAAGAAGAAAAATATTTTTTTTTTATTTTTTTTGTTACTAAATTTATTTACGAAATTTATAATATCTTTTAGATTTGTTTGAACCCATCATAATATTGAGATTTTTGTTGATTGGAACCAGAGATAACATAAGGTGGTTTCCATATCAAAATTTTATTTAAATGGACCAGTTCTCCATTTCTTGTACGACGAACGACAATGTTCTTAACTTTACCTTTTATTAGTCGGCTGAAATTATTCTTAGTTTCTCATTTTAGTATATGAAATAAGCGTGGTCGTAAAAAGTTATAGTATTTTACTCGTCGAAAATAATTTACCTAATTTTTTACATTGCAGACTTTCTTTTAATTAGGTATATGATATTTTTTAAATAAAATAGATTTGATGCAAGATGTGATTTATATTCTACAATAATAAACATAGTTTAAACAAAAAAACATTCATTCTTCCACTGGTCCACGTCTACAGTTACATCGATCATGTTCTTTTGAAATTGTTCGAAATCGCAATTCATGCAACAATCCATTTGTTCCAACTTATCCTCACGTTTATACGATAAATTCAAAAAATATTTTTCGTCTCTTTGCTTTAATTCGTATAAGATCGTATCGCCAAATCCTAAGGGTTTATTTTCAAAACATCCCATGCCGTCTAGTACGGACGCTAACGTTATGTCTCGAGATGACATCATTAGAAATTTGGCAGGGCGTATGCCGGAAGTCGGTTTGACAAATTTGTTGAAATGTTTAAAAATAAAATCGTAATAAGGACCAACTCGTAGCCTGGTGAGTTCTGGAGTTGTTGTTGGAATTGTATGTCTGACACCTGAAAAATAAAACAAGTAAATGCCCATTTCGTAGTGCAAAATTTCACTAATTACTAAAGTTTATATGAATAACAATTTAAAAAATATTGGGCCATTCATTTTGGATTTAGTTCAGCAATGGATTAATATATGTCGTAAGATGATGTGACTTAATGCAGAGAGTAGATTTTGAGGTTAGGTCTGCGTTTTTAGGATTTTCCTGACGACGATGTTTCCTTTTATTTTTCCAAAGGATTAAAAATGATGCAACGCTCCCACTGCTTCATGCGAAGATGGACTCCATCTCACCGAGTTATATATTCTATAAGCCATATAAAGTTATAATAGAACAAATAGAAGAGCCGGAAGTGGCAGATACAATTCATATCTAGACCGACGGTTCTAAAACAAAACATAAAATGGGCTGTGAGCAACAGTGCCAGTGTAGTTCAAACAGAGCTCATGGGGATTCTCATAGCAGCAAAAGAAGTCACCAGAAACAATATCACTGGAAGGAACATGCTCATCTATACATATAGCAGCACTACTCATCCTGAACAGACCACGAATTTATTCAGGGTTAGTACTAGAATGTCAAGAAGTTTTGGTCGAAGTATCCATCAATAACGTGGTCACCTTAAGATGGATCAAAGGTCACGCTACATCGAAAGGTAAAAGTCTTGCTGATTCACTGGCCAAGAAAGCACCATCAAAATACTTTTTGTACCTGGCCCTTCTATTGGCCGGATAAAATCGGTAGTGACAGACCTAATTAAAGAACATTCCCTTGTGAAAATCAAGGAAAGATGGGATGAAACAAGAAACTGCAGGGTTGCCAGGGAGCTTTTAAGTTATTCCGACAACACTGCAGCAAACAAATACTTGACTATGACTAGACAGAATCTGCGCCTAATCACAGTCATTCTGACTGTTCATTGCCAAGTACGGAAGCATCTCCAAATCATGGGGATTTCAGAATCCGCGCTCTGCAGAGGCTGCTAACAAGAAGATGAGATCATCGAGCATATTCTACATAAACTTAAGTCTCAAAGGTAATTTAGGATACCATATTCAAACTTTTTTAATAAATTCAGACCCGACATCAAGACTAATTTACCTGGTTCAAATTGTAGTGCGTTGCCATACGTCTTAGACTGTTTTTCTTTCTTTCATTTATTTCAAGGCATAAAAATGCATTTACTCATTCATACAGATCACTGGCGGTGGTTGTATGTTGTAATCCGTAGATTGCGTTTTTTTTTATTTGTTTTTCTTTTAAAGTTGTTTAAAAATCAATCAATGGTTACCCAGCTGTAGCGACTTGGCTCGAAACGGCATCATTTTTCGTAAGTGGAATTTAAATTAATCAAAAACGTATTCATATTCGCAAACATTTTACAGATTATACAATAGATGAATCGTAAATAAATAATTTTAAAAGTTTGGCTTCAAAACATTACAATCTAACTCAACTTGCTTCAATGAAATATTAAATAATAAAGAAGAGTGTAACATTTGAAATATTTTGTTTTTGAAAAAAATATCACACTTGTTTTTGTTTAGTCATCAGATGTCGCTCCCGTATGAAACGAACGACCTCTCAAAATACTTTTAAATTTGTAAATTTGAATAGCCTAATTAAAAAATATTTTTTCTACGACCGTGTATTTTTACCCACTTTCCTAACTCATGCGTAAAGTGTCTTTCCCGCACTTGACTGCAGTCGCGTGCGGGAAAGTAACACTTTCCGCACTTGTTAGGAAAATAACTATTGTTCGACAAATAAAACGGTGCCCAAGCATATGGAGTGCCTCTATGACGGGAAAAAGAGTTGCTCTGTCCGGATACCCATATCTACTGTCTCTTCACGTTGAAAAGGAAATATAAAGTGTGTTATACTCTTTATAAAAAACGATAACTATGACAGAACTTTCAATTTTATAACTTATTCATTGTTAGTTAGCTGTGAGTATATTTCATCAAAACAAAGTGAAAAAATTATTCTACATCGTTTTTTTAGTGTACAAGAGAATAATTAAATAGGAAAAAATAGTGTAGGTATATTTTTTTCTACAAAATTGGAATTGTTGTCGAAATGCTGTTAAATTTTAAACAAATAAAATTAAAAAAACATTCACATCCCGAAAAAGTACAACTTTATATTGAGATACATTAAGATTAGAAAACATACCTGCTAAATATTCAAGAAAGTTCAGGTCAATTTCTGAATACCATTCTGGCAAAAAGGAAGCATTATAATTTCTATAACAATTAAAAATACTTCCAAGTCCACTGATATCGTTCAAAGCCACACTTTCCCATCCCGTTTTGTTACGAATAAATTCAAAAAAACTCCAATATTTATTTTGAAATAATTGAAATGTAGTTTTTCTGGCTTGATCGAACAACTGGCTATATTTCGGACAGCGACGGCTCTGCGTAAAAATGTCATCACTTTCGATGTCTCTCGAATGTACAGGGATGGGTTGCCACAAGAGTTTGTCGTTCCAGATTTGGTGACCTTTCGGAGGATACAGGCCAGCCAAACTGGCTGTAATTGACATTAGACACCTGTTGTAGTCTGGAGAATACGCGTATATTTCTTTAGATGAGTATATATCGCTTAAGAAATGGTTGTAGCGCTCTCTGAACCATTTTCCCATGTTGTAGAGACGTTTTACTCCCAACTAAAAATATAAAGTTATTAAAATGATAGAAAATGAAAATTGGTTATTTATGTACAACGGGTAGAAAATATATTCTTATGGATGATAGCAATTATGAAATATTTATTTTTCTTGAAGAAATTTTTTCTGGAGAATCAACGATAACTTAAATATATCATGTAATAGTCCAACAGTACTAAATCTGGTGAATAAGACGGCTGTGGCAGCAAATTTAGAGAATTGTGTCGATTCGGTCGGAATTGGTATACCTAGATGAAGAATATTCATTTAATATAAGAACGAGTAAGACTTCAAATATAGATGAAGCAAGAGCAATATCTTTAAAATTTAAAAAAGAAAACTTCGATTAGATTTTTTTCTGATACAATTTAAGTTATAAATGTGAATCTTTCTAGTGTAAGAGGGAAATAATTCTACATACTTTTCATCCATAGGTAGCTAGATAATTATAAATCTATATATAAATTGGCAAAGACAAAATAGTTCAGTACCATTTTCTCTTACATTGACTAATATAATTAGACTATAGAGAACTTGAGCACCCTTTGACCAACATGTACAATACTACATGGACATTATAGAAGGAACTGGAATAGGAGTGTATGGGCCGAGAACCTCTAAGCGCATGAAAGCGCTGAGTTCTTACGTAATCAGCTCAAAAATGGTCTGGAGATTCCTAGAATAATTGAGTGAGCTAGGCGAGAAAAATAGAGTTACTCTCACTTGGGCCCTGGGACATAACGAGGTACAGGGTAACGATATTGCAGATATTCTTACAAGGAAAGGGACTCAAACACCCTTTGTAGGACCTAAGCCGTTCTGCGGATCAGCGGTAACATAATAAGAACAGGCTACGTATTGACTGCTAAAAGGACATCTTAGTAAACTGAAAGTAGTAGAGGATAGTGAGTGCAGATTCTGTGAGGAGGAGGACGAAACCTCCATTCATATTCTTACTGAATGTGTAGCACTCCAGAATCCAAGGGCACCATATCTAGGAGGATATCAAATAGAAGAGGGAGACTTACCTAACGAAGCCACTCCAAATCCTACACTTTCTTGTGGAAATAGTATTTGAAGGGTCGTTATAGGCATTGAGACATTTCTTTGGTGCATTAACGACATAAAGGGGTACAATAGATCTTTTAGGTCGCAGTGTATTAACACCCTGTGATGTACGGGTAATTGGTGTGCATCACTCTGTATATTAGATTTAATTTATTGTTTTCTTTTCCAATTAAAGTATATTTATAAAAAGTGGTTTTACCTATTGGAACGATATCGGTGATTTGTAGACACAGTCATGAATAAACTACTGTACTGAAATAGTTGTTTTATTTACATGTATTTGTAACAAATATAATAATTACCTCAAATTAGGTAATATGTTACAATTGGCGACGAATGTTTAGTTAATAGTGAGTTGAAAAGTGTAAATTCAGTTTTCAAATTATTTTTTGTTGATTTTTTAAATTAAAATCAAATAAAATGCCGGACCAGGTACAGTATACCGGCCACGTGCAAGAATTTATTCCGGGTAGTGCCGATTGGTCAATATACAAAAAACGTCTAGAAAATTATTTTTTGGCAAATTCAATCACGCTTGAAGTTCGAAAAAGAGCCATTTTGTTGTCTTTTAAATGAAGACGCTTATAAACTCTTGCATGATATGTGCATACCGGATCAACCCGAAGAAATAGATTATAAATCAATAATTAAATTATTAGATGAACATTTTAAATCTACTGTGCCAGTTTTTGCGAATCGTGAAAAATTTTACGAAGCTCGTAAAATAATTAATGAATCGGCAAAAGAGTGGGCGGCTCGTTTAAGACATTTAGTAGCAAAGTGCGATTTTGCCGGTACCGAAATTGAACGTGCTTTAGTGGATCGTTTCATTATCGGTTACGAAAAAGGTGCAATTAAAGACAGACTTTTCGAGGAGAAAAAAGATGTTAAATTTGTGAAAATAGTGGAAATAGCATCTGCAAAATCTTCAGTTCAGCCATATTGCTCGACAATGATCAAGAAAGAACCAGAAATTCATAACTCAGGCGCAAACTCCAACTACAGGAAATCCACGCAGGTTCACCAGTCTAAGGCTCATGCGCAAGCCTCTAGTTCCCGCTTCAAGCCAGCACGAGCTTTTTCAAAGCCATCTACGTCACAACCAAAATGCGCAGTGTGTGGTCGCAATAATCATAACACTGATAGCTGTTCTTTCCGTGAATGTTACTGCCATAATTGCGGTAAGCAAGGTCATTTAGCACCGATGTGTTCAAACAAAAACGTAAATAAATCTAACCAAAATAAAATCAAAAATAATTATTTAGAGTCAGATGACTACGCCTTATATACCATTGAATATAATACTAATCCAGTTTCGTTAGATTTATTTATTGAAGATAAAATGTTTACTTTAAATTTAGACACCGGCGCTAGTTATAGTGTGATTTCAGAATATTTTTATAACGATAATTTCAAAACTAAAAGTTTATATCCTACTAATAAAATATTTAATCTATATAATGGGGATAAAATTAAACCATTAGGTTATATTTGTTGTTTAGTAAATTTTAAAGATAAAATTGAAAATATAAATTTTTTTGTGATCTAAAATGGAGGACCGCCTTTATTAGGACGCGATTTTTTCAATTTATTTGAATTGGGTATTACTAATTTAAATTTTTTAGACATGCCTAAAGATTTATATTTTTTAGTAAACAAATTTTCTAATTTATTTGCTCCTGGTTTAGGAACTTTTAATAAAGGTGTAATATCAATTAAATTAAAATCAGATATACAAGTCACTCCTAAATTTTTCCGTGCACGTCCTCTGCCGTTTGCCATGAGAGAAAGGGTCGAAAATGAGTTAGAGCGGTTATGTAACCTTGGAGTAATTGAACCGGTAGATTATTCGGAATGGGGAACTCCTATAGTACCAGTTTTGAAAAAAGATGGTTCTGTCCGAATTTGTGGAGACTTTAAGGTAACTTTAAATCCGTTTATTGAAATTGACCAATTTCCTTTGCCAAAGATTGAGGATTTATTTGTAAAATTACAGGGAGGAGTGCATTTTTCAAAACTAGATCTTTCTAATGCGTATCAACAAATTTGTTTAGATAAACAGTCTCAAAAATTAATGGCTATATCAACACATAAAGGACTATACCAATATACGCGTGCTCCTTTTGGAATTGCGAGTATTCCCGCAAAATTTCAAAAAATTATTGAAACTCTATTGCAAGGGCTAAATGGAGTTGTTTGTTTTTTGGACGATATCTTGATTACGGGTAAAGATCGCGAAGAACATTTAGCACGTTTAGACTCGGTATTAATTAGATTACAAAATGCGGGGTTGAAACTTTCGTTGGAGAAGTGTAGTTTTTTTAAATCCAAAATAACCTATTTAGGACATGATATAGATAAAGAGGGACTACATACTTCTGAAACGAAAATTTCTGCCATTGTGAACGCACCAAATCCAAGTGATGTTACTTTCCTAAAGTCATTTTTAGGACTTATCAATTATTATGGGAAGTTTGCACAAAACTTAGCGACAATTTTATATCCTTTGTATAAATTACTTAAAAAAGAAACCAAATGGGAGTGGACAAATGAATGCCAAAATGCATTTGAAAATATAAAAAAAATATTAGTTAATGCCCCGATTTTGGTTCACTATAACCCAGAGCTTCCAATTCGTTTGGTAACGGATGCATGTGATTACGGAATAGGTGCTCTAATTTCGCACATTATGCCAGACGGTTCACATAGGGTAATAGGGTATGCATCGCGCATGCTCTCGGATGCTGAGCGTAAATATTGTACTTTGGAAAAATAAGCTTTGGGAGTCATTTATGGTCTTTGCAAATTTCATAACTACTTATTTTTGAGAAAATTTACTTTAGTAATAGATAATCGACCATTATCATATATTTTTCATCCTAATAAAAATATTCCGCAATACTCTGCAAATCGTTTAAAAAGGTGAGCTTTAATTTTATCAAGCTATCACTATGAAATTGAAGTTGTTAAAACTGATAAAAATCCAGCTGATGCCTTGTTAAGATTGCCTTTGCCTTTGGAAGAAAATTCTTTATTAGATGTTGATCTAAATTACGTCGATTACTTTCAAAATAACTGTGATTTTGCGATAAATTTTAATATTGTAAAAATAGCCACATCAAAAGATGAAATTTTATGTAAAGTATTAAAATTTATCAATAAGGGATGGCCAGTAAACAAATCATTCAATAAAGATTTACAGTTACAGAATTACTATCGCATTAGAAATGAATTAAGTATAGAATCTAGTTGTCTAATGTGGAACAATCGCATAGTTATTCCTAGTAGTTTACAAAAAGACATTTTACAAAGTTTACATGCCTCACATATGGGAGCAGTTAAAATGAAAAGCTTGGCCCGATCTTATTTTTGGTGGCCCAATTTAAATAAACAAATTGAAGAAGTTTGCAAAACTTGCACAACTTGTTTAGTAAATAAAAAAGCACCCAATAAATCAATTCTGCATTCTTGGCCTTATCCTGAGCAACCTTGGCATAGACTTCATCTCGATTTTATGGGCCCATATCTCAATAAACAGTATTTAATTATTTTGGATGCCCATAGTAAATGGATAGAGGTTTTTCCAATGAATTCAATAACTTCAACTTTAACAATCGATATTTTAAGGTCTTGTTTTGCACGATTTGGATTACCTAAACAAATTTGTACTGATAATGGAACATCATTTTGTTCTGCTGAATTTGAGGAGTTCCTTACAAAAAATAACATAACCCATATTACGATTCCCCCATATAATCCTTCGTCTAATGGCGCGGCCGAGAACGCGGTAAAAACAATCAAGAATGCATTAAAAAATGCACTAGGCAAATCTCATACTTCAAACATCAATATCATTTTAAATAATTTTTTATTTGATTATCGCTCTACACCTCATAGTACCACCCAAGAAACACCTGCTAAATTGCTGATGGGTCGTCATTTAAGAACCCGTTTTGATGATCTCTTACCCAATTCAAATAAAAAATTGAAAGAACGTGTTATAAAATGTCAAAATAAACAAAAATCTTATCATGGTGGAAAACGATTTTTGTGTTTTGAACCAGGTGAAAGTGTTACTGTGCGCGATTATCGTAAACCGAATGTAAAAACATGGATCAAAGGGGTTATTTCTAAAAAAATTGGAAGAGCTACTTATATTGTAACGATACCTGAATTAAACTTGTCATGGAAACGCCATTTGAATCAGATAAAAATATTTCATATTAAAAATTCAGCTATTTGTGATAACAATATTGAATCTGAATCTGTAATAAATTCTGATACCATTCTGATACCATTCTGATACCATTCTGATACCATTCTGATACTTCACACGACGAAGCAGAAAGTTTAATATGTGACCGACCAAAAAGAAATGTTAAACCGCCTGAACGGTTAAATTATGAAAGTTAATTTTTTTTTGTTCTGCAATTTTTTTTTTGTTGTTAAAAATATATAATATAGGTATATATAAGGATTATGTCTAAATTTATTTTAAGGGGGGAGATGTGATGTACGGGTAATTGGTGTGCATCACTCTGTATATTAGATTTAATTTATTGTTTTCTTTTCCAATTAAAGTATATTTATAAAAAGTGGTTTTACCTATTGGCACGATTATCGGTGATTTGTAGACACAGTCATGAATAAACTACTGTACTGAAATAGTTGTTTTATTTACATGTATTTGTAACAAATATAATAATTACCTCAAATTAGGTAATATGTTACACACCCCATTCCCAACATAACACAACATACATGGACATATTACATGGACGGATAAAGGATCGTGAAAAACGAAAAAACAAAATTACTTCTCCCCCACTTCTCCAACTTCCCCTTCGGTACTTTCGAAAAAAATTTTTAACGAACTTTTTTGAAAAAATTGGCAGCCCATAAAAATTTAAACTGATGAGTACTTTCGAAAAAAAAATCTGGGAACTGAAAATTTTTTAAAATTAATAATTCAAAACTATCTTCCTCTGTCACGCCCTAATGATAATGGATAGTAAAAATGAATAGCGGTGTCATAGGCCCCGTTCGAAACGATTTTAAAAAACCAAACTTTTCCCCACCCAGGGAGGTTGATATATAAAACCGCTAGACTTAGAAAAATAAACTTCGGGTACGATGAATTGGGCTTTGAGGCAAAATTTCATCCATCCCTCAAAAGACAAGTCACTTCGCTCCTCCTTAGTGAGAGGAGTGAATTTACCCCCCCCCCCCCTTCTAAGTTTAGGTGGGGGGTGAAAATTTGTTTTTCATAATTCGAGTATTTTGAGTTATTGTTTGTTTAGATAATTAAAAATTTAAAAAAATTCGAAGAGTAGACTGACCTCCTTCCCCGACCTCCTTTTCTTTATACATTTTCTGAACTGTTAATGATTAAGCTGACGCCGGATATAGTAGAGCGATGGGGGTTACTCATACTCAACCCCCCTTTTTTTAGGGGCCTCAAGAGTAACTTTGAAATAAAAATTGTGTTTCATATAATAAATAAGAGTTTTTAAATTGTGAGTTGTTATTTTATTGAATTGATTTTTTATTTAATTATAATGGTACTGAACTATGTTGTATTGCAAGTATAAAAGTTTATGGTCTCAGATATACAATGAACGAATGTATAAGGATAAAAAATATCAGAAACCTGCGAGTGCATATATGTTTTCCTCAAATTTTCAATAATGATTGTGGTCGAATTTCGACCACTGGGCGAACACCGGTTATAATAAAAGTTTATTTACTGAAAAAATATAACACAAAATACAAATAGGAAGGTACAAAAATAATAATGCCAGTAAACAAATAATCTCTGGTAAGAAGTCTAAGACTTGAAGAGTTTGTGATTTTGTGTATGACGGCAACAGTACAGATATTGTAATTAAAAAAACAAAATAGCACAGATTCATGGCAGAACTACAGTGTCGACTATTGAACACTTTTCAATAAGTTTTGCAAATGTCCAAGTGAAAACTATAGAGAGTTAGTATTAGGGCCGATTAGGAAACGAATAATATCAACGTAGCCAGCCAGACGCATGGGGATATCTCTCGCTGTGTGCCTTGAATAATTTGGGTGCAAGAAAATGAATAGTGTATAAAATATTTTAAATTACAATTTATCAAAAAGTAACCTATATAACTTGTAACGTTTTTATTATGGAGGCACCCTGTAAAGTTTGCTTTTTCATAATCCTTCATAACATATACAGGGTGTTATAGAAATGTTAGACGCAAAGGTGGCTTAAGGCGCAGTGGAAAAGGGTAGTAAGATAAAAAGTATGTGAAATTTCTTCCACCTATTCACTCCCCAAAAATCCAAAAATTGAAGACCACATTAATTTTACAGAAAATAAAGCCATCCGAAATTATTGCGTGGACACCCGGTATAAGTAAAGCTTACCGCAGTCATCTCCTTGCTCAAACCATTGGGCCAATAAGATTCGTTGAAGAATTTGTCATTAGGAAAACTTCTAAATGGAGATCTATCACCGTGTCTAAAAATCTAAAAAACATTGCAAATAATAGATGAATTGCTTCTTTATACGAGCTTAGAACCATATAATTTGGCCCATTCAATATCATATATTTAATTTAATGTCCTTTAAACCATATAATAAAACATGTCCTGGGTTTAGTAAATAAATATTTCTAGATGTTCGTGTAGTCACCAATCAGAGTTGGGTAGTATCCGGATACTTCTGTATCCGGATACTTTATATGTATCCGGAAGCTGTATACTTTTCAAATTTTGTATTCGGTATCCGTATCCGTGACCAAATTTGTAAGTATCCGGATACCGGATACTTTTTTCGATATTCGGATACTTTTAAATTATTTACCACAATCGTAACTGATCCAATCCATATTATCTCTTTTAAAATATATAATCGAAATACTTTGAGCTACCCTGTATAATTAAAAATAAAATACGTATTTTTTAATATTACAATATTTAAGACACAATTGCAATAGGTACATCCTTAAATAAAAAATAGTAAAATAATTATTTTATTATGATTTGTTGTTTTGTTTGATGCACCCTGTAACATTTAAAATAACGCAAAAAAAAATTCTCATCGCCAAGGACGAACTCGACGATTTACCCAGTATACAGATGGTCGGGATTCAGCATCTTGCGGCACGTTTTTACAGGAAAAATCCTGCAAACCCTTGTCCGGTGTTAGCGTCACGAACTTGTGGAGGTTCAATTAGCCCAGTTATGTTTCAGTTGGCAAAGACAAGAGACGGTTGTTCCTGTGTTTGTATATAGTGCAGTATAATTAAAGTTTCTGTATCAGTTTTAGTGTCTAACTATACGCAAAGGTAAGTAGGTGTAGGTACCTCGAAATTTTTGTTTTGTAAAATGTCTAATTACATTATTAGTTCTTAAAATGTAGTCCAGAAAATACATGTATGACGTTGTTACTCATAATGTGTTACTGATCATGTGTTATTTATGTCGTCATCAACATCAATAAAGTATACAGATCTGACAAGATCAAATATACGTGCCTGCTTTGCCTATGCCAGAACCAGTGCCGGATTTATATTTTTTATGAGTGTAGGCCACTTTATTTCCACCGCCCTATGTACATTTCTAAAATAATAATTTTCCATTTGTAGTAAGGGAGGCACTAATTTAAATAAACGAATGAATTAGTCATTAAGAAAGAGCGTAAAAAAGAAACAAGAATTACAATTTTTACGGGACTTTTTAATAGCAAAATCATCTACAATATCATCATAGTTTATGGTATTCATTATATCTGCTTCTATGTAGAGAAGAGCTAAAGAATTCATTTTTTCTTCAGACAATAAAGACCTTTGATAATTTATCACGCTTTTTAAAAAGGAAAAAATCCTTTCCCAAAAACAATTCGTAGCCGTAGTGGAAAGTGCGATGCGAAGAGATATCCAAATTAGGGTAAACATTAGATACAGATTGATTCCTCAAAAAAGTTGAGAGACTGAGTAGTAAGTTTGATCCAGGCTTCACTACACACTCTGCAGTTTCATTAGAGGAAATGTAACTGTGAAAATGCACACATTCTTGAACCAAATCGTCGTAATATAGAACAAATGGGTACAATAATAGTAGGTACCTAAGTTTGATAATTTATGATAGGAATGAGTTTCTATAGGGATTTAACGTATTAGTATAAAAAACCGTGAGAAAACCAGTGAACTTGTTTGACTATTATCATCTGAAATCTGCCGCTCCTAGGACGCTGCTGCCCCTAGGCCGCGGCCTATACGGCCTATTGACAAATCCAGGACTGGCCAGAACGAAATATTTAGAAATCTCTCACTCCTCCTCCTTTTGACGCTCCCGACTCTACCAAGTACCGCTCGTCAGAGGATCCACAAAAAAAGGATTGTCGACTACATCTGCGCATTTGACACTGACTAGAATATCGAAAGGTTGTATAAACATGGCAAGTCGGGCCAACAACGAGCTTATTGCGTTAGATTTATTTCGATAATTTATTTATGCCTAGTATTGTTTATTGTTACTCGTAATCAATCTTATTGCATAATTATTACTATTGGTATGAAAATATTATTTTAACTCACTTTAAAAGTATCCTTTAAAGTATCTGGGTACTTGTATCCGAGTACTTTTTAGGTGAAAGTATCCTAAAAATTATCCGGATACATTGTAATTATCCGTATCCGGTACTCGGATACTTTTTTCCTGAATCCGACCCAACTCTGTAACCAGTAGGTGAATATTTCCAATAAATTAAGTCAAACACAGGATAAATCTTATATTTATGACGAAAGCACGAAAACTAAACTTAAATTAACATTAAATGAAACTCAGAAACAGAAACAGTACTATAATGATGAGAATATTATCTAAAAACAGTTAAAAAATCGCAGAAACAAACACATGTAAATACACAAATATCCTACTTATAGATGACAATTATTGACAAGCGTGTGAAAATTAATTTGAATCGCGAATACTATGCCAAAACGAATTAAAGCAAGTTTGAAGCAAAATGGAAATGTTAAACAATGGTAAAATGATCTGTGGCACTACCATGATTAATGGGCTAAACGATTCACACATTTATAGTTTGCTAATAATAATTTTGATAAAAAAATTTAACAAACATGTCTCCATTACAATAAAAAGAGTTGGATTCAATAGAAGTTTCTTTTGTGTTTACCAATGTTGTCTAAAATAAAATTAAAAATATAATATTAAATGTGCCAAGTTATATGATTCTGGGCCCGTATTGTGTATCCACTTAAGGATGGAAAACCTATATACGAATTTGTCAGAAAATTTTAATTTAAACGGATCTATTTTTGAATAGATCAAAAAAAAATTTATTTACGTAAAGTTATTTAAATTTAAACAATATGCTGTAACTGCATATTTGAACAAACTATAATCAAAACTTAATAAAAAGTTGTCGAACATTTAAAATAATAATAAGAATAATAATTATGTTTATTCATTTTAATTTTTTAAAGTTTACAAACCGGAAAAAATATGTGCAATTATTAAGCTTTAAAAATAAAGTAAACGTTGTGTCATCGCCTTATCAATATATGATAATGATTATTTGTTGTTTTTTAACATTTGTTAGTATTTAATTATTTCGGTAAATGCACTTTTTACATTTTTTGCTATATTAACTAAATTAGAATTTTTGGATTATAGAGGACATAATTTCAAATATTGATTGTAATTATTTTTATCCTGTAAAAAAGGGATACCTTTTAAAATGATTCAACTTACCACAGCAACAGCAACTAGCTTTGTTGAATTATCTGAAGTACTAATATCCTGTGAAAAACCATCACGAATGAAAATAAACATTAAAAAGAACCAATAGGTCTTCATTTTAGGCGATAAGAACGCTCATAACAACTGTGTAGGTACTATTCACAGATCAAGAACGAAAGCTTGATGATTAAAATTCGATCATTAAAAGTAAATTAATATTTTCAGACAAAACCGTAACGAGATATCGAGAAAAATCATAATTGCAGTTTTCTGTGAAATTTGGGTTGGTACTTTGGCCACACTTCTACAGAATGGCAATAATAAATTGTTTTCATATCGAAATCGTAATCAAAATTTACACACAACTAGACAAATTGCTGAAAATGTCCATTTACTTCTAAATACAAATCAATGGGCTACTTAAGTCTACATTTTGGAGTTTGAGCGTGTATTTAAACGAGTCAACATCGTTTGAATTTTGCTCCCTAGTTTATTCGTATTACTAGTGATTAACCAAGTTAAATTTAATGTTAATTTGTGTTACAAAAACCGACGTATGTATTGAACATTTTACGTGCTTTTAATCGAATTTTTGTCGTCGCGCTGATTGTTTTTTCGTTTTTACTTCTTTATATGAACTGATAATAGCCAAATCATCAACAGAGTTCCTATACAATTTAGTTTTTTGCCTGTCCTTCTTACCAGAGGCGTAGGTAGTATTTTAATATGGATATATTGCTGCACACTGAATCAAAACCATCAAGGTGTAATTAATTAAGTCAACCTCACAAACTGCTTTTGAGTACAAGAGCATGAACAAATCAAATAGTTTTACCTCAACCCACAGAAACCTAAATGTCGCACAATTTGAAAACCAATAATTCAGTTTCCAAGAGCAGTTACGTATTAGCCGTTAAGACAACACCTAAACCATCTTTTCCAAAAAAGGATCAAGCCAAAGTGATGCACGCTGATGATAACCTAAAGTTATTTGACTATGTTAAGGCAATAGGCGATATTGTAGGCCCCAAACATATCTCTTTTGCTTCGAGGATCTCGAGTAATAGGATCTGTATCTATTTAGCCAATTCTAATCTTGTTGACGATCTTCATGCATCCGTAACTATCAGCAATATTGTTATAAACATCCGCAGACTCGTTTCTCCGGCAAAACGAATAATCATCTCAAACATATCTCCTTATATACCCCATGATCTCGCTAAAAATGCTATAAAAAGCCTTGGTTTACGGTTAATCTCCCCTGTCACGTTTTTCAGAGCTGGTATTTCAGGCAATGAATAAACACACATATTAAGTATACGTTCTTCCCCCCTCGGAGGACTTTGAATTGCAGGCATCATTAATCACCTCTTTTGACGGCACCGAAAACAGAATCTTTCTATCTACAGACAAAATGGAGTGCTTCATTTGCAAGCAACCCGGACACATCGCTTAAAATTGCCTAAATCCTCCAACTAACAACATACTGTCACAACCCACTGTCTGAACAAACTGAAGAGGTAAGAGGTAAGAGAAAGCAACGAAGTGAATTCAAATGAATACCCGACAATCCTACAAGAAAACCAACGTGCTGCAGTTCTGACCCCAGCCCAAAAACGAGGATATTCCCAGCTTTCAACACAAAGCGAAAACTCAAATTTACCCGCTGAAGCAGAAAATAACACAGACGTTATGCCTCCTCCTGCATCCGTTCCACTTTCCACAGTAGCTCTTAAATCAAAAAAGAAAAGCACAAGATGAGTGTATCCAGTGAATCAAACCTCACCACATCCATAAAAGAATTTATAGCAAAAACATATCAGAAACCGCCAGATGCCTTCATACTTCCCATAGAAAACCTTTACGACTTCTTAGAAAATTCCTTTGGTAACTCTAATGCATACTTGGAAGCCTTAAAACTACAGATAACATTATTGGCCTAGTCTCAAACCTAAATCTAATTTACCCCGATCTCACAGATAGATCCATAAAGAACAGAATTACCCGTATAATCAAAAAGATTAAGAAAAAGCTTGAATCCGACACTGCAGAAACTGAGAGTTTGGATATGTCTAATGAACCAAGTGACGAAAATTATAGTTCCGATTGCTCACAGCAGTCGCATAAATCGTCGTACTAATTTTTTGTTATCATGCCCTCTCTTTAATACAGTGGAACTGCGACGGCTTCTACCATCGTTTTGGAATGCTTACAACAGCTTATATCTGATTACTTACCAGACTTCCTTTGTTTACAAGAAACTAATTTTACCAAGTCTCTGAACCCTCTTTTAAAAAGGTATGTTGGTTATCATTTCATTAGAACCACTCATTTACGTGCTAGTGGCAGTTCCTCAGTTTTTGTCTCTAGTGATATTTTTCACGAAGAACTACTCTTAAATACTAACTTAGAAGCAGTTGCCATCACCGCATGGTGTCCTAACAAAATTGTAATTTGCAGTGTATATATCCCTCCAAACTACACTGTAAGAGATACGGATATAATGGATATCATAAGTCAACTTCCTATACCTTTTATCTTGGTAGGTGACTTTAATGCTCACAACACAATGTGGGGTTCAGAACGTACGTTTGGCCGTGGCAAAATGATTGAAACCATAATCAATAGTTGCAACATTAATCTACTTAACACTGGCAGCAGCACATACTTCCACGTACAATTCGGATCCTTCTCCTCACTAGACCTCAGCTTTTCAAATCCAGTAACAGCACCCTTACTAACATGGCATACGTTTGATAGCCTCTATGACAGTAACCACTTTCCTATCCTAATATGAGACAACGAACCAAAACAAGTTAACATTAAAGGAAAGTGGAAAATCGCAAAAGCAAATTGGAATCTCTACAGCCAAACGCTGAAGGAAAATACAGTCAATATCAACTATTCAAATGATGTAAACGAAGCTGTTGGTCAATTTACTAACTCCATAATTTCTGCAGACAATAAATGCATAGGAAAGTATTCAGCTAACCCTCCAAAACGAACCGTTCCCTGGTTCCCTGGTTCCTGTAACATTACAGTGAAGGGGTGCAAAAAGGCGCTTATTAAATACCGAAGAACCAGAAATGACTCAGACTTTATAAACCTCAAAAAAATGAAAGCGAAATCAAAAAGGATTCTAAAACAAAATAAACGAGAGTTGTGGAACACATTCACAAGCACAATAACCTTTGACACCTCTGACATATAAGACAGATGAAAGGAAGAAACACCAGCTCTAAAATATCTAGCTTAACCCACGAGGGACAAGTCATTATAAATGACCAACAAATTGCTAACATTCTTGCAAAAAAGCAAAAAAGACATAATCGCCGTGAGTCTAGATATTGATAACGCTTTCGACACAATTTTTAAAACTTCCATCTTCAAGAAACTCACAGACTTAACTTATCTGGAAACATTCTCTCCTTTCTACAACAGGTCTTTCAAAGTCGTACCAAATGAGCGAACGTCTACATTGCACGCGCCAGAGAATGGAGTACCACAAGGCTTGGTTCTTAGCACCACTTTATTCCTGATGAGTATTAATGATATAGGTTCCTCAATAATTCCACGTGTCAAACATGTATTATATGCCGACGATCTTATTCTCTACTGCCAAAGCAAAGTCACGGCTAGTACTTGTACTTTACTTCAGACGGCTCTAGATAGCATCCACAATTGGTCTCTAAAATCCGGTTTTCACTTTTCAACAACCAAATCCAGAGTAATCCAGTTCAGCAAAAGACTCAATCCTTTTCTTCCACAATTAAGTCTCAATGAAGATCCGCTACATGTGGTTGATCAACATAAATTCCTAGGAGTAATTTTTGACAAAAAGTTCACATGGAGGAAACATATACAGGAAACTAAATTCAACTGTTTAAATAGAATTAATACGTTAAAATCATTAGCGCATCACCAATGGGGAATTTACAGATCATTGGTCCGCTACAAACTAGATTATGGAAGTATCCTTTATATGAGCGCCCTTAAAACGTATGTTTAATCTCTTTACACTATCTAAACCACAGCATTACGAATATTTCTAGGCGCTTTTAGATCTAGTCCAACTGAAAGCATCTACATTGAATCTTCTGAACCACCTCTTTCCATATGACGAGAATGCCAACTATTATCCTATTTTTCCAGAATATCTGCCTACCCACTAAACCCAGTATTTAAATTATTTGACTCTATACAACCAGCTCCTGTAAACAGACCCAGAACATCGCTCTCATCTCCACAAATGTTACACTCTATTATAAGAGACACTAACCTTAAAATTACAACTCCCATAAAACTTTCTAAAACTCCTCCATGGACCAAAAAACCTCCACTATTGAACACAAGCCTAAGCATCTACAACAAATGCGAAACGCCTAACAGTCTTCAGACAAAAATTTAAAGATCTGATAAATCACCAGCCGTTCGACAAAATCCTATACACTGACGCCTCCAAAGAAGTTAATGCTACTGGATGCCTTGTTACTACAGTAGGCACAACAATAGCAACATACAAACTACTTGACTTATGTAGTATACACACAGCTGAACTATATGGAATACTACAAGCTTTGAGGACTTCAGTACAGGATAACAGTAAACTTGCCATATGTACTCCCTTTCATCAATATACTACATCAAAAACAACTACTCACAACATCATTCAGTTCAAGATATCCTCGACACCTGCCACAATCAACGTACTGGAGGTATCGCTGTGAATATCATCTGGATCCCTTGTCATGTAGGAATTACTGGCAACGAACGTGCAGACCAAGCAGCGTAACAAACTTGCTCCTCCGACTTGCCAGTAGAGCAAATTCAACTTCATCATGACTTAAAATCAGCAGCTCGACAAACGATGATTCACAAATGGCAAACAAATTGGAATACACGCAACACAAAACTCCGTTCAATACAACCCACAGTTACGGCTCAGAAGATGACTCCAATAACAAGAATAGCTAAAAGCGCTATAAGTACACTCAGAATAGGTCATTCCCGGCTCAGCCATGGTTACCTGATGTCCTCACAGAATCCCCCTATCTGTGAATTATGTGATAGTGTAAGACTTGCAATTGGGCATATACTTTTAGATTGCAAACACTACAGCTCAACTCGTCGCAAACACAAGCTCAGTGGAACTCAGTTCCTTAAAGACTGTCGACTGTTTAATTTATTTTGATTTTATATGTAACCAAATGTATCACAGATCCCGTGTCAGTGGCCACTAGATGCCGAGACACGTTAATTTTAATAAAAAAAGTCAGTTATTATTTAATATCCCACATTAACTATACAGGGTGTTTCAAAAAACATGTGCCATCATTCCTGGTGTGATTCCCCAAAAAAAAAAAATTTTTTTCTCATTATGAGTCGGCAGATGCTTTGTTTTAAAAATGCAAGGTGTTAAAATTTTCAATCAATGTACCCATTAAGCAAATATCTTAGCAATACAAATTTGTAAAACAGGCTTAACTTAGGCACCCATGCAAATGATCGATTTAAAAATTTTTAACAAAAAATATGTACGTCACTGACATTTTTATTTTTTGATAGCACAATTAGATATATAAATGAGTATAACAAAAAGCACCGTTTAATTTCGGCTTCGTTTAGACAGCCATACTCAACCTTTTTTTTCCTTCGGGCCGCATACGTATGTTTGCTATGTTACACGGGTCGCAATATCTTTGGATGACGACCCTTTATTAAGGCATCCATTTAAAATTTGATAGTGGAAACCTCTAATAAAAAAAAAAACCACAAAACAAATATATCCCGTAAGGTTACTGCAAAAACAATATAACTCACATTTTCAGAGTTTCGAGAAAATGCTTTTCAATAGTTTAAAATAAAATAAAAAATCAGTAAAAGCACTGTTTAATAAACAATGACTCCAATAAAAAAAGTCTTTACTAATATACTAATAACCTCTTTAATCAACTCAGTAAGATCTTTACTATTTATGGCATGATGTTGTTTCCAAACTTTTCTTAAACCGTGTATCCTAAAAACTAAAGCATGATCAGCTACTTCTGGACGTCTACCTAATTTTTTTCCCAAGTCAACATATAAAACAATTTTGTCATTAACTGTATCAAAAGTGAGTTTTTCGGTTAAAGCTATTTCATCAAATATTAAAATACAATTCCTATCAATTTCAGGCATTTTATTAACAATTTCTTTAAATCTGGAAAATACTGAAACATTTATGCCCGTTTCAAAAGGTAAATCACTTAAAATTTGTTGGATAGTAGATTAAGGGGTCTATTCTGTAACAATTCCTTTATATTTAACGGCCTTTAAAAATATTGGCGGCCTATAAAAATATGTTCGTATTCGTTAATTTACTTCTATCATTATTTAAACAGATTTCTTTAAGATAGTCCTCTAATGTATTTTAAAGATCCGTTTAAATAGTGACCGAATTAAAGAAGAAAATATTTTTAAAGGCCGTTAAATATAAAGGAATTTTTACAGAATAGACCCCTAACTAGGCAACGAAACTTTCTTAAAAAATTATATGCTCTTGGACCATTTTTATACAATGCTAAAGAAAAAAATGTATTCTGAGTGGTCCAAGAGGGTTTTTTCTTTGACAATTTTCTAAGCTACTTTTAAAAAATTTCATTCCAACCGGTTCTAATTTCTTATTAAAATCTGAAAACAACTGAGTTTTGTATAATTCAAATGCCCTCTTGATTTTATTTTTGGAAATACTGAGCGCTTTCTTTAATTTGCAAATTCTAATATTTTGTTCTCTATTAATAAAATAAAGCTTTTTCTCTTTAGGAGTTAAATTTTTGACTCTACTTTCATTTAATTGTTGCAAAACAGTTTTTCTCCATTTGGAGGGTTGTTCAAATTGTTTATCACTAATAGGTACTAAGTTTACGTTTGCAACTTTGTTTTTCATTGCGGATTAGTAAATATATCTTATGATGCTGTGTATGTGCTTCATCCTCAACATTTTCTAAAATTTGACTCTCGGGTTGAGTATAGTTAGGTATAGTTGAACTGGATGTACTATTATCTAATAAAATTGGTACAGAATTTGCAATTAGTAGTTTACGTTTGGAAGCAATTTTACTAAAAGACTCTGGCAAAAAATGATCTTCACAAAGATAGCGAATTTTATTATTACACCAGTTCTCGCGAATTTTAATATCTGAAGGAAAATGAAAAAAGTTTTATTTGAATAACCATCCTGCTGAATTTAGAATAATACTTATTTAAACAATTAGGAGCTGAACAAGAATACTTAATTTTACCCAGGCCTGACATGTTTTGTTACAAATGGGTATATTAAAAAAGAATTGAAAATCGATCTAAAACGAAATGTTACATCGTTAAAGCTATAAGAAAACAATGATAAACAAAGTCCTTAAACAAATCTAACACCTTATTAAATTAAATTGTTAATACTTAACCTAAAAACAACTTACCTGTCTATAGAACTACATCATAATAACTTTTTTCTACGAACTCTTACAAAAAGACATCTTTCGCCACAGGATACTTTCAGCGAAAACTTGATTTCCGTCACTAGTGAGAAAAAATTCCATAACGTTTACTTTTGTCTCTAGTGACGAAAGTAAGTTGTTACATATTTTCATATATCAGTCGCCTCGTATAATATTTTGGCAGCTTAAAATTATTAATAATGAAATAAAAAGATGCTCATTAAATTCTATATGCGTTTTTACCTAAACTTTAATGAATTAAAGATAAAATAAAAATGTATAAAAATAGTGCAAATTAAACCAATCTACATCTAGTTTCCTGGTTTTCATTTGTTTATTTGAAGTTTTTCACTTTTGAGAACTGTCAGTTTCAGTTCGTCCTAAATTTAACACATTTTCATGATGTCTGAGTCAGAAAGCGATTGTACTCCCCCAGAAATTATTTTTAAAGCTGAAGAAACCTCTTCAGATTTATTACCGGCCAAATCAAAAAAGAGATATGAATAAATTTATATCAAATTTTTGGACTGGAGAAAAAAAAATAAAGTGAAATCATTTTCGGAAACTGTACTACTAGCATACTTTGGAGAAATATGTTCAAATTTTAAACCGTCGACGTTATGGTCCATTTATTCGATGCTAAGAACTACACTCTCTGTTAAAAATGATGTCGATATTAGTAAATATCCAAAGTTACGTTCGCTTTTGAAAAGAAAATCTGATGGTTTTAAAAGCCAAAAATCCAGAATTTTTTCGCCTGAAGACATAAAGACTTCCCTAAAGAATGCACCTGACTATAAATATTTAATAACAAAGGTAACGGAATTATTATTTTTATTTTAACAAATACTTAATACATAACTACTAATATTTGTAGGTAGCATTAGTTTTTGGATTATCTGGCGCTTGTCGTTGCCACGAACTAAAAGATTTAACAATAAGCGATGTAAAGGATACTGGAAGTATTCTGTTAGTTAAAATCCGTAATACAAAAACAAAAGTTCCGCGTTCTTTTCATATTTCTGGACCCTTTTATGATATTTCTAAAAAATATATGAGCCTACGTCCCGCAAACATGGATCAAATTAATTCAAGATTCTTTAATAACTATCAAAATGGATAGTGTAGCAGACAGGTTGTTGGAATTAATAAAATCAGTAAATTTCCTAACGAAATTGTTCAGTTTTTAACGCTTCCGAATCCTCAAGATTACACTGGGCACTGTTTCCGCAGAACATCCGCAACGCTATTAGTGGATGCAGGAGATGACTTGCTTCTGTTAAAACAGCACGGTGGTTGGAAATCTAGTAGTGTTGCGGAAGGATATGTTGATGAATCCACGAACAGTAAAAACCAAATACAAACCAACATTTTACAATCTGTACAAAATAAGGAAACTACTAGTTCATCCGATTATGGCGCATCATCGTCATCATCTGAAATGACATTTAACAGTAGAACAAATATGTCGGCATCTACCTCAATAAATAAAAAGCTTGAGTGTGATACCCCCATAATTTTGAACAATTGTTCAAATATAACAATAAATTAATATTTAAATAATAAATAATATTTCTGAAATATTTAATTGTTAGTTAATTTTTTGTTATTCCTAACACAAAATAAAGCATTTGCTAACGTTTGTTTTTTTTTTTCATTTTAGTAGGTACCTACATGACATAATAGAGTTCGTAGAAAAAGTATAGTGTTTTACTCGTCGAAAATCATTTTTTGGTCACTCGTGAAACAATATACTATTATTGCATGATGGTTTTTGTGGGTTTTTCGACCATTTCGCCTTTCCCTTTTTCATTTTTTACGAGGTTATCAAACCTCTCTTTAAAATATCCCAGAAATAGTATGGCCATTGTATGGATGGTATCGAGCACGACAAAAACAAAATAAGGTGCAGCTTATGCGTTTGAAATAACTCTAATCTCATGAAAGTTTCTAGAAACTGGCAACATCGCTGCCATCTTATTTGCGATGGTGGCTCCAAGTAGTATGGCCGGGAACTAACCACGCTAACCACTTGTTACCAGTGCCGTGCATTTAAATGGTTTATCTTTTAATATTAATTTATCTATGATACATACTTGATCATGTACTGGAAACATCGAAAAAAACTCGCAATAGTCGCAGTTGACCAACTAGTCCAACCACTGTATAAAAATAGTCCCGATCGGAAGAAGCAAACTAAATCAACGCGACAAGTGCATTAATCGGCTAGATCGAAACGTGCCGTTACCATGGCAACCATCATAAACGCGCCTATAGAAGAGGCGCGTATTCGGCGGTTTCAAGCATAGCGCGTTAAGCGCTCTGTTCGCTCGGATTAGGAAATTTTCTATTGTATTATATTTCCAAAAACAAGCGAGTCTGGATGGTCGGATTTTTTTTATCAAGAGCCTCGTTTGTTTCATGCAGTGGTCCAGATACCCCGAAATTAGGTACAGTTTTGGAGGTTTCTGTTTTGTAATTTGTATAGAGACAAAAATGCAGGGCATTTTGTTACAGAAAATGAAATATCTAGCTGTTCAGTTGATTTTTTTTATTAATTTCTATTCACATTTTGGTGAAGTAGCGCGTCACCTGCGTCATCTAGCGAGCCGCCACTGCACCATTATGGATAATGAGACCAGGTTTTTACTGTTTCTTGTCAGAATTGAATTATCCTTATAAATAACGTATAAAAATTATAATATTGTATATTTGAAATTTTCAAGAAAACTTCAAAAAAATGGTTACTGTTTAAACAACGCCACCTAGTACTTGGTTAAACAACTGAATCAGAACTATATTGAAATAGTCTATTAAACAATCAATTTGCTCTTAATCGATACTAAGTTTATCAAAATATGACAAACGACACCATAGTTTTAATAGTTTAAATTAAGGTTCCCAATCGTCCCTATCAGTTATTTTATTGAATAGAGCAAAAAGTGTTGGATAAAACTTTTGTAAAATTTGCTCAAAATTTCCGTTATTTTCTCATCTATTATTGGACCATCTTTTGACCGATTTGTTATAAACTTTTTTTTGTAAGGCGTAGGATAAAGACAATTTTTTTACGTAGGACAATCTGTGTATTCAAGAAAATGGGAGCCAAATTGAACAAAATTTATAAATTAATGCAAGACCACTATCATTATTAAAGTTTGCCTTACATGCCATATTATTTTTTTGTTGACAAACCTCAAGAGATATTAAAAATAACCAAACAACATAAAAAAAATTGAAAGTTTTCATAGTAGACTCTAAAACGTTATCAACAAATTTGTATTGAGAGAGTTTTATTTAATACCTACACTTACTGATGAAGACCAAAACCTTTTAAAACAGTGGTCGCCAATCTCTCAATGTGTTGAGCTACTTTGTTAATTTTGGAATAAACAGCGAGCTACCCAAACGGAAGCCACGTAACGCAACGTAAATGAAATAATCCACAGTTAATTTATCATTATATATATTTATTTTACTATTTAACTGGTAATACATAATACATATTTATGTACTAATAATAAACTAATAACAAAATAACTAATATTACTAGTACGTACTTGTTCATAGCTACATTCCTACCTACCAAACGAAGGTGTTTGAAAAATAAACACAAACTTTTATCCAGCCACAACGGCATGTCACGTAAGATTTAAAAATAGTTAATAACAACAAAAAAGTAACGCACTATCATGAACATAAACATTGAAAAATAAAAAAGCACGTTCAATGAGAAGGCTGACACTCAGACTCATCAATAATTTTTTTAATGTTTGCAGTATAATTTGATACAGCCATTTAAATACAATTATCCAAATGTTCATCTGTAAGTCGATTGCGATATTTGTTCTTAATAAACTTCATATTGGAAGAAGAAGATTCACACAAATAGGTTGAACTGAATAATGCTTTCACTTTCAAGGCAACAGGGCATATAACTGAATATTAGTCTTTACTTACAATAGGCCAGATACATTTGGTACTTGAGACTAACGATTTTAAGGCTAAATCATTTTAAAACTCAATTACGTCCATTTCTGTTTCAGCGATGTCTTCGCCAAAGTTCTGCATAACACAAGTTGCAAACTGTTGGATATCAATTTCCATAAAGGGTGAAACAAAAAACTGCGCTACTAAAGCCATTTCGCTGAAATCCTTAAAACGATTTTTGAAGTTATTCTTCAGGGTAGAAACTATTTCTACATGATATTTGCTGTCATAGGGTTCTAATGGATTTTGAGATATTTTTTCTGAAAGAATAGGAAAATGTTTGGCATCGCTGTTAATTAGGTTTTGTTCCCAAAACTCCAGCTTTTTGATAAATGCTTTTATATCAGAAATCATTTCCGCTAGTTCTTTGTCTCTCCCCTGAAGCTGCAAATTAAGTTCGTTTAATTTATCTGTAATGTCCACGAGAAAACCAAAATCTCTAAGCCAGATTGAATTTTCTAGTTCCGGAGTCGTTTCATCGCGTTGTTTGAAAAATTGAACTATGCCAGATAGGACATCATTAAAACGTTTCAGCACCCGTCCTCTACTTAACCACCGGACTTCAGAGTGAAGGAGTAGGTTCCCGTATTGACAGTCAACTTCATCGGCCAAGGTTTTCAATAATCTTTGTAACGCTTGAGCTCTAATCTTTTTCACAATTTTTACCACCAGTTTCATAACGTTGTTTAGTTACAGGAAATTTCCACATAATACTTGCTGATGGATAATGCAGTGGTAACAGAGAAATTGCGGAAAAGTTTCATCTTTACGACATAACGCCACCAGACCCTTATCACAACCCACCATAGCTGGAGCGCCATCGGTTGTCAAGCCTACCATTTTCGATATTGGAATTTTCTCGGAAGAAATAATATTTTTTAAATGAGAAAATAACTCCTGTCCAGTAGTGGGTCCATTACTGTGCAGGACCGTACCTGTTTAAAATTTTTAATTAATATTTAATTATTTTTATTTTAAATATTTTGAAAAAATGAAATCTGCGAATCGGTCTCAAATTATGCGAACTACCACCTCTACAAATTTGGATGCCAAGTTCGGAAACACCTTGTATAAATTCTAATTTACACAATGTATATAAAATTCTAATTTCACCTGTAATAAATTATTATTAATCAAAAAAGGGGGGTTATTAGAAAAAATATATTTTATTGAATATTTCTAATTACCATTTTAATGAGAATAAATCAATTAAAATTGTCAGACAGGCAGACATCATTTTAACATTCTTCACTAACGTTAATTAGATTTGCAGACAAGTTAGACAAGAAGGTGTGTGCAAATTAGTATTAGTACGCATTTTACGAACACATTTAACATAATCACAAATCGGCAAAATTTAAACGATCTTCCTGTGGCAACGGCTGTCAAAACACCTTCCTGCTTCGCGATATCTTGCCGGCAACCGCTGGGTATTGGCAACCGCTGTGGATTGAGAAATGATGGTGATGTTAAACGGTACATCCAAGAGCACGGTATGAAGTTCCTACGATAAAATATCACGTAGGAACTCTATACCTCGCTAGTGGTCTACCCTGAAAATTGATTGGTCTTCTCGCTTCTGCTTGATATTTTACACATTCACGACTGGTATTGGAATGAAGATGGAGTATCTGAAAATGTCAAATAAACTAGTTACATAAGAATCGAGATTATCGTTCGAATCTAACAGCATCGGATCAGGTTGGATGCGCAAAGATATTGCCGCTATTTCTTGAAATAAATACGCAAATGATAGATGGGAAGCAATAAAATTGAAATATAATTTGAAACTCAAGTATAGTAGACATAATATCACAAATTACTTTCGCAATATATCCGTATTATGCATATTTCTGATATTTTTCTCTATAGTATTGTAATGAAAACAAAATATAAAACAGAAAATATACAGAGTGGCTCTAAAAACACTCCACAATAATATTTGGAAGTATTAGATTTTAAAAAATTGCTGAAACAATTATCTGTAGGCTCAGGATTATGTCATGCTTATTACCTTTGCCACCTGTACAGAATCAAAGTAAAAGAAAATAACTGTGAACACTAGAGTGGATTTTTTTATATAATTATTTTATAAAGTTTCTACATTTCTAGATCATCTTATTTTCTTTATACCCTGCTATAGAAGTTATTCTTCTTTTGAGGGTGGTTTGCCCTGGTAACAAAAACCTAGTTAGCTAATTTCTTGGATTTTTTTCGCATGAGACTTGTGTGTCAGGTTTTGTTCCCAAAATAAAATCACCAATTTTGCTATTTCCAACCGTATATTTGGAGCAAGTCCAGTATAAAGTGGGAAATATGACTTAGGGAAATCTAAATCACGATTCTGTGTACAATAGTGTACAAAATGGGAGGGTAACAATAAATAGAGGCGCAGCGTCCAGTAGATCCTGAAGGTATGCGGGGAGAGGGAGTTCTTGAGCTTTGGCGTTGGTATTAAAGACGTATTGTTTCCTAAGGACTTCTTGACTAGAAAACCAAAAGGTAGATATTGGTATTGTCGCACGATATGTCTCTCAAGAATGGAAATTTTGAGGGCTTTATGGGTAGGAAATGTACCGTAAGGTAATGCTTTGTATTCGGCAATGAGACGGATGAAGGAATTGTAGGTATTATGTAGGTATGGGTTATGGTTTCAGGATTGCATCAGCCAAAACGGCCACACAGAGCTCTAAGGAGAACGGCTCGCCATAGTATGTTTGGCCTGACTACTAGGATATTCACTGTTCACATTTCTGGTAGATTGGATACGTGTTGGGGATCTTGGGTTGGTATTTTTGAGTGTAGGTGCTTAAAAATGATAAATTGGGTTTTTAGTGGGTTCAGCGACACATTCAAACTGCTGCACCAATATGAATACTTTCAGCAGATTTTGGGTTTGGACGGTAAGTTCCTAGGAATTTTGGGCTTCCGAGTTCATATCAGTATCGTCAGTATAAAGAAGATATTTTGGCTATGATTAGTATGGTGGTGGAGGTGAAGGTGGATACTAATTTTTGTGTGTTTTTATAAAAAGTCTTAACGTATCCGTGGATGAGAAGTGTCCCATGTACAATTCCGTTGGTAAATTCTTTGTTTCTTAATATGACGCTAGGATAAGTAGAGAGAAAGAGTATTTTTGCTTGCCTTTGTATATTATGCAGCTCAATCTTAATTTTAGTATCTTAATAATTAGTACATTTTTTTAATTTAATTTAATGAATATTTATATATATTTATACCCCTCCCTTCCACTTTCTCAACTCCTTAATTTTAATTAGGAAATGTACCATGTGTGGGCACAAACAGTTTTATGGGAATTTATCAATATAACTGTTAGTTGCGTTACTTTCGATTTCAACTAAAAATCTGTTACGTATTGTAAAGTGACACTTGATTTGGAAGCTAATTTTATTACTAATTTAGGACACATTCATTATTTTTATTGATTGCCATTATACTTTAATTTTTCAATTATTTATTTTGTTATATTGTACATTAAAATCCTAATGCACTAATATTACCAAGCTTGACATTAAAAAATAAAGGTAAACGTATAATTACAAAAAAAAATACAAATTTATCCATCCGGGCGGATCCGGTACTGAGAAACCGGGAACAATGTTTGAATTTAGGTGCTTTAAAAATATGGATGCTTTGCGGCCGGATTGTGTTTACATATTTTAATTGAAAGCCGCTCTTCCTCTATATGGAAATAAACGATAAACAGAATCTACGGTATTTTATCTCGTTAAGATAAATAATAAGCGATTGCAGCGCCGACGTGAGAAAAACGTCGTATTAAAGCAATTTTTATTGATATAAGATACAAGTGGGATGATAATTAATAAATTAATTACATATTTTGCCCGTAATAGTATTTTTGTTACTATAAAAGGAAGCTGATTCAAACTAGGTCGTTTGCGTTCATATTCTTTGTTTGAGATTATAAAAATTGAACTAAATTTCATATTTTAGAACATTCTAAACATTAAGAAGGGGTAAAGTTACAAGGCATTTATTTTGTGACCAATCTAATAACATTTAAGAATGTTTATAATACAATGTATTGTAATGGTATTTTAACATAAATAATTATTTTCTTGTAAAAATGTTTTATCACATCCTGTTCATTAAAAAGGTTGACAAACTGAGACAATTTCAAACTTAGTTATAAAGTGCTGTTAGGTAAAGTTTAAATTAAAAAAATTATTAAAGATAACAATATTTATAAAAAATTCCAAAAAAGGGGTTGTTGATAAAACAAAAGAAGAGTTAAAAACATTATGGTAAGGAAAGGAAGTTTTCGTCCTGGTCCTCCTGAAAAATATGAAAAATCGAAAAAACTGAAAAAGATCAAAACATGAAGTCATTTAAAATATTTAACCTGTAAAACCTATAAAGTAAGGTATAAAAGTAATTTTAAAAAACCGACTTCAAAATCGTACAGATTTTTTTTTCTTATAGCATCAGATTCTGACCAATTATATATGGGAACACCCCCGAGGTATCCCTTTTCTAACAAAAAAGAATCATAGAAATCGGACAATAAAGAATTATCGTTGAACATACAAAAAATATTCCGACGAATTGAGAACCTTTTTTGAAGTCGGTCAAAAATAAAGGGAAATTCAATTAGGTAAGATTTCAATAGTTCCCAACTGTCTGTTTTAACGATGAGAACTATGGTAGAATTGGAGTTTTGAATCCAAACATTGTTTTTGGGAAATACATCTTACCAAAAAAATCAAGAAACAATATATGAGCCCCATGAACACTGATTCAAAATTATATAAAGGTACTTTCATAATCATTTCAGTATAAAATACTTACCTTTAAATAAATAACGATTAATTAAAAAAAAAACAAGAAATTAAAATATGAGGTTATCATAAAGTAAGGGATATACTTTAACGTATTATAACTTTTTAACAAATCAAGCTAACAACAAAGAGTAAACGAAATCTAATTGCTTAAGGAATGGGATTTTATTTGGTCTATGGAAAACAAAAGGGTTGTCATGAGAATTGTTGACACGAGTGTCAAAACAAAATCATTCAATTTGGAGTTTATTTTCAAATTAAAACTCAAGTAAACGTTGTAACGACTTACACTGTAATAGCATGGATCTACAAACAAGAATTGGTTTAGTTCAGTCTCATTATAGGTCTGTTCCAACAACGATCAAAAACTATTCATTGTCACCAAGATTGTGCGCAATATGAATTTGGCGATCTAAATAATCTACTTCGCAGAATCCTGATTTCAGTTCATTGTTGGAACGGTTGCTGGTTTTACAAGATCAAAATGGAGGTGATACTGAGCATTTACGGTAACTGTGTTTGGGCATACAAAATCCCATTATTTAAACAATTAAATATCGTTTAGTTTTTGTTATTAACTTAATTTGATAAAAAGTTGCAATAAGTTAAAATATATCTCTTACTTTTTGATAACCTTATATATAAATAAAATTTTGGCAGAAGCAAGCATTTTACAATAATTATTTCTCTCTCTGTTGCTGATCAGGTTAATAAAGAATCCGTAGTATACCAAATACCATCAGAGATCTTGTTAAATTCTATTTGTTATATGATCATATAATTAGTATAGGTCGGCTGGTCTTTTGATATTCCTCTTCTTATTAAAGCTTGGAGCTGGGGATACGTCACATCTCTGTAGGAGATAAAAATCATTTAAAATAAGTTATTTATCATAGATTATAATTTATTTACAGAATAGAGTAGAATGACTAAAATGAGATAAATAACACATATAAGTTATTGAATTGTATATATATAAAATCACGAATTCAAAAAAATTCAACCTAAAATTATTTTAAAATACGAAATTTGTACATGTACAAATGGGGTACGCATAAGTTGACGCAACCGCTCCCCTAACCTAAATGTTCCGTATCCCCAACAAGCTTCAGCTAGAAAAGGAATATCAAAACACAAGCAACGTTGCTGACTCTCGTGCTATTACAGTTAATAATAATAATAAAATAAAAATGCAAAACATATTACTCAAAATAAATAAATGATCCCAGACTAACAATGTGGTTTTATGAATTTTGAGATTCTAACGATATTCTAATTATTTTCTCAATTTATCTTAAGAGTTTTATTTATTTTTTGGGTATTAAGGGTCTTGCGTTATAAAATGAGCACGTTCCTACTCATCCTCACATCGTCGTCAGAGAGAACAACTTAACAGTTCAGAAAGAAAAGAGAAAAACGCCACCAATCATTTTTTTAGATACATTATTCATTTGTCATAGGCAAGCAGGTGCCTAAGTTAACTGTTACTAGGGGTTATTGGAAACCTCATTTTAGGAAACTTGTTTACTTGTGACAGAAAACGTGTATAGAAACATACTTTTAGTTATTATGAATTATTCTTCGTAATATTTAAAAAAATAACTGTCAATCGTATTTTTTCAAGTAAATAACTGTTTTTTCCGAGATATCGTTTAACAAAGAAATACTTTCTATGAGAAGTCTGGAAACTGGGCAACTTCTAGAGTACTCTGGATTTTTGAACATATAAATAAATCTCAGATAAGGTTTGTAGGATCTTACTAATAATGGCTGATTTATTTCTACTATGTATAGTTTCAGGGACATAAATATATTTCAATACGACTTTTAGTAACGTCTTCAAAATATTCTGGCTAACTTTCTTTTGTTCCATCAACAACCTCTTTTACAAATCTTTGAATCGAGTATTTTAAAAATTAGTCTTGCTGAGCAGAATTAATAAATTTAGTAATATTAAATAATTTGAAATTAGAAATTTATTTATATATTATATTTTGATCTACATTTTGAAGAAAATTTGATTTAAATCCGTATTAAACAAATTAAACTAATACCTAGCTTAGAATTCAGGTTGATAAACCTTTTTATGTCAAGTTTTATATGGTCAAAGCTTCTCAAAATTTTCTACATGATAAATTATTTTTACAAGAACACATTTCTTTAGAAAATAACATTTTATTACATTGTATATGCAACTTAATTTTATCAACAGAGGGTTCGGTTGAATATTGTCAGTCCTAATGTAAATATTTACATTTTATGTTTATAACGCCTCTCTATCTTTCACACTACCACCATATATCCATCTGTTCATTGTACATAGTGAAATATGTCAAAGTTTCTTGGTGAAATCCAATTTAAAATTAAAGAGAGGGGCATAATACTTGATTATTTGATTGATTGTTTAAAAACGTATCGTTTTCATTGAATATGTATAGGTACGTAATAAGAAATACAATATACGAGATCTAAATTCCTAATCTCTTGTCACTTTTTTGCCTGCCATGTGCCGTGTAACAGATTAAAAGCTGAAAGACAATGTCTTAAGGCGTTACTACAAAGTCTCACAGGATTTCGAGTAAGCGGAATAATCACCATCGGTAATTACTATAATTTATTCAAAATACTCTCTCGATGGGCTGTTTTTTTAATATGTAGGAGCTCCAGAAACAATGGCTCTTTCGATTACCGTGGAAGTATTATGAAAGACGAAATGATCTAACAATAATAACGCAACAATCATTAGGTTCACGTAGGTGTAAGACTGCATCGATCAATTCTGTCATTTCGATATACTTACTTATTCATTAATCTACAGCGAGACCCATTCAAGGATTGTCGTGTCACGATATAAAAAAAATTATGACACGTCATTGAGTTTTGCCACCTTCGGCATAACAATTTAAAAAAAAAAAAATTGATTATATTACCGCGAAAAACGGGTGTGTTGCAATTATTTCTTTTACGTATCAACTTATGAATTTAAAAAATGTTGTGCTGGTAGCTCACAACTTATTTTAAAAATACAAAGGTGTAAAAATCAGATGCTTCCGTAAATTTCGCAAATTCTCATAATAAATACAAGTCGCGGCAACACTGCTAGTAACAAAGAGTATAGTTAACACAAGAGATCGCACTCAAATGTCAATCGATCTGAAAGTCTGTGACCTTGAAAATTTAAAATATTTTACGCGGGTAAATGTATCTAATCTAATGTAACCTAGCTTTCGGATCATTTTTCTTTTTGGTGCAAACATTTATTTATAATCCAGTTCTGTTATAGATCTGTATTTTTTAATAAAAATTGCAGTGAAAAACTGTAAAAATACTAATCAATTTGCTAGATGTCATTTTTCTCATGTGACAGCACCCAACGTTCTGATTGGTGAAGCTAGACTTGTCAAAAATACTCCAGACCAATAGAGAGGAGGCATCGATGTCAACATTCTGTTACGGTTTAGATTTCACTTAACTTTTTTAAACAAGTCCAGCAACGAAATCATGACAAACTATTTATTCGGTAATAAAAATTCCTTGCTTTTACCCTTTTTATTGATTATCAGCACAATACTAGCTTTTATAATGATTAAAATATATTTTTCTGACATTTGTATACCTCATTTTGTTTTGTTTACCTTTTCCAACTGGTTCTTCTTCTACTAAACTTTGGTCCCTAGTCTACCTCCACCTAGCCAGTGAATTATTTCATCCTTGAGTCATCAGCAGAGTTTTACATGTCTTATATAAAGAGACCAATCTTTGAGGTACCAAGTTTTGGACTTTGAACTTTGATTAAGTAATTTGCGCCCATTTTGCTACTAGAGCTCTTCAAGAACACTTGGGAAGTGCTCTCACGAAATTATTTCGGTTTTTGCCTAGCAACAAAATTGTGTATTAGGAAATATACTTAGTGACTAAGAAAGGCGCTTATAGCGGATATTTTTCCTAACACAACCATTTATATACTCACTTTTTGGCCACCTTTCAACAACGGTAAGTGTAACTAACTCTGCATGTTGACCATTGCCTCTCATAACCTTTTCCTATTTTAGGCTATTTATTTTACATTTACTTTGCATCTACTTTACTTCTACTGTGCTTCAACTTCACCTTTAACTTCCCCCTTTGATAATTTCATCTGTTCATCTACTTTCTACTATCGGCCTGGACAACTTAGCCTGGATTTCCATGCTTCCGGTGCATGTTGACACCTGCGGTAGCCCCTAACAGAAGTACACACTGGCCCATCGGTCACTGAGAAGCAGCACTCTGGACAACCATCACTATATAAAGTAAGATTAAACCATATTTTACTTTTGAGAACATCTACTCGCACCCAGTTACTTCATCAGCTTGCTACCAGTAGTGCATGAAGCTTGTGTCCTAGGTTGAGCCTTAAGTGTATAAACATTAACCGTTATTCTAGCGGGGCTTATCTCGTGCCACCACCTGCTTAATAATAAAGCAAAATCATTATAAGATAAATACTTGTAAACCAAAAGTATACTATTAGCCCCCGTATAACTTTTACTTTTGTGAACACTTTTTATAAGCATATTATTCAACTAAAGTCAAATATATAATCACCAGCGACTTGGGTTGTATTAAACCACATTTTATTCAAGAGTTTCATTTCATTTAACTTTACCCAGCCACTCTCAATTAAAAAGCCCTGTGTAACCTTAGCCTTCTGCCACCTTGAGTCGAGGCGCAGGTTACAATTCTGTTAAAAACCAAAAAAACATATTTTGTAATAATCATGCTAATTTTTGTCTTCAAGTGGCTTAAAACCTGAACATTTTTTACTTTTAGTTGTCACTTTTCTCATGTAACAGCAACTAACGTCCTGCTTCGTGACCCCAGACTTGTCAAAAATACCCCAGACCACATCAAAGTATGTGCCCCAGACTAATAGGAAAGAAGTACGGAGGTCATTGAGATTTGAGCCAGTGTTCAAGAACGACCTTATCGATGAGTCTAGCCATCTCATTTAACATCCACATGTTTTAAAATAGTGCATTACTTTTTTGTTATTTTTATTAACTTATGTAAAAACCTACGACTGGTAGGTGTTGGTAATGGATGTAGTTAAGTAGTATGTAGTGTGGTTTATTTTTATTAGTAAGTGAGGTAATATGAATTACATGTATAATGAATATAACTGTGCATTATTTTATCTAGGTGGCTTAGGTCGCCGTCGCTTACGACCAAGTTCATTTCAAAATTATCAGTTCAACTATTTTAAAACGTTGGCGACCGCTGGACCTAGATCAACTGTTGAACAACCTATCAGCCTAACGAACTTCATACAGGAATTTACTGTCGTCTGAAGGTGAAGATTTTAGACATCAATGCAATAACAGCGAAAGAACAAGCGGATGAAATTAAGAACAACGTAAATCCAGAAGAAGCTCCCGATTGCGACCTTATAACCGGGTGAATTCTTAAGGTGATAACAGCACCCCCATATAATTTTCGGACAAGGATATCTCAAAAAGTAATTTTTTGTAAAAATTAAAATTTTGGCAAAATATATTAGACAATAATATCTAGAATATTCATATATTTTAAAGTTTTAATTCCTTCCAGTTTCCGAGAAAAAAAATCAAAGGGCTTTAAATTTTGAAATATCATAATGAAAATAAATGCATTCCTCAACAGCACTATTTATAAAAGTCAACTGAAACTTTGTGTTGCAGTAGAAATTTTTCTACTCTATATTAACGGCAAAAATTGTTGAAATCCATTGAAAAATAAAAAATGTCAACTCCTGTAAGGTATGTAAAAGGCAATTTACATAATATGTAGTTTACTATTAATCAAATAAAACATACCTTAAAAGTTCTAATAAACATATTTTGACTTTGATTACGTATTCTTTCATATGGCATTAAAAAAATATATTTTTTTCAAAACTGGAAGTACTCCTTATTAACCAATAGTAGGTTTTGTACATTTTTAATAAATATATATTGTAAAATATGTTAATAACGATATTAATGAGTGATTTTATTTTTAATTTTTTTAATAAACCTATAAAATTTGTACTTACAATGTTACATCCTCGATTAAATAATGAGTACTATAATTATGATTTAATGTCTCCAGTTCTAATTATCGACATTTAATGGCAACTAATTAAAAAGTTGTTTTAACTTACACGCTTGATGTCTAGAATGTTTCTTTTTATATAAGCTAAAATAAATTTAAAACATTTCAATATAAGATGAAGATAATTATTATACAGGGTATCCTTTTTATTATTTAACTAATTTTATTGCTCAAATAGATATATCTTGTTTAAAGACTCGGTGTTTTCTTTCATAAACGACAAAAAAAATTTCTCGGAATTTGCACGTTTTATAAAAAAAAACGTTGTTTACTTTTATTCAGTGACGTTTGAAAGCGGGATGCGGCACCGTTACGCCACTGTTTGAACGACAATTTTTCGAATTTCCTACTTATTTTTCTTCGAATAAACTTTAACTTTCAAAAAATTAACCGTATTCGAGATATTTAAAATAGAATCAATCATCTTTAGAAAATAAGTAAACACGTAACTTCAAACATAATCTCCTAAGTTCCTATCTGCTTTAATTTTCCCAAAAACTCCTATGGAACCCCCATGTTCATGTCTATTATTCGAGTCGTCCATCTAGAATGTACTGGACCCGCCGACAAAAATCGACGAACCACCTAGAAACACCTCTCTTTTACCTAAAGCAGCGGAGGACATCTGATTTTAGGGAAGACGACAAAATTCAACTTAAACAAAATCTCAACACTCACCACTATCGAAACTTCCAAATTCACCACATTTTAATGTCGACAAACAAGAAGCAAGATATAGAAGTCAAAATACCAATCAAGTAAGGGTACATTGGCAAGTGCAACTGCTGGCAAGAGGACAATCAGCGTGGATGAAAACGCTCTGTAATTTAATGTATGTGTAGTTAATAAATGATTTAAAGCAAAAACGAATATTCAAGAATGTTTTAGAATGCCACATTTGGGTACATACAGACTGTTTCGCCTTTTAAAATTCAGTTTTAGTTAAGATATCGTTCTGTTCACATAAATATTGTTAATATAAATTAGTGTATGAGCAAAAGAAATATAAATTAGTGTTGTATGTAGTACAAATAAATTGGTGTTTACGTTTACCCTGTATGCTATTTCTTTTGAACATTATTATAATTTATAGTTTTAAGAACATTATTAATTAATCTTAATTTAATAAATTCATTAAAGTTAAACCACAGTTATTAATCAAATTAAATCGTTAATTATCGACATGTTGTTTCTTCGACTTTATCGAATTTAATTACTTACTCAGAGTGTTCAAACTGCCTATCATATATTTATTCAGTCATCATCGTCGTCAGATCATCATGCGATGTTTTAATATGTATATTATTATTGTAAATTAAACAATGCCCGAAGTAGAATAATCAGATGTGTCAATCAACGTTAACAGTAAAATGACTATCGGGGATTTACCCACACTCGACTAAATTATTGAAGCCGAACAAATGTATTTCTTATTCAAAATAAGTAGACGATCTTGTATAACTGGAGTGAGAAAAATATGATCCATAAATTATACCACATAATATTTAATTAACTTATTATAAAGTAATTAGCGCCCATTTATAGAAGAGCGGGGATAGGGAAAGGGCATTTGATAGGGTTCCAATAGAAATGATGTGGTGAGTTATGAAAAGATATAAATGGTTTAGGATTTATAAGAAGGTACAAAAACCATTATATGCAGTAGTCCAGTAGGCTTTGGGATTGTTCAAGAACTGATAATATTTTTTATGAATCTGAAAATAATATCAGTGATGCCAACTTAGAATATAGACTGGAAAATAATTAATTTGTCTGTATAAGTAGAAAAAATCTTGTTCGATATGTTCAAATATTGTTTCCAAATGAGACACATTTATAAAAACCTCAAATTAAGTACCCACCACTCACTCATGATACTTACTATACGGGTTATAAATGATGTTTACAATTCCATTATTCTAATATTTTCCAATTAATATTCTCATTGAATAATCCTACGTCCAAAGAAAGAAGAGAATTCAATTTCTTAAATGGTTAGGGACACGTGAACGGCATCTTGATGATCAAAAGAAATCGTGATACTTACTTACAAAGCATCCGATGCCGCTACTTCGTGTTCGATATGGCATTGACTCGCCGGTAACGAAAATAAATGCGATTGATAAATTATTGATGTCATTTGTCTACTGTTAATGAACACTTATGTTAAATCATGCTCACCTGATATTGAACACACAGGAATTAATGGATTTTTAAAGCAACAGATCAGAGTATTGGTCAAACAATATCTATTGAAGCAGACATGTCAATAGAGTAACTTTACATCTGTCGGCTATTAAACGAGAAAAAAGCATATAATCTAGCTTGAAATAAATCTAAATTGGAGCACCAAGCTGAATTTTTACACATTATTTTGTTTTTATAAAGTTGGATAAAAACCTTGACAAAAATAACTGAAGCATGTTGAAATATCAGAGGTCAAGGGTCGTGCTTTTTAGTTTTATGTTACTGCTAGCAAAAATCCAGCTGTTAACGTTTCATATACTATCCACATACATTTCTGTTTCTTTAATTTTACCTAAATGGTTTCTTTGATAAACTTAAAAATGTTACAAAACATGTTATCTAATTTTAAATCTGAAATAATATGTCCTCAAGAAACAAATCTTAAAAACAGTAACATACAGGCCATGTATCTCTTCCAGAAATTTTTCAAAAATCGTGAAAATCCTAAAATAGAGTAGCAATCCTAACGAAAAACACAATAGGCGCGGAGGAAATACCTTTAATTAGCAATCTTGAAACCGTAGATATCAAAGTCCATGACATTAAAGATATTTACACATGTACCTTATATCTACCACCAGGAAGACAAATAAACAAGAATTAAATAAGATAATAGAGCAAATATCTCATCCCAGAATTATTACTGGCGAGTTTAAACGCCCACAACTTCTCATGTGATTCATCATTCGTAAACCAAAAAGGGCAGATAGATAGATAGAAGAAACTATAGATCATCTCAACCTTTCCATCCTAATTTAGATTTGATATTCAGACTTGAGAATCTTTTTGTATTGATCTTACGATCTGTGATCCACTACTGACCCCATCACTAGCCTAGAACAGACTAGACTACACCTACGATAGCAACCTCTTCCCCATTATTATTTATAATAATTCATGATGTAGCAACGAAAACGTGTTCAGTCCTAAACAAAACTTCAAAAAAGGCAAACTGGAAACGCTACTCAGAAGTTAATAACAAATATATAAAAACTTGTAAGTTAACTGGACCACTTTTAGAAATTATAAAGCATGCAGCAAATATATCAAGTTGGCAATACTTATTTAATTAACATCATCTGGTTCCGTGGTAGAACAATGATTGCAAAAACGCTACTGAAGTAAAAGGCATTTAATGGGCATAAGAGTCAAAAAACACTGGAAAATAAACTAAAATTTTTAAAAATGCGTGAAAAATCTAGATATATATGTATCTTCACTAAATTCTATAACACCGATGACAAATATGGAAAAAAGGAGAAAGAATATACAGAATAAATTCAAACAAAAACTTGAAGTTGAAGGTATAGTAGTAAACAACGACTTTGACTTAGTAAATGCACTAGCGAAATCAATTACAGCAATTCTTTTATTACCAATAAAAAACTAGAAGAACAGAAAGTAAATGTAATCTTTTTAGATCAAGATGACCCTATAAATTTGCCTTGGACCGAGGCAGAACACGAAGACTTTTAAAGACACTTTTCCTGGTCCTGACCAAATTCCTGTATGTTAAGTCCTGCCTTCAAATGCTCATAAACATCTGCTCCATTTATTGAATATTATTTAGTTAAAATATAAATTTCCCAAAAAAGGTAAAAATCCCTTTGATTTCCTATCCTAAAATCACGAAATCAAAAATGAAAACTTGAGTCATACCAACCAAACTACCTGAACTATGTTTTATGAAAGTTAATAGAACGAAAGATTATTATGGTCATAAGACAATAATACCAGAACAAAGTGGCTTGAGATCTAAAACATCCACAGTAGACAACAATATAGATCTTGAAAGTGAAATTAACGAAGCCTTGGCATTGAAAACAAGTGCTTTGCTGTATTTTTTTATATAACTAGGGTGTTTGGTACTGAATGGCACGACTACACAATGAAAAAGTTAATAAACTGGAATATACACGGATATTGCCTGTATTTTATCAATTTTTTATTTTTGGAAAAGCCATCCCTCGGAGTAAAAGTAAATGGAGTGACATCTGATCTAATGTATCTCAAAAATAGTATTGCGCAAGGCTCCGTAATTATCCTAACACTATTTATTATAATGATGAATGACATCTTACAAAGTTTACATTCACCACTAAAGGCACGCCTATTTGCTAATGATTTAGTTATCTATTCTAAAAATAAAAATGTAAATAAACTACAATCTCACAAACAACAACTTATATCTCGTCTGGAACAATGGTCAGAAAAAAGAGGTTTTACCTTATCCACAAGCAAAACCAAATTTATTATTTTCTTTAAAAGAGAAGTTACAAATATTCCTGTCCTGCAACTATACGGAGAACAATATGAGAAAACTCTTTTAAGTTTTTGGGCATAATTTTTGACGAAACCCTGAGCTGGAATCCCCACACAAATAACTTCTCTATTAGAACAATCCTTCTTACATTATACAGAACCCTGATAAGATCAAAACTTGACTACGACTCAATTGCTTACGGGTCAGCTAAAAAATCCACACTTATACGTCAAAACAATATTCACAACACAGCCCTACGTGTAATAATAGGAGCCTTTCGTACATATCCGATTGAGGAGAGCCTATACAGACATAGAAGACAGAAGATTATATTTAAGCTTAACTTATACTACCAAAACAAATTACATTTCCAGTCCTACTGTACGGATGCAAACTATCTAATAAAACTGAACCTCTTATTTCCAAAGTGTTTTTCCAATCTACCTCCATTCTCCCTCTCTGGCAAAAAACAGTTTGCGTAGACGATCTCACTTTTCTAGATAAACATTCTGCAAACAGATCTACTATTAAATCATCTTTAAATGCTCTACTATAAAACTAGAAAACTTACACACAAATATACAATTATGCCACTAAATCTAAAGATTGACCCCAACTTCAAGCCATTTGTACAAACTTCCAATCACATACTCCATGTTTTCAGCAGAACTCTATGCACTACTCCAAGCTATAATTTCTAACTCGTCAAGCTTCCAAAACAACATCTTTTTAACAGACTTTCAGCTACATAAGAGACAGCTATAAAAAAGTATTTTTTACTCACCCTCGTGTATCCAAAATAACCCTTTACTGCTCAACAAAACGACCAACATGTGTTTTTCTGCGTTCCATTGCATATAATAACGTATTTTAAATTTTAGTGATTTTAACTAAACTTATTAATTTAATTTATAGTTTATTCTAGCACTTCCTTGTATCATAACAATATATACATTATTTGTTAAAGAAAGGTGAGGAAGAATTGATCAGTAGAGCTATCACCACTCCTTTTGTTTACTATCGTTAATCACCGGCTTTTAATATTTATTTGTGATGTATAATTATTTTATGTGGTAAACAATGAACAATTTTTTATTATTAAAAAGTATGACATATCACACAAATACTGATATATCTGTCGAGTGGTAAATAGTTCCAGAAATCCTGAATTGGTTAGAAATCGTTGCAGTCTTATCTGCTGCAAGCCAGCATGCAGTTACTCGAATAGTATCAGATAATTGCACAAAATGGATAAATATATTTATATTTTGTAGCGAATAAAGATTACCACTGTTTTAAAATTTAATTCGTTAAGCTTAAAGTACCATTAAATCCGTATTTTAATTGCTCTTAAGTAATTTTAAAGTAGCAAATGTGAATATTTAGCATAGTTTTAAGTCAAATGTAATCCAATTTTGCTATAAAGTTTTAACGACAGTCATTAATACAGATTAAAAATTATATCTATACCAATGACATTAAAGTAACACATAAGGATTGAAGGCAAAAAAATTAAAACGTCGTAAAATTAAATATGTACCATTAACAAGTTGAAATGAGTCTTAAAAGCATTACATTAAGCACAAAATTGAATTGAGTAATAATAGTTACATAAGCATAAAACATTTTATTTGAATACACACCTAACGTTTAAATCTTGAACGAAGGGTAAATTTATTAGAAAAAGTGTCCGTACTACCTAAAGAGTTATGGAACTACCTATATAGAACACCCTATAAGTCGTCTAGAATCAAAACCCGCTAACATTTTTAGTGATTTTCACTTTTCTGTGGTTTTCAATAGCAATTTTTCCCGCCATTCGAATGGTGTATATAGTTTAATTCAAACCCCACCATTTAACGTATAAATTGCTTGTCAAAGATTACTGTGAGTTTCAAAAGCCGCTATAATTCCGATGAATCACATTCGCTATAACAATTCCCTATTACAATTCTGACCAACCGGATGTGTCTATTTTAGTCACGTGCCTGATATTTTTACGCGCTTCTTTTTCATGTTATTATGACTGTCGAGTCAAAGAGAATAAGATCGCTTGTTATAACTGTTGGTTTTTTATTAATGTGATAAATAGAGTGAATTATGAGTGATTGTACAAAATTGAACCTACAACACCAGAAAATTCGAGGAAGAGACCCAGGCAGCCGGTTAAGTGGAAATGTATTATTAAAAAGAAATAAGGTAAGAATCTTGTTGTTTAGGTTAATTCTTTATTAATATGCCACGTGTTGACAATGAATGGTAATTACTGTGTAAAGTAATATGCTGTACTTGTTACAGATATTCTGCCTCTCAGTTACCACAATACCCTGATTGCAATCATCACAAGAAATTGATGCAATGCAAATAACTCACAATGGCAGATATTCTCCACTTCCATACATCATTCTACCAATCACATATCAAGATTGATCAAGATAACTTTATAATTAAATTTTGTTCGGTCTACAAACCTAAACGCCCTAATCCAAATCTGAATGAATCAAGGAAAACCCTGACATTTAAATACTTCATGGTGTAATGATACCACTATGTAGACAGGCCTTCTTAAAAGTACTTGGAATTAAAAGGGATAGGGTGCAAGGAGTACTAGCGCGATATTTTCACGCAGATGGACAGAGGCGGTGATCATAAAAGCCATAAGAATACCGAGCAAAAAAAGAAGGTTCAAGCATTCATTGAATCATCTAGATGTAGCGAACCACACTATTGTAGAGGAAAAACAGTTTCGCGTGTCTATCTGCCTGCGGAGAAACATTAAAAAAAATGTTTAGAATGTACAATGAATCTGTTGATGATGCTGCGCTCAAACATATTCAATAGATGCTACAATATCGGTTTTGATAGCCCTAGAACAGATGTGTGTTCAAAATGTTTAGAATTTTCCGAAAGATATAAGAAAGAAGATAACGAAGAAGAAAAGCGAAAAATAATGACAGAGTAGAAGATACACAACCTTAAGGCTGCAGCATTTTTTGAAATTTTAAGGACAAAGGAGGAAGGAACACTGACAATATCTTTTGACTGCCACATAAATATATCATTACCTAACATGTCTGACTCCAGTGCATATTTTTCATCACAGCTTAATTTTTATAATTTTGCTATTGTGGTAGGATCTTCAACAGATAAATTGCAGAAACAAAACGTTCATTGTTACTACTGGAACGAATCGCAGCTTCCAAAAGGGAGTAATGAAATTGCTAGTGCTATTTACCACAGCTTGTGCGATACAGATATGGAAAACTTTTCTACCCTCCGACTCATTGCCGATGGGTGTGGTGGTCAAAATAAAAACACCACACTCGTCACAATGCTAATGAAATGGTTTTTCTCGATTAGCAAGCATATTGAATCTGTAAAAATAATGTTTCCCATAGTGGGACATTCTTTCATACCTCCCGATGGAGTTTTTGCCCAGATTGAAAAAAAAAATACGCAAGAAAGAGGTAGTACAACCTGAAGAGTATGTGAACTTTATTGAGGAAAACTTCACTGCGTGGAACATAGCAGACCCTCAGACAGTTACTGTATGCGACTGGCGTAAAGAATCCAGAAAGTATCTGAAACCACCTGGATCTTGGCATTTCCAGTTTAATCCTTCAAAAAGATTTTTCATGAAGAAGACCAAAAATGGTATCAGTTTAAAAGGAGAAGTTAATTATAAAAGTGAATGTGGTATTCCGCGGACTGTCAACAAAAAAGGGAGTGGTACTCCTAACTCTATCAAACCCTCAATAGTAACTGTGGGTAAACAAATTAATGACAAAAAGTTAAAAAAGTATCGATGGACTACTAAAGAAGCACTACAGAACGACTAAACCTTTGAAAGATCTGAAACAACTCAATTTCTACAAAAATTTAATACAAAATTTTGATAAAAATAATCTCGAAGAACCAATTTCAGAATATGATTTGTCATATGAATATGCTGTAGAAATCTATTTAGCTGTTTAAAAAATTAATGTTAAAGCAATGTTCTATGTTTTTATTTAATAAATATTATCTTTTTTATGACATATCTACTAAAATTTTATTTCCAAACACAAAGTTCAAATCAAAACTCGCTATGTGAAATTTTTCTTCACTGCTTACTCATTTACCTTATCACTTTTTTGTTGATTTTTATGATTACAACATGTACTTATTGCATATCTATTAGTTCTGGTAAAAAAGTCAAAAACTAATCCTAACAATGAAACGCCACAGTTTTTTTTGATTCCTGAAAAGTTATCTGAAACGCCAATAGCAGGTTTTGATTCTAGACGATTCCTGTATATTATTACAAATTCCTAAAGAGCTTTCAGTACTTGAGTCTAAAGTAACATAACATAATATATTGTCCTCAATATAAACAAACTTGTTATAAATACAAGTATTAAAAATAATTTAAAAAAACAGACTTCAAAGTCGTGCAGATACCATCACCACATCTTGACCTAATTTATATGGGACCACCCTTGAGGTAAACCCTTACTAACCTAAAAAATCATAAAAATCGGACAAGGCAATAAAGAATTTTCGATACATACATAAAGAATGAAGAGGATTTTCTCATGGACCCAATTATTAGATTATGACCAAAAATCATTGAAATTGGACACCGTTTTAAAGAGTTATCGCGGAACATACATAAAAAAAATATATTCCGACGAATTGAGAACCTCCTACTTTTTTGAAGTGGATATGATGGCCATATCGCACGAAGACGAAATTTGAACTGCTGATTCGTCTGAGTGCGATGTGGACAATCCACTCGAGTTTTACAGTATATTTTTTCTATGAACCACTAACGAAAATTTACAAATAAAAAAATGTTTTAGGTTATTAAGATAAAATAACTGCAATAAACTTTTTTTGCACGAGTTGCATACAATATTTTTTCTACGTTCATGGAAAAACCAAAAAATGATTTATGGAACTGCAATTGTATTATCCAAATCATAGCAGCCGTGATCGTGTACCTTTGTTTGAGGCATTTATTTACGTTTGTGTTCATAATTTGTAATGACATTTTTAATAAAATACATTTTTTTATTAATTTATTTATTAAACGATTGAAAATAATATAAAATATGCAATTGTTTTTAAAACGTAACACAAAAAATGAAAATGGACTAAATATTTGGCGTTGATTTGAATATTTATGTTTGTCATGATCATAAAACGCTGTCGTAAAATGACAGATGAGTGCAATAAAATTTTTATTGCACTAGTGCAATAAAGACCCAGTTTTTTCACTAAATATAGTTCAATAAATTTTTGTTTTTTGCATGAACGTAGAAAAAATAATTTATGACTATTATTAAATTTTAAAATAAAATAAACGAAAAAAAAAAAAAGAAAAAAGTTCATTTAATTTTTCCCCATCCGAGAATCAAACTCGAGTCTTCCCGTGTGGAAGGCAAGAAACCTACCGCAGGACCACCTATTCTTTTATTTTTGTTGTTTTAATACTCGTAATTAAATTGACTTCATATAGTTTTATTTAAATTAACAAGTTATTTATTATTATACATCCGAAATAAAAACATAAATACTATTATTTATCGATTCTACACAAGAATAACCTATTTTAATGTATGTTTAATCTCAATAACTAAAAATTATACTGACAATTAGTTTGACAGAATTGTCCCCTATTTAAAATTTTAAAAATAATAGCAGTCGGTTGATCAAAATATGAACGGTGATTGGTGGATTTCATTTTTTTGCAGTGTTCTCACTACCTAGAATGGATATGAAATATATTCGTTCAGTTGAAGGCAATAGCATACTTTTTCGTCTTGTAATCTGTGCGTAGATAATCTAATATCAATGTGGGTGTAGAAAAACATGTTTCGCTTAACTCTTGCCCTATTTCTATCGATTATTTGGTGGACCTTGCATAAAGTATGGAATTTCCTTACAATAAGCCCATTTTTAAGTTTAATGAAAAATTGTTAATAAGAAGCAATGGCTCCACGTTGGGCGGCAAATTTTGATTCAAATCGACATTAAAAATAGGACAATATAACACATAATTTTTACCTCGTTACAATGTTACAAAAACTAATCGATCTTGATTTCTTAACCGACTATTTAATATCATTAACCGCGAATTAATTAGAAAGAAAATATAATCAACAAAACCATTCATAGTGAATCATAAAAAAATAACTAGTGAATCACAATACAATAATTATCCAGGTCACTATCTTATCACTTTTTGTGGTAATTTGTGCAAATTGTTTAAGAAATATTTCAGATACGGAGTTGAGTCAGAAATTTGTTTTATTATAATTGCCTGTAAATGTAAACTTTATGTGTTTTATAGATAAATGATAAAACTAATTAAATATTCAAATCTTACTTTGTTAAACAACAGTGGCAATGAAAATAAAAACGTGTTAATGAAGGAGTGCAGTCCATGTGAGTCAGCATATACTTTATTTAGCTAAACTGCGTTGCAGTATTTTTTTAACAAGTGGCATCATGACCTCCAAGTGTGGTAGCAGTGCATGACGAAATTTAGATGTATGAGTGCTAATAGCTTTTATGTCACTTGTTGCTATGCGTCTAAAAAAAAATTCTCTAAACTTAGCAGTAATAAAATTTTCTTTTTTTGACAGCTAAAGCATTAAATAAGAGAGTATTTAAAGAAATAAAAAAAACTTAATTTGATATTTCGTCAACATACCATTTTTTTCAAATTACTTTTTACAATTAAGGTTTTTATGACTTATCTAATGATCAGTTAATATTTCCATTATATTTTAAAATTAAATAACCTGTCATATGAAGATAAAATAAATAAAAACAAGTTAATTATAATTATTGCTTCATTTTTCAGTTATACCCACGACTCAAATAGGAAAACCCACGTTTCAGATTTTTATTTTGTAACATTCCTATAATCCTAATCCTAAACTTATTGAACGTGTAATTTATGGGTTAGTAATATAACGGCCACCATTCATAAATCACTTTTTAATAGTTATTTTATAGTTAGCCTTGTCTAATAGATGCTTATGTAAAAGACGAATGTGAATAATACGGACACTGATCTGTAGATATTAAAAAAAAAAATAATCAAAATGTTTAATAATAATATTGTTGTTGAATATTTAAATAAAATATAAACACTTTATAATATGTATATTTTAATTAGAAAAAACTTTTTTCTACGACTATAATAAATAAATTCTTTATTGCCCAACAGATATAACATCCAAATATAGGACAAAATATAACAATAGATTTTTAAGAGTAAATATTAATAAGTACTAAAATAAATAATAATAACAAAATATATATATATATATATAAAGCTAAAAAAAAGTGAAAATAAAAATTATAAATTAAATTGACCCTGCGCAAAACATGTTCAATTCAAGTTTTTCAAAGAAAAAAAATGTATATTACAATTCAGAAATAAGTACTAAGATGGTAATAAATAATAATAACAAAATGAATATAAAGCTTAAAGCAAAAATTAAAATTAAAAATTGAGGGTGACTATGCGCAAAACATGTGCAAGTTTTTCAAAAAATATATCACAATTCAAACATAAAATATTAACATTTTGGCACATAATATATATTGGTGATTTCATTAGCAGGTTAGTCCTGGGAATAGGAAGAGAAAACGTGTTGAATGTCCGTGCATTTTGTCGTGTTACTAAAAAGTAAAGTCCTTCTAGTAGAATAGAACAATCAATTATACTAAACTAATGTTGATCAAGATATGTTTTTTTGTTAGAAATGAAAGTTAATAATCTAATTAAAATAATAATAATAATAATAATAATAATAATAATAGCAGAAATCCCCACTCGACCATTCACTGTTGGGTTCTAATTATTAGTGCTGTTCCTAAAGTGTAAAGTGGCGCTGGAAAACAGTAACAAAGCCTACACAGAACACGAGGCTAATGGCCTTAGCAGTCGATGCCGATGACACCAAATTAAAAAAAAAAATAGCAGAAATTAGGAAGTGGGTTAGCTAGGTTGGCTAAGTGGTTAGAGTCATGATTTTGAGATCGAAGGGACACAGGTTCAAATCCCGCCGGTGACAGTATTTTTTAGTTTTATTTAATTCGTATGAAATGAGTAGCATTTAGGCAGTTAAATAATATACTATTTATAATATGCATATTGCCAGATTTTTTGTATTTTGTTAAAAAACTATCAATATATTATTCATTATATTTATCATCGATTACGGTATCGTAGGTGTCTATGGCGCCGCACTCATTTGCGAGCTAATTTTGTGGTAAAAGAGACACCGACTTCGAATCCTACAAAGACCATCTAAATTTGTCATATTACCAGAAATTTAATTTCTGTATATATGACATCCAGATTATAAAAATCGCTATGCGTTACCATTTTCGATTTTAGTGTTTTTTGGTGTTTTCTGGATTTTCCTCACCTGTAAGTCTTATAGCGATGTGTTTATAAAATACCGGGTGTCCCATTATATTTTCCAACATTTAGCAAGCTTATAACTTTTAAACGAAAGTATGTACTTAAAAACATGCGGTTTTCACTGAAATGTATCAAAGTTTTATTTCGGTCAATCCAAAATTATTTAGCACTTCCGGTTTACGGAAAAACAAAATGGCGGTTTTTTAAAGACGTATTGGTTAATTTTTTTAACGGAACACCCTGTATATTTTTTGAAAACGCTGCAAAATCAATAAAATTAACAATAATTATCATCAATAATTTTTGCGAAAATGTATTCAAAATCAATAGTCAACAATAATTATTTCTTATTAATGATATTCTAGTATAGCCTAATTAACTTATTTAACATTTTAATAAACTTTTATTAAACAATTTAAGAATAATTTAAATGTTATATATGTCCTTCGTTTATATTAACACAATTGTGTAAACATATTAATAAATTTGTATATGCTTTCTCTAACATGTTGCGAGTAATGCTTTCAGATGCTCGACGTATATTATCTTTTATCTCTTCTAAATTTTGAAGTGCAGGATTATAAGCTAAAGCTTTAACATATCCCCAAATAAAAAAATTTGTCAGTCTGACGAATTTGGAGCCTATTCTGGTCCTGTCCTACCAATCCAATCATTGCCGAATTTATAAGAAACTGATCGACGAGATTGACGAACAATCAGTGAATGATGCTCCATCTTGTTGAAAATAGATTTCATGTAATTCTCCGTCCTGGTCAATTTGCGGGTAAAAAAATATTTCTAACATGTCCGTATAAATTGGAGCGGTAACTGTTTTTTCGGCAAAAAAATGGCCCGTAAATCTTGTATTTACTTACAGCACACCAAACATTCACTTTAGGAGAGTCTCTTACACTTTCATAAAATTCATGTGGATTCTCTTCACTCCAAATTCTACAATTGTGTCTATTAACGGCTCCATTAACATGGAAACTTGCTTCATCAGACATTATTAAAAGGAGCTCAGGATTGTTTCTTATCAAGTCCAATAACGTCTCACACATATATAGACGTTTTTCTTTGTCTCTCTCGTATAATTTTTGGTGTAATTGAATTTTGTAAGGTTTCAGTTTCAGTGCTTGTAAGATTCTATGAACTTTGGATCTACTCATATTAAAATGTGACGCTATTTTTCTGATGGATGACTTGGGAGATCTAGTAACAAAGAAGTATACACCAGTGGTATCATGTAAAAGATTATCATTGCCAATATTTCATTTTTTTCGGGCTAGTGATCCATTATTGTCTTGTATGTCGGTGCTGTTTCAATAAATTCTCTAAAAAATCTTCGTCTTTTTCGCATAATAGATTTTGTTTCAGAAAAATTAATTATGATACTTGCCTTTTCTGTTTCAGAAAATAACATTTTAATGTAAAAAGAATCACTTGAAACCTTAGTCTAAGCTTTTAGAACAGTTAAAACAACAATTTTGACATTTCTTACAAACGTACCAAAGCCTACTATAAAATTATTGATGAGAGTTATTGTTAATTATTGATTTTGCAGGCTTTTTCAGAAAATTTAATTGTTCAGTCATTTCTTCATCGATTTCAAAAAACTTTATATCGCCAGATAGCTAAAAGGAGTGGCTTTCGGAGCATTAAAAAATATACGGGGTGTTCCATTAAAATTAACAAATACGTCTTTAAAAAACCGCCATTTTTTCAGTAAACCAGAAGTGCTAAATAATTTTAGATTGACGGAAATAAAACTTGGAAAAATTTGATACATTTCGGTGAAAACCGCATATTTTTAAATACTTTCGTTTAAAAGTTATAAGCTTGCTAAATGTTGGAATATATGATGGGACACCCGGTATAATACAGTAAAACCAGTTTTATATACTGTTTCCTTTAAAAAGTTAGCACTCAAAATTTCGTCATAGTTTCCTTTATTTTTTAAGAAAAAAAAAAAGTTATTTTTAGCTGATCTATGGTCATTAATTTAAAATATTAATTGACTATCATTTAGGAAATTTGGTAACCAATCCTCAGCTGGAAGTGTTGTATTTGTTAATTCATGTGCAATTTACTAATAAATTTAATTTGTTGGCTTCTTATTTCTTCTTCTTTTTTTCTTCTGCTTCTACTATTTTAGCAATAAAATACAGACCCATCAACTGTAAACCCAACAGAGCCAAAATGAATTTCGCAGTTATTATTATTATTATTATTATTGGTATTTCCACATTAACTTAGAATCATTGTAGTGTTCAGCTATTTTATGTTCAAAATAGTTTAGTTACTTCAATGAGTCAATACTCTTAGAGCCAATATGTAGGTTTGTGATTTATTTTCTTATGGCTGAATTTATTACTAAATTGTACTATGATACGTGTCCAACAAATTCACGAAAGCGCGACGTTCAGACTAAGGCGCTTAGGTAGCTATAGGCATTACAAGTGGTAAGTACGTGTCAAAACCTTGACTTATTTTCTTAAAATTTTTGTTATGCTCATTCGCCGATAAGTGCCCAATTGTGATGGGCCATTTTTTCAGTCCAACGTTTTAAAGTGTGGGAAGACATGCGCGTGACATATTTTCTTATGGCTGGTTTTTCGTTTATTTTTAAGTTTTTATGTTTTTCACAAAATTCACTTCCTCCCCCATTTGCTGGGTCATTTTTTATCTCCAACGTTTGATAGTAAGATATTTGTCTCTCTTGAAAACTAACTTATTATGTTAACATTTTCATTATGCTCGTTCGATGATAAGTACACACCTACAAGAAATATTAAACCATCCACCAATTTTGCTGGGCCATTTTTTATCTCCAACGTTTTAAAGTAGTACGTGAGTGGGCATGTACGAGACGTTATTTTCTTATGAAATGCTATCATGTAAATCTTACTTTGGCAGAAATATCCAGTTGCGAAAATAAATCGCGCGCATGCCCACTCACGTGCCACTTTAAAACGTTGGAGAGCAAAAGGGCCCAGCGAAAATGGTGGAAGAAGTGAATTCTGTGAAAACTATAACAAAAAATATAACAAAAAATATAACAAAAAATATAACAAAAAATATAACAAAAAATATAACAAAAAATATAACAAAAAATATAACAAAAAATATAACAAAAAATATAACAAAAAATATAACAAAAAATATAACAAAAAATATAACAAAAAATATAACAAAAAATATAACAAAAAATATAACAAAAAAATATAACAAAAAAATATAACAAAAAAATATAACAAAAAATATAACAAAAAATATAACAAAAAATATAACAAAAAATATAACAAAAAATATAACAAAAAATATAACAAAAAATATAACAAAAAATTGAAAATAAACCAAAAACCAGCCATAAGAAAATATGTCACGCCTGTGCCTTCTCACGCACTACCTTAAAACGTTGGAGAGAAAAAATGGCGAAAGGATTTAATATGTCTTGTAGCTGGGCACTTATCGTCGAATGAGCTTTACGAAAAAATTAAGAAAATAAGTCAAGTTATTGAATGGCATGTACCACTTGTAATGCCTATAGCTGCCAAAGCGCCCCAGTCTGAACGTCGCGCTTTCGTGAATTAGTTGGACACGTATAACAGCACAATTTAATAATAAATTCAGCCATAAGAAAATAAGTCACAAATCTGCACGTTGGCTGGACTTCTTTAACTTTTTTATTCACTCTACAATACATTTTTATCCAGACCTAATACTGTTCTTTGAAAATTTGTGTACGCTCGCTATCCCTTTCTCCTGCCTTTATTTTCACCTCATTATCGTACCATGAAACATAATTTTTCTTCTAGAAGATTAATCGGCTAGTTTGTAAATAAAACAAATATGAAAGCAATTTTTTTGGAGTAAAATTTAAGTTGTTGACTTTAGCGATCTTGTTTTTCCACATAGGTATTTTTTATAGGTGATGTTTACAAATGGCTACATTAAGTTTTTTCGCGAATCAAACCATCTAGTTTCAGTCTTTAGACGTACCTACAAACCGTTTATATGATAAACGAAAACAAGAGATAAGCATCTAAAAAACTTGTTGCAAGTAATCTTCGTAGTAACGTAGTTATTCTATTTACTTAAAATATTTTTGCTAAAAGCACGAAGTAATTGGCCAACGTTACTTACTATGTAAATTGCACATCTTGGATATTTATGATGATTGAAAACATATTTTATGGCGTTATAACTGATTTGGCATCAATTTAAGATAATCAGATGACGTCGTTTCATAGCAAACTAGTTGTAATTTAGTTACTTTACTTTGAAACGATAATAGTAAATAACTAACTAGTCAGTTTTCAATAAAATATTTTAAATCGAAATTTAATATATCCAATTTAAGATTTAAGATGTTGATTATGACTAAATTAGTTTGATAAATCTGTGGAAAGGTCAATTTGTTTTCAAAATATGTAGATTTGAGAACATTAATCTGATCGAAAACATTTGATTGGCTACATTTGATCGAAAACATTTGATCGCAAAAATATTTTATTGAATAATAATTTAACAAAAAAAAAATGATGGTTTCGTTTAAATTTTTCTATATTTTACTATTTTTAATGTTGATTTTCGATATATTGTCCTTTCGATCTAAAGAATTTTAGATCTATTACACAGGGCAACAAAAAAAATTTTTTTTTCCTGCCTGGGATTTTAGAGCTGATTTTAACTATATTTGGGACGCTAAATCTGTACATGCAATCCGTTTTTCTCTATCAGCTCTACTTTTTTAGATACATCAACTTATCTGCCAATGTGGTTTTTATTCAGTATATTCATTTATGAGAGTTCTAAAATTATTATATATTCATTAATGTAGGTACAATCGTTTTATTGTCAGTCTGTAATTTAGTAAATTCCAGGTAAATCTATAAATAGTGGAACCATTGCCTATCAGGTACCTGAACTGACCCTTTTAATCTCCTAACTCGGGTAAGTCTCGTCAGTTTGTGCGCTCTTACTAATGAGAGTAGATGGAATTCGGCGTGTTATTTTATGTTAAGAAAAGAGTGTTTTTGTGTTATTGAACAGAATTAAAATGAGTTCAGGTTCCAGTTCAAGAAGAAGTTTTGTAAATCAACCTGATGTGTTTTGCCATATATGCGGAAAATACATGTTTCAACAAAACAGACAAATTATTACTGACTTTGTAAAGCGAGCGTATCTTGGATATTTTGGAATTAACTTTGGTTATCAGGACAAAAAGTGGGTCCCGATTCTCGTATGTAAAACTTGTACAAAGCATTTACGGCAGTGGACTACCGGGAAAAGAAAATGTCTAAAATTCGGCGTACCTATGGTTTGGAAAGAACCAAAAAACCACTTCAATGATTGTTATTTCTGTTTAGTAAATACTAAAGGAATCAATCGAAATAACCGCAGTAAGTGGATTTATCTCAATGTATACTCGGCAATACGCCCACACTTAGATGAAATACTGATTCCAACATTTCATCAGCTACCAGATATCTCTGATGACGAATATTTTCCATCTGATCGCTGTTCTGATGCTAATAAAAGTTTTGATGCTAATGAAGCAAACAGTGACTATTAGGAGACGTCATCAGTTCCTTAACGCTTCAATCAAAATGAATTAAATTATCTCACCTGGGATCTCAATTTATCGAAAAAAAGCTTTTGAAGTACTGGCGTCTAGGTTGAACGACAAAAATTTATTGGAACAGGGAACCAAAATTACCTTTTACCGTACAAGCGAAAAGTATCTGCTACCATTCTTTTCTCAAGAAGACAATCTTGTATTTTGTCACGAAATTAATGGACTCATGAAAGAAATGGGACTTTCTGAATATATTCCAGATGATTGGCGCCCATTTATTGACAGTCCAAAGCGAAGTTTAAAATGTGTCCTACATAATGGGAATAAATATGGTTCAATACCACTAGCTCACTCAACGAAACTGAAAGAAGAATATAATACCGTAGCTTTGGTCTTGCAGAAGATAAAGTATCACGAACATCAATGGATGATTTGTGTAGACTTAAAAATAGTAAACTTTTTTCTTGGGCAGCAAAGTGGTTACACGAAATATCCGTGTTTCTTGTGCCTCTGGGATAGTAGGGACAAAACACACCACTGGGTTAGAAAAGATTGGCCTCAAAGAGAAAACATGGACGTTGGGGAAAATAATGTTATTAACGACGCTTTGGTTGAAAGAGAAAAAATCATACTTCCTCCGTTACATATAAAGTTGGGCTTAATGAAGCAATTTGTAAAGGCTCTTGATAAGAGTGGGTCATGTTTTGCATATATAGGGGTAAAAATGCATCAGTTGAGCACAGAAAAACTTAAAGCAGGGATATTTGATGGCCCACAAATAAGACAATTAATCAAGGATACTGCCTTCATAAATTCAATAAATCAAGTTGAATGAGAAGCTTGGACATCATTTGTTGCAGTTGTAGAAAATTTTCTAGGCAAACATAAAGCTCAAAACTATGTTGAAATGGTTAACAAGATGCTTAATAGTTTAAAATCCTTAGGGTGCAATATGAGTATTAACATACACTTATTTGCACAACCACTTAGACCGTTTTCCAGAAAATTTAGGAGACATGAGTGAGGAACAAGGTGAAAGATTTCACCAAGATATTAAAGTTATGAAGGATCGCTACCAAGGAAGATGGGACATGCACATGATGGCAGATTACTGCTGGAGTTTAAAAAGGGACTGTTTGAAAAACATTCAAGAATGTCGCAGAAAAGAAGCTTTCGAAGTGTTGAGTGACTATTTGATTTCTTCAAGGATTTTTTTTTGTTTATAAATACGACATAATATTGTATTTTGTATAACTAAAATAAAAATTTCGTATCTACTTTTGTTTACTACACTTACGGATTTGAGTTAAAATAATGTAACTTATATTTCTCTAAAATTGTATATCTTAAAAATTTGAGCTCCTAGGTAAAAATGAATACGTTATTTGAATTCAGGACATCAAATTGATATAGAATCAGCTCAAAAAATCTCGACACCAAAACAGCTGTTCCCCTGTGTTATCTTTTGGATAAAATATTATTCGATAAAATATATCTTCGATCAAATGTATTTTCGATCAATTTTGTGCCGCCCAAAATAACTATAATTGTAATAAATGTTTTACGCATTCATAAATTATAATTTGAAAACCTAACCAAACTTTTTAATGCAAGAAAAATGTTATTAAATCTATTTACAAACAAATATTTAATCTGTATTTTATTTACTATTCGTTTTAATAATTTTGCAATATTATGCATATAAGTAATTGAGGAATTATAAATTTAATTTTTATATAATAATACAGCCAGCAAGCTAAGGCCCAATTAAAGGTGTATATAATAGAATAACAAGAAAATATAAATGTATCATTCATTACAAGAATGATTAAAAACGTAATTTATAAAAAAACATTTACAGTAAACCGAACACCTTGAAAATTTTTAATTCCTTCTGAGCCTTTATTTTTGGTTCGATTTTTGTGAAATTTTCAGAAAATACCAATAATAACAAAAATTAGGGTGGAGAAACCTTTATTTTTTTTTTATAAATCTTCGAAAAGTATTTATTTTGATAATTTTTAAAAGAAAAAAATATTTGTGAATAAGGATAGTAGGTTTTTCGGTCAAATCGTTTTTATTTTTTATAATGTTAGCACTACATATCGTCGGTTTACTGCCAAAACAATATAAGTACCTTTTTACCATTTTTGCGTTAAGTGCATTTTCGTACCCAAGATGGTTATAAAAATATACTGCAAAAACCAGATAAGTGTTGGACAATGGAAAACTACTGAAAAATGTAGACTTGTTTTGGCAATAATTCATTTTGCAGAAAATTGTATACCTACAACAAGTTAAGTGCAAATTTAACGAAAAGTAAGAATTTCATATGCAAAATGGGAATTAATTCTTCTTGAAAAACAGGCTAACTAATTTTGGCTGTTGAAGTTAGAAGATTGTTTAAATGCCTATGCGTATAAAACAGATAAGTGTCAATTATCTTATTTTTGCAGTTTATTTTATCGTTACATTAGCATTCTTAGAGTGCAAAACCAAGTGTCACTTATCTTTTTTTTTTTTCTGAATTCCTAATTTCAGCCAAAATAGGTTAAGTACAAAAAAAAAATTGTTCTACTAGTTATAAATTTGCTAATTAATATTTTTTTTATTTCTGGTAATAATTATGTTTATAGTACCACAATCTATGTTATTTTACGACTTAATAAATGTTTTCTTTCATGAAGCTATTTTAGTGTACGTTAAAACCTTTAAACTTAATTTACTTAAAACTAGCAAAATGTAACTTATCTTGTTTTGGCAGTAAGCCGACGAAAAAACATTTCTCCATCTTCTGGTGCAGTCAATATGTATAAAATTATGGGGAACGAATACAAACAGTTTAAAAAAATTTAAAATAATAGAAACCCCATCTTTTTATTTCACTACGTGTGAAGGTGTATTCGAAATGATAATTTGGTTTAACACGATAAAGCAGGGAAACAAAAAGATGAGTTTTTACAAAGTTAAAAGTTATCAGTGGCGTTACAATCAAAGATTAAAAAGCTTACAGTTAGTAAGATTAAAATAAACGTTTGATAAATCTTTTATGTTTGTTTTATTATTTAAAACAGAGTTATTATTTTTATAAAGTATGTATCATCTCAATTATTGTTCTTTTGTTGAAATTTGGTTCATTTTCGAGAATTCTTACATTTTTAAAATCGAAAGAGTTCAAATTTTCTAACGCATGTTTAGTTAAGGCAGTTGAATTTTCATTATTAGTTACGATATTATTTGTATGGTTTTCTATTCTTATATGTAAATATTGTTTTGTTTGTCCAATGTAGGTGACATTACAGTCTTTGCAGTCAATTTTATAAAAAACATTTGGTTGATTATATTTGACTAATTTTGGGCTTAAATTTCGAGAATAACGGTTTAGTTGTACAAAACCAAAGAACTTTTTATTTATATAAAAAAATACATTTAGGCGCCATCCTGTATTAAATCTATGAGAATTTGCTGCTTTTTGTTTTAATAAATATCTGTCTTATCGTTGCACAAATTTAAATCACTCAATATTCTCGACACACATAACATCACGAAGTATTCCCAGTGGCGCGCATATAAATACCATTTTATATTAGAAAATCCTTACAACATTTTTGCTTTTCATGAGAGGTCCGGTTTAATGAAAGATAAATTTAATAACAAAGGATTGGTTTTTATCCACTAGTTTGATTTCAAATTGAAGATTTGTTGCTTCGAATTGCAAGATAGAAAAAATAAATCCACAGAGGATCTACCCATAGTTTATACTGGAGAATATAAATGACGTTCGGTATTTGGAGTTGATCTTCAAAATATTGGAACGCAGCACAATAAAGTCTAATAAAGAGAGGAGAGGAGAGACTAATTTATAAATAAATAGCAAATCTTTGATTTCCCAGTTTTTTTTTTTTAAAGAAGGTAAGTGAAATTTATTTAATAATACATTATAGTGAAAGTCTCTGTGATAATATTGGCCATACTTTTTCAAGTAGACAAATTTTACAAATTTTACAAATTTTCTTTATTCTCTTTATCCTCTTTTATCCTAATAAGTAGAATAGCACTGCAATACCACTGCAATACAACACTACAATATTACAATCAAAAGGCCTAGATTCTTTATTGCACGATAAACAAGAGATTGCATGTGTGAGGAAAAAGTAACTGAAAGTTTTTATTTTTTTAATTAAGATAAATGTAGCATTAATATCCTGTATACGTACTGTTTTTTCAATCCTAGTTCAAAGATATTATGTTTATTTCATTCAGGCATTAACTTTATTACATTTTTGGAATCAGTCCTTTTTCAAGAATTTAAAACTTGGAATTCAATTTAAAAATAATATCGATGGCGTCATAATGGAAGCTGGGATGACGTAATAACCAAAAATTAATTTTTTTTGCAAAAATTGTTTGGTCTATGAAAAAATAATGAATGCATTCCTTACTGTTTTTATTAAAATTTCTTTAGTTGGAGAAATTTCTAGAATTTGATTGATTTCTTTAAATATCGCTTAAATTCTTTACAACAAAAATTTAAATATGGTTAAATTTCAAAAATAAAAATTACTTACAGTTGAATTGTTCACGAAACAATATTGCATAATATAAAAATAAAACCACTATATAAACAGAAACTTGTTAGATATGATGATAACACTGAAACACTTCTTCACAAGCTATAACTACGACAAACCTGCCTGACATTCTCGAAGTTTTTAACACTAAAAGCTTAAACAAGCATATGGTACTCGCACTCACACACATGTATGCATGTATGTATCTATGAGAAACCATAAACCATGTGCAATGCAGTGAAGAACGTTAAATATATGGTCGAGGACAGAGGTACATCGTTATTTTGAGATAACGGTTATTAAATAACGTTTGCTTGAATTTGCATACTTTGTATATGGGGACCATCGAGGAATTTAAAGGTGTGAATTTTGCAAAAGTAACTAGTTTCTTCAATAAATTTTGGTAACACCAGTATTTTTCGAGAAAAATGTAATTAAAAACTCAATTTTATACCTGTGTGAAGAAAGAAACGGCAGTTAGCAACGGATAAAAGTGGTGAAGATAGAAACGATATTCAGCAACGGTAAAATAAATAAATATATAAAACTAGGAATTTTTCTGTATAAATATTATGAACCTACTAATCCATTTTTTAGAGATGTGACTCAGAAGCGGTGCAAATAATTTATATGATATACATAATATATAACTTCTCAAGATTTAAAAAAATCAAAAATACACTGATACAACTTTTCTATATATAATAATGAAAACCTAAAACAATATACTTCTGGGTATAGTAGAGTAGGGATCACAAAACTTGAGAATAGGTACACTTTTTCCAGATCTTTGTCATGGGTGGCAAAACGGAATTATGGGAAAGTGTACCGTTTCTAAATTGATACACCATGCATTTTTTATATAAAGTAGAGCAATGTTCATAAAACTTGATGCTGTTCTCACTTTTTTCAGAACTCCATCGGGGGCGGTGAAAATAATTTATATATTTAACGTAAAATTATTACTCATTTACCAAGATTAAAAATACAGAAAAGTGTACCGTGTTTCTGAGTTGATACGCCCTGTATTTTTTATATATAGTAGCGGAATGTTTAAAAAAGTTGATGTCACTCTCAATTTTCTCAGCACTCCTTCGGGGGCGGTGGAAATAATTCTTAAATTTAACGTTAAATTATTACATATTTACCGAGACTAGACATACAGAAAAATCTACAGTTTATGAGTTGATACACCATGTATTTTTTAATGTAGTAGAGGAATGTTTATAAAACATGAAGCCACTCTCAATTTTCTCAGAACTCCATCGGGGACGGTGGAAATAATTCATAAATTTAACGTAAAATTATTACGTATTTACCGAGAATAGAAATACAGAAAAGTCTACCGTTTCTGAGTTGATACACCCTGTATTTTTTATATATAGTAGAGTAATGTTTATAAAACTTGATGCTGTTCTTACTTTTTTCAGAACTGCATTGGGGGCGATGGAAATAATTTGTAAATTTAAGGTAAAATTATTACTCATTTACTGAGATTAAAAAAAACCGTTTCTGAGTTGATACACCCCGCATTTTTTATATGTAGAAGGGCTATGTTTATAAAACTTGATGCCACTCTCAATTTTCTCAGAACTCCATCGAGGGCGGTAGAAATAATTCGTAAATATAACGTTAAATTATTACATATTTACCAAGATTGAAAATACAGAAAAGTCTACCGATTCTGAGTTGATACACCCTGTATTTTTTATATATAGTAAACAAATGTTTATAAAACTTGATGCCACTCTCAATTTTGTCAGAATACCGTAGGGTGGGTAAAGCCACGTCAATAGCGACTTAATGATTAAAAAAATTTTTTTAGGACAAAGAAAATTATTAAATATACTTGAACATGAATAAAATTAAAGAGAATTCAATATGACAACGTTGCAAACTGAAGAATCGCAAGTCAATAGTTTGTTTTATGTTTTATGATGATAAAAGTTAGGTTAAACAGACAAAATAGTACATAGTACAACATTATTTTGTTTATCCAATTTTAGTTAAAATGTTATAAAAATAAGTTACTACAATATAATAGTGATACTTAGAAATTACAACCTTGGATTTGGAAAAAAGGAGGACCAAAAAACGGTTTTCTAAAACTGAGGTTATCTTTCGTTATCTACAATTTTATATCGAAATTGGATTATTTTGACATATGTCACTGTGTTTGATATTAAAGGATATTTTTCATAGGTTATGCGCATCTGATAAATTTCAATTTTATGGTTTAACGCTGTGTTGTCAAATCATCTGATATAAAAATATATCGCAACTGGAGATATTGTAACGTTATCTTCGTCCAATGAATAATTTTTGACCAATTTTTGCCAATTTCGGTTATTTATGAATATATGAATCTATTTGGGATCTTCCCGAAAATAATGTGGTCTCACTGCTTTTAAATTCCATTACAACTAATTTCAGAAGTCGATGACATCCGCAGAACTGTATTAGTATTAAAATTATAAGGTTTTGTACCCTTTTCTTGTGGATTTTTGTTTCATCCTGTTTACTAAAACTGGAATGAGAAGGGAAAAATCTCTTTGGATATTACGATCAATTTTGATCATTAGAAAAGCAAACTTTTTCAATACAGGAAAACTACATAGTTCGTATCATTGTGGTTGGTTGAAGTGTACGTATATGTAAGAATTTCTAATTCGATAGCGATGGATCGATGGTATTTAGCCAAAGTATATGGACCGGAGCAGGTATCTGCCTCTTAACGAAGTTATATTTGTTATGTTAGAATTATGTATTAAGTTCCAAGGGCAATCTGGCCTGAAAAATAAGGGGACACTTATAGGCTGTCTCAACGGAATGTCGAATTTACTTGTTATGTGTTTAATTTTGTAAATAGACTAATTTCATGAAAATATTGTGTTTTCTTACATATAGATATTGTAAAAATAAATGTAAGCAACAAATTAAAAGTAAACAGGCAGGTAGAAAAATTAAAAAGACATTAAAATTTATACATAAATAAGTCACTATAAAAGCCAGTGGCAGAAACGTTCATTAGAATTCATTACATTCAGGCATAACACAATCTCAAGCTCTGTCAGAATTTATAAGGCTCGTAGATGTTAATGGATGTCATGCAACTGACGAAGAATCCAATTTGCTAAAAATAAAGATGACATATCTCGAAAGGCTAATTTGAGGTTAATTTAACTTTAATAATATAAACATTTAATCAAGCACTGCACTGTTTTTACAATTATTATCAAACGAGCAAATCTTATACACGTATTCGTATCAGTATAGTTGCCTGCTGTTAATCATGATCATAAAAATCCATCTGTACATAACGTAAAATTCATATTGTTAACAAATACACTCCTATGGTCCCACCCTATTTATTGCAACACGAGTAATAATTCTTAGAATGGGCAACGGCCCATATGGTACTTATGTTGGTTACTTTAAATGGAAAATTATTATTTACTATATACGAGTAATAGAGGAATACCCGTTTTGAAAATGTTGAATAGCAATCAATTCAAACAATTTTGTTTTATTACTAAAAGTAATTGGACATTATTTCAGAAAATATAGATATAATAAAGGTTACAGAATTGCACATAATTTTTATTACTGATTGGTTCAAGCAACAACCGAACTTAAGAATACTAAAATATTTTCACACAAAACATTATAGGTAAATATCTATAAAATATTAATTAATTAAAGAAAATAAATTTCAATTCTCAAATGTGACTAATAAGTCCGTGACACATAAACAATTAGTTTTTTGGCTAATATATCAACAGGCATTGCATTAGATAAAAAAGAGTGTTGAAAATTGTTATCTATCTCTGCTTTTTTCCTTTTGATATAATGCAATGTATGTTGAAATATTAGCCCAAGGAGTTACTCGATGTTTCTGTGATACGGACTTTTTTATTATTCATTAATTGTCTTAACATCGAAATGAAGGTATAAAAAAAATAACATAATAAATTTGCGTTTATAGAAATATAAAAATACTTACACGCCATGATGTTAACATTATGTCAGTGAAATCTGAAACAAAAAAGATACTAATTAAAAACCAGTTGAGGTTGGTCAAGTTAGAGCACTGTAAGACCTAATTATTTTTATCAAGAAATATTCATCTGGAGTCCACCAGAGAAGTATCTTTGGGCCACTATGTTGTGTTTGGATGTATTTTTTTTTTTCAATACCTATATTCATATTTTGTTTCCAAGTAAATGCTTCTGTGATGCAAATGACGGTATGGTATATGTTTTGTAAAAAAATTATTATTATAAATGGATTATTATTTATTGCAGATTGCAGAACTCACAATAAAAAAGAAACCATTTCAAAGGTATAATTTTAAACTCAAATTATGGTGTCGTTGTTTGAGATCAAGAATCTAAGGCATTATACAGCTCATAACGGTCCAAATTTTATTTAGGAAATCATTTATTTATGTTACCCCCATCTGCCCCAATCTATCTTTTGGAATAAATTTTTCGATTTATTTCGAATTAAGTATCTATTTGTATGGCCATTTACCTATGTGATCTGAAGGAAATAGCATTCATGATCTGTTGAATAAGTTTGAGAAGTCTTTAAAACAATGACTGTTTTATTTTTGTGTCTGGAAACCCTTCATTAGAAGGTAAGCTTGCTTTGTTTTTTATTGTTTTGATCATTTTCATTTATATTATAATTTGGGGAGCAACAACAAGTAATACGGTTAACTTGAATGATAACAAAGATTTTCTAGTGTTCGTTTTCAAAATTAAAAATTAATTATTTGATCTATACAATTTCTAAATTTTATTGGAGGAAATAGGGACCAATATTTTCGTTGATTTTGAACTAGTGATAAATTATAGTTTTAATCTGGAATTTTGGTATTTTTAAGGGTATTTTCTGTGGGATTTTGAAGAAGTTTACGTTATTGGGAAACTAGAAGGTTTGAGGAACCGTTTTAGGAATTAACACTGCCATTTGTGTTTTATTTGATTGTGATGTTCTACAGCTCTCAAAAATCATTGTTGGATCAACCAGTTAGAAGACCACTGCCTACACCTTCTTACTAGTGAAATTTTTATTTTGATTTACTGATTTTTTTCTTCATCAAATTTAATTTTAAAGCAAAACGTACTTAAATACTTTATTAGTATACTGGCCCAAAGTCGATTTAACTACATTTTATTTCTCGTCCTTTAGTTTACGCATTGGTACCAGCGCTAAAAATTTGCGGCATTATATTATTATCGGTACTAAATACTTAACGACACGTATACCTTTCTTGTTTTGTACAGTTCTAAAAGTAACCTTTTTTTATATAAATCTAGTTTTCATTATTTGCGATATTTTTATTTTTATGATAACTTTTGAATTGACTTATTTAAATTTGTGGCTTGAGATATACCTAACATTGTTAATATTTGTTCACTTGATTGTTTAATTCTTATAGCTGCAATATAAGGTGTAAGGTAAGGTTTGCCTTTTTTTATCCTTTTTACTGAATTTTGGGGATAAGTGAAACTATTTATTTAATTATTATTTAAAATCTAGTTGGCGTCCATAAATTTAGTTATATTTTTAATTTTTTTTTATAATCGCATATATCGTTCTTGGGAATTTACCCACTCTCGTCTCCACTAGAGCAGACCCGAGCAATATTGGTTGAGAACGGCAACCTCTTACTTTGTCACCGATTTAAAGATGACATTGTCCAAAATTCTTCACTAGTAAGAAGGGGAAGGCAGTGGTCTTCTAACTGGTTGATTCAACAATTATTTTTGAGAGCGGTAGAACGTTAGAATCAAATAAAACACAAACGGCAGTGTTAATACACCCTAAACCATCACCCATGTTGTTAAAATATCCATATACTAATTCGTCAATGGCAGAAACTTGATCCAGTTGAAGGTGATCTCTAGAATTTAATCCCTGAAGTCTATACCTAGTATCAGTGCATGATCTAACTTGGGCTGTACTAATAAATATATCACTTTCTCAACTTCCTTCAGCTCTACAGGAACACGTAAAACACCGATACAATCACATTTATTTCCATTAGCCACAGTCACAGATTTCAACTCACACAAATCCAAAGCTAAGCATTAAATCTTCCTATTTCATCATGCCTGTTGTTATTGTAACGTATTATAAGCAATTAATAACGGGAGTACATCAAGGATCAATATTAGGGCCCATTTTATTCATAATATATACATGTGATGATTTTGTTGTATTTTAACGAAACATTTGCACAATTTAATTTACCAAGTTACTCGAGACACTTCTTCTTACTCTTAACAGTTTATATATTTTTTTTCATCTTAGATAAAATGACAGTTACTGGCAAAAGCGTTTGTTTCCATAGCTCTAATATATCAGTTGGTGATGCATATTAACAGAATAGCAATAGTATAATGGAAATTGAGAATTAACGAATAACCAAAGCGGACATAAAAATTTGCCATTTTATTAGATGTCACCTTCATTAGATAGAGTCAGTTTATATACTTAAATACCTAACTCATCAAGTATTGATGTAGCCTAAGTCTAATTTTCTATAATAAAATGTTAATTTTTAATTAATTTTTTTTTTACCAAGTCAAATGGATTTCTCCTATTGGTAAGACGTACATAATTATGTACCTAACATTTATAATTTAATGCCTGAAGATGATCTTATTAAGGTAGAAAGCGCTTGCAAGAAATCTAACAAAAATTACCAGTGGTTGACAGGCTTTGTATTTTTCTTTCTTTTCTTCCTAAAACAGAATGTTAAAAAAAGCGACAAAGTGCGAGTCGGACTCGCGCCTGAAGGTTTCCGCATGATCGTACAAGATTTAATACTATGTAGGTACTTTTTAAATTCTTAATATCGAGCAAAAAAGCCAAAAAAAAAATGTTTCTTGTGGGTCTCTTTAATTTTTATTTGTTGTTATAGCGGCAACAGAAATACACATTCTGTGAAAATTCTACAGATGGACGGACAGCCGAGGGTTAGCAATAGGTTCCCACTGGTTACCCTTTGGGTACTAAACCCTAAAAGAACATGTGTACAATAATTTTTTTATTATTGTTACGATAATTATATTAGATATGCAGCAATCACTCTGTATGAATAGAATTATATTATATCTAAAGGCAACACCCATTTGTGTAGTTTGCTTAATTACAGGATTTGATTGGAGCAATAATTTTCGCTGTTATCGTTTAAATCTCATTACGTGGCTGCAATTCACTTTTGATTAAGAAGTTGAAAGGATCATTGACGGATACGGACCTTGAGAAACTGATGAAGTTTTTTTCATTCGCGTCTAATGACTGCTTACGCTGCAGTTTTCATTGGACGATAAATACAGAGTTGATAACTTTTTGAACGAAAGGCAAAACAATTATTTAATATATTTTTTGAATTTTCGTGTACTTTTTAAATAAATAATCATCTTTATATTTATCTTCAATTCTTCTTGAATTAACTCAAGTTAGGTAAATCTCCCTCTTCTTTTTGATATGCTCCTAGCTATAGTGTCCTTGGATTCTGGAGTGCTACACATTCAGTCAGAGTAAGCATGGAGGTTTCGTCCTCCTCCTCATAGAATCAGCACTATATTCTACTACTCTTGGTTTACTGTCTTTTGAGTCTACAGTTTCCAGTAAGGATCCTTGTTATATTACGTAGCCTGTTCTTGCTTCCGATCTTTTCTGGTTATATTCAGCCAGAAGTATCTTAGCCGTAGTATATACAAACCAAGGGCCCACAAAACTATTAGACAAATTTTTTTCTCTTCCATTCATAAATTAAAAAATATTTTACCACTTGAGTATACACTAATAAATAAATAATAAAGGCTTATACATGTTCAGAATATATCTACGTAGCTAGGTTCTGTAGATCTACAAATAGTTGGAAATTTTATTAATTGATTTAAGTGATGGATCAGGCATTGGATTGTTGTTTATTATTATGTTGATTGTTTGTTCCTACATTGTGTGTGGTCCGGATCATATTAATTTCAACACTTAAGCTCACTCATTTACAATTTTAGTTGTGTGAATATACTTTTTTTGAGATCCCAGAGCACACATACAAAATATGTACGTAACAGTTCCAAAAATAAAACTCACGCCCATCTCTAGTCCAGTTATCTAACCGCGACACACGCGGACGTTCCAAACAATCTGCCTGTCTCCCTGCCAAGGCAAAAACACAATTTACCAGAGATTAGTACTCTTCGGGAGATTTCTACTAATCTATACGACGCGTTGTGGAATTCAGCGGGGTGCTAGTAAAGGAAGAGGGGAGAAAGGGGTAAAAAGAGAAAACGTTGTGAAATTTGTTAGCGACATGTCAATGAATTAATGAGTTTAGATAGGAAGCAAGGGATAAGCATATCTAATGTAGGTATAGCCCAGTAAAGCTGTGTAAGTTTCTCTTTAGAAAACCAGCAGGTAACTGAATTACTTTTTCATAAGTAACTAAATTGTGTTTAAAGTAACCAGAGTCTCGGAGCTTCTTAAATCCCCATTCCCATATAATATGTGTCAACATTTTCTTAATTTTATAACCCAGTCGTATTTATTATTCCTTAAATTTTTATCGTCTAGTAATGAATTTACGATACTTTTCTTTTCTTTTCAGGTAAATCAGTATAAAGTATCTAAATTCAATAGTACGATTTACATGTATAATTATATACTATGAGATTTTCTATGACATAAATGTAATTAGAATTTAATAAATCAACTTTTTTACTGAAAAAAATTACACTTCACATTTTTTAGATGAAATCCCCTTTAAATCTTTAATATTTAGAATAACTATTTTCACATGCAATCTTTATGTTTTATGGATTTATAATTATTTTTGTTTATCAATGTAACATGAAATCTTACGTTTTTCGAGTAATTAAAGTGTAAATTTTAATAAATAGCTCAAAATTTTACATAATGATTAAAAAAAAATGATTCGAGTTTTTTTCGTTTCTTTGCATTTTCTGAGAACATTTACCATAATAATGTATATATTTTTTTACACCATCAGAAAGTAGAGATTTCAACAAACAAAAATCCCACAGACTTTAAAAAAGCAGATATTTTGACGGGAGTACTTTTTCGATATAAGTCAAAGTAAGGCAAAAAATAAATATTTTAAATTAAGAAAATTACAGTGTGTTTGGGACATAAAAAAGTAAGTTTTCACCAAATTTCGTGAAAAACATTTTTTTTTTGTAAAAGATAAAAATAAAAAACCAAAAACTTGGTTATTTGAATTTTTCACATAAATTTTGAGGTTATGTGAAAACAGTGTAAATACAAAGGTTGTAGATCTTTTTATTACCCTCAACTTTGCCATTTAACTTTTTTCTATAGGACTTGTAGTTTTGCCGGAAATCTAGATAAATCGATTTTTACTCTTAAAAACTCACCCCCTTCCACTTTCCTACCTCAGATCGCCCGAAAATTATTTTTTCTTTCATTTTTGTTATATGCTCTTCTTTTTCCAATGGGTTTCATCCCACTATTATTTTTTTTGTTTCAAAAATTATCGACCCTGGTCTAATAAGTTTAAATTAAAAAATCTTTTGCCAATTTTGGGTGGCGAGATAACTTCGAATAATTGAATCTTGAAAAAAAAAAACTAATCAAAACAGAAAAATATCGACTATATATTTAAAAAGTAGATGAAATTTCCTATTGAAAACACAATTGTTACAAGAATATTGTTTGATTTGTACTCATAACGGATCCTTGAAGAAAATCTCTAAAATCGCCATATTTTCGATATCTACACCATTGTAAATTCTCAAAATTTTACATGACTTAGAATTTCATAAAATTTCATCGATAAAAACGAAAAACAAAAAACAAAAAAAAAAAAAAAAAAAAAAAAAACAATATAAAATTCATTTCGACAACTATAAAGGGATCAAAATTAACAAAAATGGGCTAATATAGGAAATTATTTATGGAAATTCATAATTAAGGGTAATATAACGATACCTTGATAAATAGTCGACTATTTTTAGTGTATCTAAATTTGTCGTGACATAATTTTGTCAATAATAATCTGAATAGAGTCCGAGATCTGTAGCTCGAGGACTCTATTATTTGATTATTAATGACAAAATTATGTAGAGACAAATTGCAAAATACACGAAAAACTTAGTAACTAAAAAATAGACGCTAATTTATTAAGATCTAGTTATATTTTATAAGATTATTTGAAGATCCCTAAATGTAACTTAAATTAATAAATACACAATAAAATAACCTTTATTTTCAGTTCAATTTCAAACGTTCCACGAGATATTAGCTTATACTCTATCAATAAATATATTTGACAGTAGCCCTTATTAAATATTATACCTATATTATCAAGTATGCGAGTTGCTGTCAACATAGATGAATATACAAGCACCAAGCATGGATAGTCGATTTGAAATAGTCAGTGAAAATAGTCGATTTATTTGGTTCTGATTGGTTCTAACGATAACGTAAATTGCGGTGTGATTGGTTAAAATGTTAAAGTTGACAGGCGAGAGAAATAATCAAGGATATCTACATTAGAGAGTTACTGCAAGTTCACTTAAGGTGAGTCACTAGGAATGCTGCTCTTATTTTGACATCTGAGCATGCGCAGGTCACTTACATTCTAGAACTGACTTTAATAAAGATTGTGCATGTCCTTAATTGTGAATGTTTAAGGACAGCAGTTAGTGGCGGCTTTATAGTTTTCGGGTGCGCTCGCCAACATTCGTATCAGTTCGAAGTTTCTTAATATTAAATATAAACAACAAAAAAGATGAACTGTAATTTAAAATTTTTACAATGAGGTTAGAAATATGTATAAGGTCAAGGACTCTAATGTCAAAATTTCAGGTTTGCAATAAGTCTTAGTTTAGCACTGAATTTATTTGTCTCGAATTACGTTGTCACTATTAGTGGCTGACGTTATAAAAATTTGTCATCTTAATTTCTACTTTTCACGACTTATTCTACATGTTGCATTTTGAATAACGGATTAAATTTAAATATTTAATCCTAAACAAATCGATTGAATTAATTAATAGTCCTAAAAAGATTTTATGTCGAATATCTCAGAAATGTCATTAAAACAGAAGTCTCAGTTTTCTTAAATTCTAAGCGTATTTCTGAAATTACAAACTTCCGAAATCTGATTGATAATGGAGTAAAAATGGATAATGTAACCACGCGACTAAAACCACTGGTAGAAAGCTATTAAAATAATAAAGTACTAACATCAAGTAGGCGACGTGGAGGTATGTACATTTAAGTTTATTAAAATTGAGTTAAAATAACGTAAACGATGTAAACTTAGTTTTAACTGGCGTCATTAACCTAATAAGGTTTATTATATAAGTAAATAATTACTTCGTTATATATGGTTAATAATCTAAAAAAAACAACCATTAGTACCATCATATAAATTATTACACCACATCAAAATGCAGTGTTGGAATTAAATAAATAGTATGTATTCAATTTGTGTAATTCAAAAATTTAAACGTACGTTGCATTCCTATATCCACTTAAAGAATATCCATTACAAATTAAAAAATTCTGTACTTGTGTGAGTACCGACACGTTCGAAGGAAGAATGAAAATGTTTCCAGACACCCTGCTGATGAATTTCCTCCTTCAATGCATACAAACGACGTCTATTAAAAAACATATCGAACATAGTTGAACGTGCCATCGTCCATATTTATTGCCTTGGTCACAATGTGTTACAACGTCGATTAGTTATTTATTGATCGACGTATACGTACGGTAGAAGTTGCATAAGAGGTAGAAAATATGTTGTTCTTTCAATACTGAAACGTCTAAAAACTATAAAGAGGGCTATAAATTAAGTTCTCATTAAATATTAGGTCCAAATTGTCGCAAATACAAAAGGATTGACACTTGCTGCGATTACCAAAAATGTCACTTTATATGTCAAAATTGAAAAAATATTATTTATCAGACAGAAGACAAAAAAATTATCACATAGATTTTCGAAATAAGTTAAACACGGCGTTCCGCAGGTATCAGTTTTGGGACCAAGTATTTTCCTAATCTCTGTTAATGATTTAACAAAACCTATCATCTCAGAAAAATTTACTTTGTTTGCTAATGGTCGATAATTCACGAAAGTCCTAAAATCTTTAATTATCTGCCATATGTCTTAAAATCAGTTAGATCTCCGTCTTTATTTAAATACTGATTCTACAATCTGCTGGAATTCTCTATAATGACAAATTTTAAAATTATTTAATTTAATTTTGTTTTAATTTTATGATTTATTGATAATAAACTATAATATCTAGTATTAACTTTGTCTCAAAATGAGTTCTGAGGCGAGGTGGGTGTATCGAATTTCTATAATCAAAAAGAATTTTTGACATGTGTTATTCAGCCAATCATAGTTCGTCAACTAGAATGAAGATAAAAATGATTGGCATTCTATATTATAGTCTTCACAATGTAAGAGGCCCCCTTAACCCCCCCCCCCATTTTAATTAATTTTCAGAATCAATAGGCTTCATCCCCTTATTGAGCTTGTTGATATCATTTTTAGTTTTTGACTTTTCTTGCAGACAAAAAAGTGACATTTTTAAAATCTGTTTAAACTTTGAAGATTTTGTTAAAATTTTTTTAAATGTGAATCAATAATTAAAATATTTGGTTTCTCGAAAGTAAACCTACAATACCTACTCTGCATGTAAAAACTACTGTGTGAAGAGTATAATAAGAGAAAACCCTAACTAAGGAAATAGAAATATAGAAGATTAACAACAACAACAAAAATGGCAAAGCAAAAAACACTTTTTTTTAAAGACTTTTTAATAATTTTGACACTATACTACGCTTGGTCATTATGGGCATGATAAGGAAGTAAAAAAATGTGATTTGCAATATTTAGTTTTAAAAATCTTGAAAATTCGTATGAGAAAAAAGATGCCATTGTCCGAAGCAAGTTGTTTTGATAAACCAAATCGAGAAAATAATAATCGCTGTATTATTATGGTATCTTGATATTGCTATTGCTGTCCAGAAATTTTGAATGTGCATTAATGAAATAAAAAAAAATCTTAGGAATGTGACTTCTATCGCACTATTTAGTCTTATGGAAAGTGCCCTATATCACACGCGTGAGGATATAGTATATTACATTACGAGTGTGGAAAATCACTTTTCACACAAGTGATGTACAATATTTTTCCTACGACCACAAAATAATTTCATCAAAAAATGTAAAACCAGATTATTATAATAATTAAAATGTATTTAAAAAAATAATCAACAATAATCGTATTTATTAAATTTTCATAATTTCTAAACAAATAAAAAAATAAAAAAAAAAAATAAAAAAAAAATTCTGGCACAGCCAGGATTCGATCGCGGTCGTTGGACGGTCTCAAATTGCAAAGTTGATGCTCTAACCAACTGAGCTAACAGGCCTTACGGTAATTGATTGATCTAATCGCTTATGTGTTTAACCAGAATAAAAAGCAAATATATCTTAGTTATTTTAAAATTATTTTAAAAATAATTGTTAAAGATAAATATCTAGGATCTAATTTACAATAATTTAACAATCATATCGATTTTAGCATTAATATGGACATTACATAGATCAAAATAGAAATTATGTGTTTGACATTTTCTGACAGCTACTGCGGAAAGTAGCATATTCTCACTTGGGTGGAAAGTAAATTCTTATTCATACGCGTGTGATATAGGGCACTTTCCATAGGTCTATATAGTGTGATATGTGTAACTTTCCTAAGTGGTCGTAGGAAATAGTATATTACATTACGAGTGTGGAAAGTGACATTTTTCACACGAGTGGGAAATATTGTCGCACGAGGCACAAGCCGAGTGCGACTATCACACGAGTGTGGAAATTCACTTTTCACACAAGTGATGTACAATATTTTTCCTACGACCACAAAATATTTTCATCAAAAAATGTAAAACCAGGTTATTATAATAATTAAAATGTATTTAAAAAAATAATCAACAACAATCGTATTTATTAAATTTTCATATTTTTTAAACAAAAAAAAAAAAAACAAAAATTAAAAAAAAAAAATAAAAAAAAAAATTCTGGCCCCGCCAGGATTCGAACGCGGTCGTTCGCCAGGTCTCTCAAATGGCAAATTTGATAGTTTGATGCTCTAACCAACTGAGCTAACAGGCCTTTCGTCAATTGAGTGATCTAATCGGTTATATGTTTAACCAGAATAAAAAGCAAACATAATCTTAGTTATTTTAAAATTATTTTAATAATAATTGTTAAAGATAAATATCTAGGATCTAATTTACAACAATTTCAATAAATTAACAATCATATCGATTTTAGTATTAATATGGACATTACATAGATCAAAATAGAAATTAGGTGTTTGACATTTTGTAACAACTACTGCGGAAAGTAACATATTCTCACTCGGGTGGAAAGTAAATTCTTATTCATACGCGTGTGATATAGGGCACTTTCCATAGGACTTTATAGTGTGATATGTGTCACTTTCCTAAGTGGTCGTAGGAAAAATCTATTTTCCACCCGTGTGTGAATATGAATCTACGTTCCACATATCTATTTTAATTGATGTAAGGTCCATTTTAATAGTAAAATTGATTTGATGATTAAATTGTTAACATTAATTTAAAAATATGGATCTTAGATATTTATTTTTACCAAATTATTAAAAGAATTTGTAAGTAACCTCTTTTGCTTTTTCCTGGTTCATTTATACATATTTAATAACAAAGCCGTGGTAGTGCCGATCGTATAGTGTCTAACTTTTTCAACTTGTCATTTCCCAATCATTTCCGGTTTATTTTTTTTTTATTTTGAAAAAATATGAAAATCAGAAAAATACAAGTATTGTTGTTTATTTATTTAAAATACATGTTATTTATCATAATATAACCCCTACAATATTCTTTTCGCTGTTTATTTTGTACTATTTTAATTAATCTTGTGAGTAGAGAAGTGAGTAATCGTTAAAAATAAAAAAGTTTTTGTTCACGGTTGTTCAACTTGTCTGTTAAAAAAATAAACTATTGAAAAACGTTAATGTATTCTAATAGTTTTTGTACCCAATGTTATTTTATCTTTATTATCCTATGAAATTGTAAATGGAATAACAATATTTTTAATTTTGACAAAACACTATCTGTAATACAAATTTTGTACTCATTCGAAGGCTTTTTCATGCCATGTCTTCACACCTCACACTTTTTTACATTTTAATAAGTTTGCCCATTTGGGGGGCCTTCAAAAATAACTTCTGGTTCATTTTTGACAAATTTCAAAATGTGTATGATGAAGTTCCTGCAATGCTCTCCTTTGTAATAACTCAGGAACATTTATTCTGCTGAGCATACTGAGCAATCATATTCGACTGAAACTGATTCTTTTTTAAATACATGTTTCTGAGAAAAAAGATGACAACTTCCTGTTTTCACAAATTTTATAATGTTTTGTTAGAAATTAACATTCAATATTGACTAAATGATAAAATTTCAAAACCTTTTTTAAAATTATTCTTCATTTCGACTTTCAATTGTCAAAAATTCGATATAAAATCAATGTTTCGTATCTGAAGGAAAACTCACTATCAATTTTTTGATACGGTACTGAGGTATTGTTTTCCAAATTACTTACAGCCTGCAATTGTTGTAATTTCTATTGTTGTAATTGTTGTAATTTCTATATGCCCCTGGAGGTTGTACAATGGGACTAGTAGGGCCCAAGTTATGTATGGGAAACCCACCCTCCCTCCTCCCCTTCCATACAGATATATATAGTATGATTATTTTGACATTTTTTTCAATAAAATTAGAATCATCCAGTTCAATTGTTGATGTTCTTCGAACCTGTACAAATGGTATATATTAACAAAAGCGTGGCGCATTCCTTGGTGTGTCGTCAGGCGTATTTATGGACGTAGAATAACGACACCGGGATTGCAGCTAGTGTTACGGAGACGATGGGATATTCGTTTCCCCTCCGGGGGTCCATTCCACAAACTCGGTTTGGAATCATTACATGCGATCATTTTTGCAAGATGAATATGCACCGACTCTACACCTCATTGACTAAGATATGCGTGCTACCTTAATTTAGTATATAAACGTCGTGCTATTTATCTTATTTACTCGTTATATGGTTCATATATTTTGTCGTAATTATTAAAGTGCCATGCCGCCAATTTATAGTACTCGAAATTCCAAAGGTGGTTTAAATGCATCTTTACCTAGTTTACTTTCTGTGCTGCACCTCTAAATATGGAAAATCAACCAGTTTATTTCAAAATTATTGTAATTATCCTTGAAAAATGGAAAAAACAAAACAGTAAAAAAAGTACATAAAAATCATTATTTTCTAATATTTAAGGTTAGGAATTTCGACATTAAAAAAATATGAAAATTGTCGAAAATCTATGACAAAAGAAACAGTATCAATTTTTATATCTCTTTAAAATATAACAGACAGCCAAATATTTCTAAATGCTCTTAATTATAAATATGAAAATGGATACTTAAGCTTATTTTTTATTCGTCTGTATTCGCTTGTATTCGTTTGTATTCATTTGTATTCGTTTGTATTCGTTTGTATTCATTTGTATTCGTTTGTATTCGTTTGTATTCGTTTGTATTCGTTTGTATTCATTTGTATTCGTTTGTATTCGTTTGTATTCGTTTGTATTCGTTTGTATTCGTTTGTATTCGTTTGTATTCGTTTGTATTCGTTTGTATTCGTTTGTATTAGTTTGTATTCGTTTGTATTCGTTTGTATTCGTTTGTATTCGTTTGTATTCGTTTGTATTCGTTTGTATTCGTTTGTATTCGTTTGTATTCGTTTGTATTCGTTTGTATTCGTTTGTATTCGTTTGTATTCGTTTGTATTCGTTTGTATTCGTTTGTATTCGTTTGTATTCGTTTGTATTCGTTTGTATTCGTTTATATTCGTTTGTATTCGTTTGTATTCGATTGTATTCGTTTGTATTCCATTGTATTCGATTGTATTCGTTTTTATTCGTTTGCATTCGTTTGCATTCGTTTGTATTCGTTTGTATTCGTTTGTATTCGTTTATATTCGTTTGTATTCGTTTGTATTCGTTTGTATTCGTTTGTATTAGTTTGTATTCGTTTGTATTCGTTTGTATTCGTTTGTATTCGTTTGTATTCGTTTGTATTCGTTTGTATTCGTTTGTATTCGTTTGTATTCGTTTGTATTCGTTTGTATTCGTTTGTATTCGTTTGTATTCGTTTGTATTCGTTTGTATTCGTTTGTATTCGTTTGTATTCGTTTGTATTCGTTTGTATTCGTTTGTATTCGTTTGTATTCGTTTGTATTCGTTTGTATTCGTTTGTATTCGTTTGTATTCGTTTGTATTCGTTTGTATTCCTTTGTATTCGTTTGTATTCGTTTGTATTAGTTTGTATTCGTTTGTATTCGTTTGTATTCGTTTGTATTCGTTTGTATTCGTTTGCATTCGTTTGCATTCGTTTGTATTCGTTTGTATTCGTTTGTATTCGTTTGTATTCGTTTGTATTCGTTTGTATTCGTTTATATTCGTTTGTATTCGTTTGTATTCGTTTGTATTCGTTTGTATTCGTTTGTATTCGTTTGTATTCGTTTGTATTCGTTTGTATTCGTTTGTATTCGTTTGTATTCGTTTGTATTCGTTTGTATTCGTTTGTATTGAGAAGTGAGAGTTTATATCAAAATACTGGTGTTTTTGATAGTAGAAAATTGTTTTGTTAAGAAATATTATTAAAAATCAATAACGCCAGCATTAAAATTTCAAAAAATAAACATCCCTGTGGAAGATGCAAGTAGTATGTATACAACAATCCACTCTGCAATAACATTATTGGGCAAAAGCATTGCAGTTTTTAGCGCCTAAATTATATTCACTTCTACTTCAAAAAAAATGTTAAAAATAAAATTTTACAAAACCAAAATAAAAGAATGATTATGTAAAATGGAAAACAATTTGTTACATTAAAATAAAATAAAAACTGACAAAAATTCCATTTTGACTATATTCAGTTACGAATGATCACAAATTAATATTTACTCGATTTTGACTTATACCCTGATTTTGACTCTTTAAATTTGCCCGATTTTGACTTTTCTCGATACTGATTCTATTCCTGATAAGGATATCTAAATATTATTTAAGTTTATATTTTCATTGTAAATATATATTGTCAAGTGACCCATTTCCGGCTAGATCGGTCTAGCTCTAATTCCGTAGTCACTCTCTGCTTTATTTGGACCTTTTACGACCTCCGTTTTTCCGTTACCAACAATATTCGATGAAACAAGTCACATCCGAACCCCTCTCTCCCTTGATACACCTATGCATTCAATACCAGTCGAAGTTCTAATTGTTTTGAAATGATGACATAGCTCCTAAAGACATCGATTTTGGTGGATGAACTATTCTAGAAAATGATTAATCCATTGATGTAAATTCTGCCGGCTGCGCGATTGTTGGTCGAAAGACGTCTAGAATGGTCTAGAAACCACATATGGGTATTTTTAGACTATGTTGCGTAGGAAAGTAAGTTTAAGTTGAGAGATCATGCAGTACAATATAAATTAATGAATAAGTAAATGAGATATAAAATAGTGTAGTACTGAATATAAATAAATACAGTTATAAAATAAATTAGTACCTTTAGTGAAAATAAATTAAATAAATATACTGTTTAAATACAGGAACGTTATAGTAAATAAACATCTAACTACTGGATTAGGAATACATTGTACAATTTAATAGAGCGGTATTTCTACGGCTTCTGTGCTTTAATCTGTTTATTATATTAAATATTTTGTTTAATTACTTTTATATTGGATTTTTTATCAGCAAATAAACATTATTATATTATGACTCAAGAGATATCTGAGGTTGTAACCAATTTCTCAGATTCATGAAAAGTCTTGAATTTATTGTAAACGGATACGCTGGTTCAGATTCCAGAGCAGACCATACGTGAATTTTTAATTACCAAATGATCCATCTTACAATCTACAATGAACTTCTGCTGTTGTATTCTTTTTTATGTAAAGACTGCTAAAATTATATCACGAAATAATATCGATCTTTCGATAATGGGAAAGTTTTGTATGCCGTCTATTAATAAGGGCGCGAAGTAATTGACTCTATACCAATTATAGTCCTTTAATAGTAGGTAATTATCATAAAATTAGAACCCCTTTTCGTTATTGATGTCTACGCAAACTAAACGATAGCGCTATTGTAATAATTAAGCCATAAGCATGATGTAACGCAACTGCTTTCCGAGGTATATAACTAATAAGACAGTTTTTGGGTAAACAATACTTATCGAACAGTTAAAATGTTTAATAATTATGTTTATCACGATATTTTTAATCTCGTTTACCATAAATAAACAATTATTCAAGTATTTAAATAACTAGGGGAATTTTTATATAAACGTTGGTCAACGTTTAAATTGCTGCCAGATTTAGAGGGTGTGTCCGAAATTAGTTATGTAGATGGGTCTACACTGTTTTTTTTTTGGCATTTCATGTTTATTTTAAAAAGTATTTTAAACAAAAAAAAAATAGAAATATAATTGTTTATTTGTAGTCCCATATACTTTAAAATTGTATAATTTATTCCTCACTTAGTAACACCAGAAGCCTAATTTTTTGTGTTAACTACGCTTAAAATTACAACATATTTGGTAAACTCAAATAGGATGTCGCTCTTCTTGAAGAACTTTTATCAATTTGTATAACGGTTACAACTAATCTCTGCTTTAAACTTGAATTAACCATGCAATAAAATCGAGAACTATTGGCGGGTGTTAAAAAGCAATTTGTTTAACAGCTGTTACAAGGTGCATATCGATAAAAAGTTAATACGCTGACCGCCAGAGAGTAAGCGGTCATTTATAGCAAAATTGATGTATATATGACCTGTTACGTCCTAGTTAAAGTTACCATTTTTTGGTCCAATACACTTTATTGATATACAAGGTTATCATAAAGTAAGGGATATATTTTAACTTATAACTTTTTAATAAATTAGTTAATAATAAAAACTAAAGGATATTTAATTGTTTAAATAATGGGATTTTGTATGCCCAAACCCAGTTACCGTAAATGTTCAATACGACCTCCATTTTGATCTTGTAAAATCAGCAACCGTTCCTCTAAATTGTACATAGCATTTCGTAAAATTTCTGGTTGAATTGCGTTAGTTAACAATTCATTAACTGGTTGGAAAATGTGCGGGGGTGCTCCATCTTGCCTAAAAATCATGGTTTCAATTCCGTGGTGTTCGTTTTGCAGCTGTGGAATAACATAATCTCTTTAACATTATTTGCAAGAATCGTTCACTGTTAACAGTTACAAATACGGTTTCTCCATTCTGCATTGTCTCGAAGAAATACGGACCAATGATAAAATCAGCTGTAAAACTGCACCAAACGGTGACTTTCGTGTCATGAAGACCTTCTCAAACGATTTCTTGTGGATTTTCTGCAGACCAGATTTTTCAGTTTTGAGTTCAGAGAAAAATGTGCCTGATTTATCCATAAAATACGGGATAATCATTCGGGTTCAATTTCCATCTGAGCCAATGATCGCAAAGAAAAATCGTACATAGTAGCCAAATCTACCTCCTTTAATTCAAACAGCATTTTCAATTAATATGGATACATTTTTAGAAATTTACGTAAAATTTGCAATTGTAATCGCTTGGATATCGCATTTGCACTGCTGATGGGTAGTGGATTACCTCTGGGTATGTCCTGATTTTCATGAAGAACCTCTGCAACTTGGACATCACTAATCCTTGGTCTTCCTGATCTCAGAAGGTCAATTACCGAACCTGTTCTTTCAAATTTTTGTATCAAATTAAGTGCCCCGAAATCTTCGTAATCTAGTTGTGTAATTTCTGCCGAATTCATAATAACACTGAACTAAACCAATTTGTTTGTAGATCCATGCTATAAGAGTTTGAGTCGTTATAACTTTACGTTTACTTGAGTTTTAATTTGAAAATAAACTCTAAATTGAATGATTTTGTTTTGACACTCGTGTCAACAATTGTCATCACAACTTTCGTTTTCCATAGATACAATAAAATCCCATTCCTTAAGCAATTAGATTTCGTTTACTTTTTGTTGTTAGCTTGATTTGTTAAAAAGTTATAATAAGTATGTTCCTTACTTTATGATATCATAATATTCATTTATATAGATAGAATAAAAATAGATAAAATTACTGGTTTTATGAGCTGTCTTCTATTTGACAGGTGACTATTAGTTTTAGGGAATAAAAATATACATTTCATAACAATACTTCTATTTATAGAACTAATGAGTTAGAAAAAACTACAGTTCAGTATTCTTGCATCACTGTTTTAGGTATCACTATCAGGCGTAGTTCATAATCTAAAACAAAAATCTAGCCCGTAAATCATTGAAAAATAAAATAAAATGTCATAACGCAGACAGATCGAAGATAACTGAAAGAAACACGCTTTTACGAGTATTACTTATAGACCGATAAAATGTCAAAAGAGGAAATACAATACCAGATACAATACCAGATACAATGGAAGAAAATGTCGTGTATAAAAAATAACCCACACATACAAGTAGTTACATTATAATAAAGTATCAATTCAAAATACCAGTCACATTATTCTAGCTTTTTATGTTCAACATTGTTATATTACTGACATTGATTTTCTGTCACTTACAATTAACCTTTACTAGTTAAGGTTGCCTTTCTCTCTGCAAGATTTTTAAAACTATTGATGGATAAAAAGAGTCCGAATGACAATGATACTTTGTAAGTGAACAAGAAAAAAATTATGTAGGTTGTTAACTAAAATTAAACATCTTATTTATTCAAAGTGTTGTAATAGTATAGTTGAAACCTTTATCCTCTATATTTTTTACATCAACCTAATAATATATTTTTTACATCAACCTAATAATATATTTTTTACATCAACCTAATAGTATATTTTTTTCTACGATCACTATCCAAAATAGGCTATTGCGCTTCGAAATTCAACTGACATTAAGTGAAAGCTTTGTCGCTGGCCGTGTGGAAAATTTGACAGCTTTGTTGCTCGCCTTATTTAAATTAGATATAATATATGTATTTTTAATAAATGATTTTCAAGTGAAGGTAAACGCACTAGTACTTGACACCGGGTTAGTAGTTGACATTTTCGATTTATATCTTTCAAAATAAAGAATTAAAAAATATGTTTAACATAGTTTGAACGCCAGGAAAAGTAGCGACATTTTTGGGGCGACTATCCAATTTTGGTATCAGTCTGACTAACAACGGCAGTTTGGCGCTAATTTTAGTGTCGCATGGTCGCGTCCAGTTCATGTGTCGCGAATTTATTTATTTATTTATTTATTTATTTATTTACGAGTCAGAGCCCATTAAAACAATACAATTACAGATAATACATATTACATACATTAAATAGTAATAAAATCCTAAATAATAATAATAAATTAATTTAAATACATAAATATTAAAAACAATTAAAAATTACTCCTCACATATACATAAATGGATAGAAAAATCTGATGGAGAAGTAATCCATTCTACATTTAGTCTGTTAGCAGATCTTGTTGCTCTAGGAATAAAAGAGTGAGAACCATAATTTGTTCTATGAAAAGGTTGAGAGAATGTATTAATATTCCTAGTTATTCTAGAGGGTACAGAAAATCCAATTTGGGATAACAAGTATGGACAATCGGCAGATGAGTTAATAATGTTAAACAATATTTTAAGATCCCTTTGGTTTCTTCTGCTCAGAAGGGTCTCAAGATGACAAAGTGTGTGTAATTCGTCATAATGGTATCTGAAGTTGACCGGGACAATACCCGATTTAAATGCAACAATGCGTAAAAATTTTCTTTGAACCTGTTCTATATTATGGATTAGATATACAAAAAAGGGTTCCATACAGAAGAAGCATATTCAATATAAGGTCTAACTAAGGCACAATAAAGAATCTTTAAACACATCACATTATGAAAATCAGAAGTAGTTCTTCTAAGGAAACCCAACATTCTTAATGCTTTATTAACTGAGGCTGTTATATGAGTTTGAAAAGAAAGGGTGGAGTCTAATATCACACCCAAATCTTTTACCTCTGTAATAGTATCCAGTGTGATTCTTATTGTATTTGTACCATTTTGATGTGCAGATGTTGGAGAAATAAATATACCTTAAAAAACAACTATTACAAGAGACCTAAGTTTTCTAGTAATTGACATTGATGTCAACTACTAGTTTTAAACACAGACTCTTGATTTTAATACTGTTTCTACTGCATTTTTTATTATTTAAAAAAAAATCATGTCCTCCATCAATAATACTGCTCTAGGTTTATTGGATCTAGTAGTTGACACCAATGTCATTTACTAGAATTTTAAAAATGAAAGTTTAGTTTAAGCATGCCGCCTGTAAAGGGACAAATGTTTAGGTACAGCGAAGAGGATATGGAGAAGGCGATTGAAGAAGTTCTACGAGGACAAGCAGTTTCCAATACAATATCCCCAGAGTGACATTATTGTCTCTGAACTCTACAAGATCCTTGTAGAGTTCTTAATGCTGACGAAACGGCATTCTTTCTCAATCCAAAGGGCAGTAAGGTATTGGCAAGCTGGGCGACAAGACAATTTACCAACAAGTTAATCCGGACGAGAAAGAATGCCTTACTTGAGGAAATTGCTAAACCCTAAAATTATTATTGCTGGAGAAAGACTTTAATACCAATTTCTGACACCCACTGAAGTTGAAGTTGAAAATAATAGCCCCTCTTATCATGTTCATATTTAGTTTTTTGTATGTTGTGGATTAAAATTCTATCTAATTATCATAAAAAATTGTTTCATTTCTATGTCAACTACTAATTCTTATTATATGTCAACTACTAGATTTAATTTTTTTGAGTTGTGCTAACAAATTTTAAGGATTTTTTAAAAATTCCTTTAAAAATACTGTATTTCCATTTTTAAAATACTTAATTTTATCTCATTCACCAGAAAATAAAAATATAATAAAGGAAAAAATGGCAAAATATCTTTTTTTCCTTCATTATAATGTCAACTACTAGTGCATTTACCTTATCTGTACGTAGTTTGATGTTTTATTGTTTTATTATACAAGTTAAGATTAACTTTGAATGTCCACTTCGTTTTTCATGATTAACTTAGATATAGGCAACACATTATACACTACTTACGGCAACATTTCAGTTTTTATATCTATTTCTTAAAATAATATAATCGTAGAAAAAATCTTGTGTGCATTTTGAGTAAAAAGTTCGTTGCCGCTTTCCAATTTTCTGTCTCATGCAGCAAAGTATTACTTTTCGCTCTTAATACACAAATAGCTGTTTTCTTACACTTTAACCTCTCTTTTCACCGGAATTAAGTTACTTACCTTATTTTTAAACGCATCAACAGCTTTTTATGATGTCTCGGAAATAATTCATTAGGTGCTAAATCAGGCCTATACAGCGGCCCATTATTTCAATGTAATGAAGCGCAAAATTCCACAAAGTATTTAATACTCTAGTACATTTTTGCGATAGTCATTAACTCTTCTTTTAAAAGTCATTAAGATCATGTTCGCATATTTACGAAGGCTATCTGCTAACATTCTGGGAAAGATAATATTAACGACCACTTGAAATTACCAGCTACCAACTGAAAGACTCGAAAAAAATTAACCAACCGAACAGATGTTCAAATAGTTAGCATGCACAAAATTTGTTGCGAAGATCATTCGCTTGCAGGTTCGGACTCAAATTTTTCATCTAGAAAAAACTTACAACATGCGTCTCTTTTATTAGTAAAAAGAATAGGAATTTTGGGAAATGATATATGAAGCTTAGGTATAGATACAGAAAGAGGCAAATGGATTCCCCTTTCTCAGACCGACTATGGGCTACAAAACTGAAAAATGATCAGAGGCTGGAGTATGTTGAAGCCAGTAGTTGACATAAATAAAATTTTGTCATGATCTTCCATACATACATGATACTCATAGAACTGAAAGTAAGAGAGTTATTCACATGAATCATCTTCAACCTAAGGAACTAATTCAACTCTTGGTGATTGAAACGCAAATCACGCAAAACCTTATGGTGGTATTGCAAATGAATCAAATAGTTCTTCCTGAAAAATATCAAACTTAACAATAGTATCGATTTTTTTTTAAATTGTTAATGCCAACTATGAGTCCAGATAACATACCAAAATTAGTAATATAAGGATATTCCTGATCTTGCTCCTTGCTGAGAGGGATTGCAATGATACATTTGGTAGAAACAGTCGTATTATGTGGCAAAAACTTAAATTCTATACCAGTGAAATCTAAGTTACCTGAATACCTAAATTTTCCTTAATGACATGAACAATCACTTTTTTTGGCAACGTAACTGTGCCGATGCTGACTAAGATTTGCTACTTTTCTGTAGTAATAATTTTAAAGACAACTTCCGTAACTTGCTAAGTTTTACAATAGTTGACCAAAATACTATTTTATAAGTATTTAAATGAAATTATAACGCAAGCTATATGAATTGTAGGTTTGCAAATAATATGCTCCTTATGTGTTGTCTGTATATTTTAATTTTCATTACGAATATTATTAATTCCTACAGACCTTTGGAAAGTCACAAAAGTTTTTCCATTGCCTAAAAAGAACAATATTAGTAGCTTTAGTGAATTACGACCCATTTCAATATTATCGGTGTTATCAGAAATTCTGGAAATAGTAATTAAATATCAGATAGAGACTCACATCAACAATTACAATATTTTACCAATCAGCCAATCTGGTTTCAGACGTGGCTACAGCTGTACTTCAGCATTATTAGAGGTCATTGATGATATTTTTATGGATATTGTAAAAGGAAATACAAACGTTTTAATACTTCTAGATTATACAAAAGCCTTTGATACAATTAACCACCATTTTTTGTTCAGTATTCTTCATTATGTTGGTTTTTCGGTTAAAGCAACTGAATTTATCAAAAACTATCTTTCCGATCGTTCTCAGTTTGTTGAGACAAGTGCCGAAAGATTTGATATTAAAAATATTGCCTGCGGCGTGCCACAGGGTTCTATTTTGGGACCAATTTTGTTTTGCATTTACTCTAATAATATTAGTTTAATTCTTACTGACAGAGTTTATACAATATGCTGATGATACGCAAATAAGGTTTTCTTTATCTGATTGTAATGTTGCTCTCACTAATGAAATGATTAACACAGAATTAATAAGAATCTTAAAATTTTCTAACAGACATCAGCTAACTATTAATCCCGCAAAAACACAAGTACTGGTATTTGGTAAAAATAAAAAAGAACTAACAGAGCATTTATCTGTGAGTATTGATGGCTTGTGTAGATGTTGCAAAAATCTGTGTCTTCAACTTGATAATGACTTAAAATTTAGAAGCCTTATAAATAATTGTATATATAAAAAGAGCTTACGCTGATTTGAAAATGCTTTACCCGTCGCCGTGTTTTAGATCAAAATACAAAAATACTACTTTGTGATACTACGGTTCTCAGTCATTTTAATTACTGCGATGTCGTCTACGGGCCTTGTATTGACTATGTGGATATTAATCGTTTTCAAAAAGTACAAAATTCTTGTCTTCGCTACATATATGGTATAAAAAATACGAAAATATAAGTCACAAACTAATTAAAACTAACTGGTTAAATATGGAAACTACAAGGATTTTACACTTGGTAACATTGCATCATAAGATCATTTTAATAAAGTCACCTCCTTATCTCTACAACAAAATTAGATTTCTAAGTGATGTGCATAATGTGCATACAAGATTTAGAGAGCATATATCTCCACCTCTCCATCGTACCTCCAAATTTCAAGGTTCATTCTCTTATATGAAATTTAAATTATTTAACCTGGTTCCTCCTAAACTCAAACATCTTTCGACAAATATATTTAGGCAAAAGTACAAACATCTCTTGATGTCAGAAAATATCTAGTCAAAACAACCTAATAAAATGTAATATTACATATTTTTTTAAAATTTATATTTATACTTTTGTCTTGATTGTGCCACAATTTATTCTTTGTATTTTATTATTTTTTTTGTTCTCTATTAGGGATAGCAATTCATATCAGCTATGCTGTCTGCTATTCCTTTTTGTGGTATTATACTATTTACCTGTAATATTGCAAATACATTATTATTTATTAAAACACAGCGGTAAATAGCTTGCCGCTCGAATTAGTAACAAGATTTTTTCTACGTTTCCGTGATATTACACCATTACTATTGATTTGAGTGCGTGCAAATGGCTTAAGGTCGATACCAAAAGTGGAAAAAATTTATTTGACAGGCATCGCTAATTTGACCAGCGAAGCGTATAATGTGTAGGTTGTGTTGCCTACTTACGTGCGGACTGAATTCTATTGGTATTATTTATTTTTCATATTTCAATTATCTTAAAAATATTAACGGAAATGACTTTGAATATTAGATGTTAAACTAAAATATATAGGTTAGTCTATTTTGTTTTAAAATACCAAATAACTTTAATAATAACTGCTTTTCTCTTATTTACTGCAAATGAAAATAAGCAAGCGACAAAGTAACTTTAGCAATCTAGAGCGCTAATAATGTCAAATTATGACAAATCGCGAAAAATGTTGCATTTCCAGTTAGATTTGAATATGCAAAAGCCTACTTTGGATAGTGACTATGGAAAAACAATTAATATGGTTTAGCTAACTCATGAGATTGGTAGATAATAAAACACTAACATGGAACAACCAGTGGCGGCTTGTTATCAAAATATTGGGGTATTCAATGACCAAATATAAAATAAACTTTGAGTGTTTTAGAGAGGTATATTATGAAAACTGAAAGTTTTTGAATCCCCAATATTTTGTTGACAAGCCGCCACTGGAGATAACAAAAATGAGTTCCGATATATACATGAACACAAGAAAGAAGACATGAATAAATGAAAGGTGGCATGAAGAAACATGCACAATAACTAGACTTACACCTTCTAGGATAAAAAGGTCCTTGGATTCATGAAGAAACATGCACAATAACTAGACTTCAACCTTCGTTACACCCTCTAGGATAAAAAGGTCCTTGGATTCATTAAGAAAGTAGTATCTATTTGGTATACAATCCATGATGGTCTCCGAATTTTCCCGATTATGCCCCGCTTGACGTCGACGTCTAATTGTAATGATCGTCGCATCGGCTGGTCCGACCCTGCTCAAAAATAAATCAAGCAAGCGAGCGCACCGATGGAGTTACGATTTTGTTACCCTCGCAAATTGGTTTTAATAGTTTAATGGTACCAATTAGGGCCCCGAAGAGGTTTTATCGCAACATCCATGACTTGTAACACTGGATGCAATCACGTCCTCATCGCCTCGTGACTGGATCATCACATACGTCGGGCATACGAGAAAGGATTCAAAATTCACATCAAAATGAATGTTGTATACATATTAATTTAAATTATTAAAATTTTTTATATTTTTTAAAGTTTTAGTAAATAGGTACTTCAGTAACAGGAATTCTAAATTTATTTCTTGAATTTTTGTACAAAATTTATGAATTTAAGGTTCGTGCGTTTTTTGTACAGGGTGTGTGATTTTGATTATTATTTTGCAATTTACTTAGACATTCCAGGTTTAGATTGATAATGCATTTTATTCACGAGATTCTTAAAATATTTTTTTGATTTGTACTGACTTGATTTACTTCTGGAATATTATTTTACTTTTATTATTTATTATTTTATTATTTATCTTGGTTCGCGAGATTGCCAATTAATTAAAATAAAATGCCAAATATAAAAAACTCAAAAAATGTTTATGTTATGATCAATAAAATAATGTTATACAAATATTTAATTTTCTTATACTACCTACACACCATAATAATTAATCCTCATTGCTTATTTAGACAAATTCAAGTTAACTAAGTTTTTTTTTATTTGGTTGGCTATTAACAGGTGGAATTTATGCAATAATTATTATGAGATCGTCTATCTCTCACGATCAATTGTGACAACTGTGAAGTTACTTTTATTTTATGTTTTTTAATAATATTTTCATGGCAACTTTTGATTTTACATTAATTGAAATACCTAGTCCTTAAAATTCGAATAATAACATTATTAGTAATAATAATAATATAATAATAATACTCTCCCTAATTCACCCCCTTACAAGTGAATTTTAACCCCAAAAGCTGAGCTTGTGCGGGGAAAGGGACGGCTATTATTATTATTTGCCGTGGAGCTCCGGGGCGACTTAAAGTTGATTGATGGTGCCATTTGACTTACAGGTGGGGAAAACCTGGAAAAACTCACCCACCATCATCGAGACGGTAATGCATGGCGATTTTTTTTAATCTGCATGTCATATCAACAGAAATTGAATTTCTATGAATACGGCACACATCAAATCCTATACCGAACCATGCAATTTAATTAAAAATCCAGATGGTCTGGTCTGGGACTTGAAGCCCGGCAGTCTCTGATCATAAACTTGCCTATAAATGAATATAAGCGCGTTAGACTGCTACACCACCGACCCGACAAGTGTTTCTGTATTCTTTATAGATTAATTACAGATTACTGATAATTATTATGAATGTTTTATAACTCAACATTTCTGGCCAAAAGATACATGCTATAATCTTATTGTTATAAAGTATCTTCCATATAAATCTTCATTTTCTTGGTATATTTTATCTTAATCTTCTAATTTTTTAGGAAGAATCAGAAAATCCACTCTTTACTGTCAAAATTCTATCGCCGACCCTGTATTGTTTTATCAACAAATTGTATTTGAATTTTCATATGGAAATTATTTCTATCCAATGGGAAATTAGTGGTTTTAGTAACTTTAAAAAATTATGGTTTGTTTATAAATATGGGTGAGTTTATTGAAAACATTTATAGTATAATTTTAATTAAATTGCAAATTTGTTTTACTGAAATTTTAGGTTGGTAATCCTTTTCCTCTAAAGTTATTATTTTTTGTTTTAGATTTCATTGTTTGACAAACTTTTTTGATATAAAAAATGATATAAATTAAATTTGTACATTAAAAAATCATAATATATCTTTGCATTTATCTTTCGAAAGAATCAACATCAATGTACAAATAATGAAATTATAGATCCTTATAAATCCTTCAAAATCATTATAAACCCTTATAAATTCTTATAAATCCTTATAAATCCTTATAAATCCTTATAAATCCTTATAAATCCTTATAAATTCTTATAAATACTTATAAATCCTTATAAATCGTTATAAATCCTTATAAATCCTTATAAATCCTTATAAATCCTTATAAATCCTTATAAATCCTTATAAATCCTTATAAATCCTTATAAATCCTTATAAATCCTTATAAATCCTTATAAATCCTTATAAATCCTTATAAATCCTTATAAATCCTTATAAATCCTTATAAATCCTTATAAATCCTTATAAATCCTTATAAATCCTTATAAATCCTATAAATCCTTATAAATCCTTATAAATCCTTATAAATCGTTATATATCCTTATAAATAATTATAAATCCTTATAAATCCTTATAAACCCTTATAAATCCTTATAAATCCTTATAAATCCTTATAAATCCTTATAAATCCTTATAAATCCTTATAAATCCTTATAAATCCTTATAAATCCTTATAAATTCTTATAAATCCTTATAAATCCTTATAAATCCTTATAAATCCTTATAAATCGTTATAAACCTTATAAATCCTTATAATTCCTTATAAATCCTTATAAATCCTTATACATCCTTATAAATCCTTATAAATCCTTATAAATCCTTATAAATCCTTATAAATCCTTATAAATCCTTATAAATCCTTATAAATCCTTATAAATCCTTATAAATCCTTATAAATCCTTATAAATCCTTATAAATCCTTATAAATCCTTATAAATCCTTATAAATCCTTATAAATCCTTATAAATCCTTATAAATCCTTATAAATCCTTATAAATCCTTATAAATCCTTATAAATCCTTATAAATCCTTATAAATCCTTATAAATCCTTATAAATCCTTATAAATCCTTATAAATCCTTATAAATCCCAATAAATCTATAAAGACGTTGACATAATTTTAAAAGATAAATTGCTAATGAACCAATGGCAGAAACAGAAGTACTGAAAAAAAATTGGTTAATTTATAATCTGATGTCAAGATATAGAATAATAGCGGCAGATCTAGGAATTTGTGTTTTTTATTATTTAGACTTCAAAATTACATCATATAACATCACTACAACCCTTCTTCCCTTCCCCGCTTCCCCCCTTCCGTGAAATCGCCCTTGTAGAATAAAAAGTATAGCTATGACTATTAATGAAAGTATAGAAGTATTAAAAAGAGGTAAATTAAAACTGTGATGAGTTATTTAAGGACACAAGCGCAGCTGAAAAAAAAAATATTTTAAAAGGAACAACCGTGTATTCTTTGATATTTTCTGTGATAAGTATAGCACTGACAGAATATTCAAACAATTCCTTTTATTGGAATTTGAATAAGTAGTTTAATAAAAACGCTACCTAAAAATAATACTTTTTTAAAATTAATTAAAAAATATACTATTTCGGAATAATTTAAAAATCGTAAAATTTTTATAGCCAATAAATAATGTTATGTAACGATCCAAAAATATAATATATAAAAATAGCAGATTCAATTAAATAATATGCATAATTAATGCAAAATTACTATAAATAGATAAACTAAAATTAAATTGAGGAGTCAGCTGTAGAAAATATTATTTTTGTCATCCATTTCTAATAGATAATCGTATTGGGAGGTAGGAAGTTGATCAAAGAGAAACCAATATGGCACTATAAGAGGTAGGTATGTTACTGAATGAAAAAAAATTGATATTGAAGTAGCATAACATATAGAGAAGGAAAATAAAGAAAGACACCTATTCCTGTCACCAGTTACGTCTATATATATCAATAATCCCAATTTATTATTTTTATTTTCCAGTACATACATTAAGTTATCAATAGCAAGGCCGGGTACTTAAAGTATAAAAATAGAAATTAACAACTATTTCTGACCTTCATTCGAAACCACCTTTTATCGAGCACAGATATAGATATCACTAATGAAGTGAAAAAAAAAACTGCAAACTTTTTATTACGGCATGATTATTTTATTTCATAGTTACAACATTTAAGAATATGGAGTGGAATATATTATGTTTTTGTTCGATTTTTTTCATGTACCTACCTAATTTTCGTTTTCTACACACTTTTCTCTTTTAATTGAAATGTCTATTAATAATGTATACTTTTAACTTTTATAATAATACTTTTCGTTTACAGGGCAATCTATAAATTTATTCAAATTGTTTAACTGTTTCAAAGTCAAATATTTTCAAATTGCAATAGCAACGACTAATAATAAAGTCCATAAGCCGCAAGTTTTTTCGGATGTTCCGCCTTCAGATTTAGCCGTCTTCAACGTCAAATTCTCTTAGATCTAATCCTATGTCATATTTGGTCGCCATTTTGGGCAGACCGTCCATTGTCGTACACTTTTCGTGATGAAAGTGACCAAAAATCTTCATTAGGGCGAGGCTTGGGTTAAGTTTGAAGAGATCTGTTTTCAACATGCATGGAATATTTTGTTATCTGCACCAATTTTGGGTTTCCTTCGCATAATGTCATGCCAAGTCGGACCAAAACATTATTTCGTCTTCGGCAATATTTTCTTCAATAAAATTAGCTAGATTCGTTATGCAGTTGCCGATATAGCAGCTGCTATCTAGTGATTCGTCCCTAACATGACGAATAAATGGCCTTCCTAAACCATTTGAGGATATAGCACGGCTATACTTACCAAGGTTTTGTCTACAAATTTTGCTTTTTCCTTAAATCTTACTACAAAAATGTGTTAAAGAGATTTTAGATTCATTAATCTCATGTGATTTATTTGGCTTGCTTTTTCTTATTGCTGTTCTTTGTCTTATAGCTTAACAGGTACCCATCTTTTGATTGGTTAACATTTTGAATATGAGGATTGAGCACTGCGCCTACGGCGTCGTGCTCAAATTTCGTCTTCGTGCGATATGGCCATCATATCCACTCTTTTTACACTAACTACCATTCAGAAGCAATAAATATTATTTTGTATTGCCAGCAGACTCCATTATTGTTTATTTTTAGATTGGTCACATTTGAGAATAGGAATTTATTTCCTCTATTATTATTATTATTAATGTTTTCTATAATGTTCTTTGGTGATGTTCTTTAGTAATGTTACTGATAATGGTTTTTGACAGATTTCTGATAAATTTATTAGATTTCTCCTGATGTTTTTCTTCGATAATGTTCTTCGATGTTCTTTTGTAACCTGACATTTGTTTTATGTCAGAGTACAATAATTTTGAATTTGATTTAGTTTTTGTTACTACTTCCTATAAAAATCATTGTCACCTGATATTCAGCATTTTTCTTTTCTTGTTGCTTGCTTTTTCTCTATTTGTAAATAGTTATGCAACATAAATGAAAAATAAAGACCTTTATTATTAATAATAAAGAATTTTTAAATTTGAACTTTTGACATTTACAGCAGCGGGTGTAAAAAATATTTTTAAAAGAGGTTTATTCACAATTTTGTATCACACTTTACATTTTTACTTTCCTTGGTCAACGTAGTTACTTACTTGCATCGTTTTAAAGCATCTTGTCCTATTAGGTTATTTAATAACGCCATTTGTATTTATTTTGATTTTTTATCAGTTTCTGTCGCAGTTAGGTAATATACAGACTTCATCTTGGAATAATCGAAAATTCTTATATAGATTTCCAGTTAAGCATGATCATGAAGGCTTATTTTACTAAGTTAACCAAAATTTGCTTTGTTTTAGTTAATAGAAATGTTTTTTCATATTTTTGGACAAGCTATCACGTTCTGAAGTCCTGCGAATATATTATGAAACACCCTGTATATATATATATATATATCTTGGACCTATAATAAACGTTCATCTAATTTATATTTTATTGCTATTTAACACCATTAGAAGTCGAGTAGGAAGAATCAGCTAAAGAATATAAAAACAGTGATAAAAAAATATTAACGATTTATGAACTTTAATTTTTGACAATTACAGCAGTGGGCAGAGAAAAATATTATTAAGACGTTTATTCAAAATGTATCGCAGTGTACAAATATCGGCCTTGCAATACATCCTGTGTTATATGAGCGTAGGGCCATGATGGATAGGTGACGTCATCCCGAGGTCCACTAAGCCGTTTCGAAGGGGAACGCGTTGTCAATTAGGTAACCTTGGGCCCCTCCCGCGCACAACCATCGTCAAATACATTGCAACGCTGCGCGGCGGAGTCCATTTTGATTGCGATTTTAACCCTCTAGTATTCGATTTCACCCCCTCAGGTTGTAGAGTAAGGTATTAACGGCGAATTACCTCGTATTTTGAGAACAACCGAAATTTTAATCGGGGTCTAATTGAAAATTAAATTGGATTTTTTTATGGTTGTTTCGATATGAGCTACACATCATTTTTCTTATCCGTGGTATTTGTCTTTCTTCTTTCAAATACTATGAGAAAGTGGATTTTGTATAAAATACAATGTTTCTGAGTTCTCAACTGTTGTTGATTGATTGGATCATTCTGGTAACACAATAATCATTTCCGTATCTGATAACAGAAAATAGTCATTACCTAATTATTTTAATAAAATCGTGTGTGCATGCCATGGAATGTCTAATATTAAATAATGATCTAAAAGAAAGCTGTCATAATCATAAATAAGTAACATTTAAATAATGTTGATCAGACAATCGTTAAATTTTTTAATATTACCCTTCAGTTTGCTTTTATTCATTTAACATATTTCGTTACAAATAGAACTTAACTATATCTGACTACAACGGCTGATTGTGAATCAGTTTATTCATGTATACATATTCGATTATGACATCGAACAATATAACAATTATGAGTTGAATATAACAATTATTATGAGCCATGGATTTATTCCTGACTGTGACGTTGGGTTATAATCTGATTGTTAATTAGATTCCTTATGTACAAATCTCGATTATGATATCAAAATATAATCCGATTGTGACTTGTGACACAGGATATTTATGAGTTAAAAGCCATATAAATATATCCGTTTATGGCGTTGGACCAACGACGAACAACTACTAGATTAATTTTGTTTACAACAATCGAATTGCAAATATTCACGGTATCATCCACTTGTCAAATTATTATAAGGGTGTATGAGAGAGTCTTGTTACAAGAATTGTTTGTATAATTCGGTATTGACTAAACATAAGACTCTAAAGCGCATAAAAGGCTTTCAAAATTACATTAAGAAAGTATATTTGCATTCTTGATGGCAGTTTTTATCAGTTTATTGCATTTTTCTCATTGCAACTATTATAGTTATATAGTGTTTTTCAGAAAAGTGAGAGAGCAATATAAAGCAAGCGTTAGTAGACGTAAATACTGATTCATTCATAAAACGCATGCCTGCTTCTCAGATAAACATACTCGCGCAAAAAACTATCCCCACTCAAATTAGCAGCTGTCTCCCTTTTTTCTGCGTAATAATAATGATTTCAATAAATAAGGGCTTAATTATCAATGAATAAATTAATCTAGTAGTTTTTCTTCGTTGCGTCGGACTGTCATTTGATTGTTAATCGGATTCCTTATGTAAACATCTCGATTATGATATCGAAAAATATTCCGATTGTGACATTGGATATATATATATGAGTCTGTCAGACACCTATAACCGTTTGACGTCGGTCTATCATCTGCTTGTGATATCATCAGTTCTATTATATGCAATGTAATTAACGGATCTTGCTAAGTGAATAGTGAGAGAATGGTGCTTTAAAAAATCCAAAATTACTGCTTTCCCTTCATCTGCGGAGTTAGGACTGTGTAGAAGAGATCGTAACATTACTCAATCAAGAGAACTAAAATGGCTAACCATGTAACCATGGCGGTAAGACATGCACTAGATACATGCCTACTTTTTCAAAAGATAACTCTAACGCCCGAATATCTATATTATAATAAAATTTTCTTCCGAACCGGTAGCATCATATTAATATAAGTTTTAAATTCAAATTTACCTTCCTAAAAAAGTATAGTACATAAAACTACTCAGGCCTTATTTTCATATTATGTCTCTTGGCTACTACTAAATGCACATGATCACTTAAAAATAAGCGTTTCAAAATTAAAAAAATATTTTTAAATTAGATTTATTGAATGGTATGAGTTTCAAAATTGATAAATTAAAAATATCATTATAATAATAATAATAATAATAATAATAATAATAATAATAATAATAATAATAATAATAATAATAATAATAATAATAATAATAATAATAATAATAATAATAATAATAATAATAATAATAATAATAATAATAATAATAATAATAATAATAATAATAATAATAATAATAATAATAATAATAATAATAATAATAATAATAATAATAATAATAATAATAATAATAATAATAATAATAATAATAATAATAATAATAATAATAATAATAATAATAATAATAATAATAATAATAATAATAATAATAATAATAATAATAATAATAATAATAATAATAATAATAATAATAATAATAATAATAATAATAATAATAATAATAATAATAATAATAATAATAATAATAATAATAATAATAATATCGTCTATATTATTTCCAATATAAATTTACAATTTTTTCATAATTTTAACAATTATACAAGAATTATTATTGAAAATAAAGGGCGAAGTTCAGATTTGAGAAGGAGGATCCACCACAAAATCTGCTCTTCCACTTAACCCAAATATAAATAATAAGCATAACCTAGTACAAAACTAGAATGGTAGGATACATTAAATGAATTTTAATTAATTATTTAATTTTAGTATTTGAGGTGTAATTAATTTTGTTTATTTAACAAAAATAGTTTTAAGCAAGGTTTGAACCTGGTTATATTTAATTTTATTAGGTTATTAGGTAACTGATTGTAAAGATGGCAGATCTGATATCCGAATGATCGACGAAAGAATTCTGTATTGAACGAGGGTATTGACAGTGATCCCTTATCTCTAATATTTATGTTATGTACGTCGGTGCGGTAGGTTATTTTTCTATGAAGATAAGGAGGTTTTTTAGTTACAATGATTCTATGAAAAAGACTAAGTGTGTGAAGTAATCTCCTATTCTCCATATTTAACCATTCCATTTCTCTTAATTTATAAGAAATTCTCTGTTGTCGGCGAATACCGTATATTAACCTCAAACATGAGTTTTGTACTTTTTGAATGTTCTTCTTATACTGAATAGTTAGATGTGGACCATAGACAGAACTTGCGTAATTAAATATTGAAAGAACCAAAGATTCACATAACTTCACTTTCACGTGAAATGGGAGAAAATATCTGTTACCATAAATTATTTTTAGTTTAGAATAAGCACATCTTATAAGTTGGTTTACATGTTTTTCAAACCGCAAGTTTGTATCCAACCATACTCCAAGATTTTTTACTTCGTTAACTACAGTTAAAGACACATTATTTATTTTAATATTAATTCCGCCCGAAACATTTAATTTATTATTTTCTGGTCCAGTAAACGCTATTTACAATTGAATATATTGTGTATAATTCTTTGTACTAAATTAGTAGACACTCTTTTTTATTTTTAAATGTATCAAAATTAATCTTAGTTTTATATAAGGTTGTTTTATTGTAAAAATATTGTTACATCTAATAGTTAATATTAATTACATGAATTTTATTAGGTAGACTTTGTTCACTCATGTTCAAATATATGTTAAATTTACAAAATGCATAAAACAAACACTATTGTAATTATTAATCAGCATAGGTGTGAAATTTTCAGAATTAAACTCAGTGATTGATTAGCGTGTTTTCATTGATTCAAATCACAAAATCTGACTATTTTGACAGTATAATCCAACTTAATTATTCCCATCGGCATTCTCGATCTAATTTCAAAGTAATATTCCCTGACGTGATTACAATGAAAATGAAGATATTTTGCAAATAAGCAGAATATTGTTTATTATCTGCATACATCAACGCAAGGCTGCAGTTTAAAGGTGTTTGTGGACCCTGATATTCTTTTAATCACTTAATCGAGATAATTTACAACAGGATTTACGTTAAATAAAACGCTGATGTTATCGCAAAAATTGCACGGTATGTAGATAGTTTTCCTCAGCCGTATACCAATTATACTTGAAGAAAAAACTGATTCGCTGACTATATTAATGCGAATGGCTTATTAAGCACCTATGATATCAGTTTTTCCTCATAAAGTAATTTTTGTTCCGCGAAAAGGATGCAACTGTTCGATTCAAGGGCGTAAAAGTCAGCGTATACAGGGTTTATCGATAAAAGTTTAATACAATAGGTAAAAGTTTCACCAAAAATATTTATTCATAAAAAAATATTCTGCATCACTTGGAAATACATAATAAAGCATCAATTTTTTTAATATAGCGAAAATAAAAGATAATAACTTCTAACGAAGAGTAAAATACTTTCAAAACGTCTGTCTCAGTGATAACGGCATTCACGATGAAATTAGTCTCATCGTGAATGGCCCATTTTATAGTCTTTTTTATATTAACGAAAATACACTTCCTCCATCACTAAAAATACATGATAAAATGATTTAAACAAAAGTTGTAGAATAAGGACAGTACTTTCTAAATTTGATATTTTTTTACCAACCTTAATTAGGGAATATGTTGTAAAACTCGCAATTATATTTTATAAGTGATAGATTGCGCCACCTAGCGGAAAACTACTGACTTTAAATTTTAACGCATTTTTTAGGACCGATTTTTTCCCAAATTCTAGGGCACAGGTTTTCGAGATACGGCAGGTCGCCACCCTTAATGAATCAGCCTGTACCACAGTTTAAAGAATATTCTTAAAACTGTGCCTGCACTACACATTGAGTAATGGGTCGATTCTGACACAATCTATAAGATCTGTAAGCCATTCTGTAAAATATTACATTACATTACTATATCTTACAGATTCTGTAGCTTATAGGATATTTCCCAGAATCCTACCATAAACCAAGATTAGATCTATATTCATCATCATCATCTACATTCATGCAACTAAATAAAATCCTTTTTATTTTGTCGCTATACGAAAAAAAATTGTTACCTTTGCAAATAATTTTTTCAGATATAGAACCAGCAAAACTTATTTTTGTTTTTACAAGTAATTTTTAATTACTAAACATTTATTTTCAAAATATTAATACGTATATTTTTCATTATAACAATTCGCCCTTTAAGTCCAATAAAAAATATCTTTTAGTAAATCACGATCGGTTTCATTCGATCGTGCAGATTATTTTTCTGTGCAGACAAGATGGTGTTTTGCTTAAGATTATTTTAAAATAAAGATTTGCAGAGTGAGAGAACCTTCTATTTTCCATATTAAGCCATCCTGCTTCTCTCAATTCATAGGATATTCTTTGGCGTCTTCTTATTTTATAAATTAATCTTAAACATGAATTTTGAACTTTTTGAATTTTGGATTGATAGTACTTTGTTAAATTTGGACCATAAACTGTATCTGAATAATTAAATATAGATAACACAAGTGTCTCACAAAGAAGTAATTTAATTTTTTGTGAAATAAAATGTCTAACTCCATAGATCCTTTTCAAAGAAGAATAAGCTCGTCGAATAAGGTTATTTACATGTTTTTCAAATATTAGATTCGGATCTAATATAACTCCCAAGCTTTTAGCACAGCTTATACAATACAGCTCCACAACTCCGTGTCGGCGTCTTTGATCTGGCGGTCGAGAACCAAGCAAGACGGAATGGTGCTATCTCTGTTAGATTCGAGGGAAAAGTCGGGCCCGGATTAAACAATTTTTTTATTATTGAAAAAATTGAAAACATTGGCATAATAATGTTGGTTACATGCCATATTAAGTAAGTTTTGGGAAATTAAATTTTTAATTTGTTTTAAATCTGTCAAATATAATTAAAAAAATTATTTAAATATAAATATTACGAAAAATAGCACATCTTTCGGATTAGAGGTAAAATAATTTGTATGTGGCTAGTAAAATCCTCGTTAACAAATGTTTTGAGCTAAAACAGTCACTTCACGACAAATTGTGTCTTGGATCCTTTTTACACCAAGGGCTTCAATTGTTAAAGAATTTTGTCACGCTCGTGGATGCAAATAAAGTGGTACCCCGTGTGTCTGGCAAGTGTTACTCTTCGCGCAAAGGGTTTATACCTAGATAAACGAAGCTTCGACTAGGGTCTGGGAACTCTATGGTATTTTGGAATTATAAAGAATTTGTGCTTTTATTTTAACAATATTGGTTATATTTAGATGTATTCTTATTAATTGAAATACAGATATGTAGAAGTAATACTTTGACAGTTTTTATTAATATTATATATTCAATTTTTATCTGACCATACCGAAGTAGGGAATTTTGTAACTTTATAATAATGTGAAATTTGAATTACAATATTATACGAAATTACATAATTTGTAGGTACTTATTTTAGGTAGGTACTAAATTTGTACTTGGAGAAAGTAATATCGATTTTTACAAGAAAACTTGAAAAGTAAATTAATTTAGTTCCTATTTCTGATGTAAAACTTAAACCAAGAAAACAAATAAATAGTAGTTTGTTCAACAAGGGTGGGATATGATAGCCATATCACACAAAGACGAAGTTTGAGCACGACGTCGTAGGTGGAGTACTCATTCGTCTGATGTGATATGAACAATCCACTCGATATGGTCAGTATATTTTTTCTACGACCCATTAACGAAAATCTACAAATTTAAAAAAATATTTTAGGTTATTTAGACAAAATAACTAATATTAAAATAATTTACGAAGTTAACTAATTTATAAAATAAAATAAACATGAAAAATTAATTAGTCCTCGGCCTAGATTCGATCCCGGGCTTTTCGCGTGGAAGGCAGATGCTCTGTCCTCATCTTCACCGAAACTTTCAGGACTTTTGTTTTAATACTCGTAATTAAATTAGTATCATGTAGTTTGATTAAATTTTTTTTTTTTTAATGTTGGACAATATAAACAAAAATGCTATTATTTATCGAGTCTACACAAAAATTTTAATGTATATTTAATATCAATAACTAAAATATATATTGACAATTAGTTTAACAGAATTGTCACTTATTTAAAAAATTTTAAATAATAGGAGTTGGGTGACCAAAATATGAACTGTGATTTGTAGATTTAATTTTGTTAAATTGTTCTCACTACCTAAAATGGATATGAAATATATTCGTAGTTGAACGCAATAGCATACTTTTTCGTTTTGTAGTATGTGCGTAGATTGGCTAATATCCATGCACAGATTACAAAACGAAAAAGTATGCTATTCCCTTCAATTGAACGAATATATTTCATATCCATTCTAGGTAGTGAGAACACTGCAAAAAAAAAAATTCGCCAATCGCCGTTCATATTTTGATCGACCGACTGCTATTATTTTTAAAATTTTAAATAAATGACAATTCTGTCAAACTAATTGTCAGTATATTTTTTAGTTATTGAGATTAACCATACATTAAAATGGGTTATTCTTTTGGAAAACGTTAGCATGGATGACTAAAGGGTATTGGGTTAATTAATTCTAAAAGTGTGGTACAAATGTTATTTTTTGTAGCCAATTCTTCAAAATTATTAGGAAATATCTTTTCAATATTGAATATTAGTTCTACAAATTCATCATTTCACAGTTGCAGATTTCCAAATGTATCTGAATTGGCGTTATCATATGCCTTTAAAAAGCAATAAAAAGAAAAATCATCTAATTCAACGTGATCTTTGTTATATTTAGGACAGGTATCACAGGAGTGCATCCGCAAGGCTTTTATTAAAAGGTAACCACATACATACCTGATAAAATTTTTCTGTAGCAACTCGTCTTTACAATAATTTAGAGTGTTAATAATTTCATCATAAAATAAAATACAAGGTGTTCCATTTAAAAAAAAAACATACATTTTAATTTGCCAGGCAAAAACGTGACACCCTGTATATCCAAAGATATTTTTAAAATATGTAGGTATTTTTCAAATCCATATAACTTTTATTTAAAACTTTTTTGCGTGTCTATAACAAAATATTGAACAATAACGCATTAATGGGACACCCTGTATAAATTATATTTTTAACAATGAAAATTTCTTATAATGTGGTACTCATCGGTTTGGGTCCTTGGAAAAACTAAAGAATGTTTTCTTGCAGGTATAACCCTTATTAAAACAGTTTTTGACTGCACAAACAGAATTATGTCTTTTTTTTCACTCATTCTACTAACAGCTAAAGAGTCACCAAAATAATAACAGTACCTTTAACTCAAACAAAATCAACGAAATTATACGCACGACTCAACACCTTACCTAAGTACGCTTCTGAACGCCAAAACCGTCTTTTCCCTCCGAAGGCGGAGCTTAAGCGATGCGCGACGAAATCGACGCAAACCGTTGCCGCCAAGAGAGTGTTTTAGCTGTATTGTATAAGCTGTGCTTTTAGCTTCTTCGTTTATTTGAATAAGTTGATCATTCACTACGATACTATCTTCAGCAACTATATCTCTCTTTAGTTTAGGACCAAAAATCAGTACATTTGACTTAGATGAATTAATAAGAAGACAATGATCACTTGCATCATTTATAAAACAGTTTAGATCATTATTGATGATGTTAGAAGCATTTTGCACTTCATTTGGATGAAAACCATAATATACTTGGGTATCATTAGCATAAAAATGAGCCTTACAATTTTTTAAATTTTTTACTAAACTTGGTGTATATATAGGGTGGCTCACGCTCAACGGGACGGAGCTTTATGGGAAAACGACCAAAGATATAAAAAATTCGTTTGGGAGGAATACGTAGGTTACAGACGGCTACAATTTAAAATTTGTTAGATGTATACAGGATGTCCCACATAAGAAAAAAAAATTAGTTCATTAAAAATTATTCAAACAAGAGTAAACAATTAATTTCTGGGAGACTTTTTCTCCTTAAAAATTCAAATAAATCGAAAACTAATAATAATAGTAATAGAGAACCTTTAGTTAACTGACATTATTTTTGATGTAGTTTTTAATTCTAAAATAAAAAACAGGGTGTTCCATTAAAAATAATATAACTTTGTATATTTTCTCTTATGTGGGACATCCTGTATACATCTAACAAATTTTAAATTGTAGCCGTCTGTAACCTACGTATTCCTCCCAAACGATTTTTTTATATCTTTAGTCGTTTTCCCATAAAGCTCCGTCCCGTTGAGCGTGAGCCACCCTGTATATAGCAAATAGTGTGGGACCCAAAATTAATCCTTGAGATACGCCGCATTTTATAGAGAGAATGTCTAAAAAATTTACCGTTAATAGAAACTTTCTGGTTACGATTCGAAAATATTTATGAAATAATGTAACTGCTGAAGATGATAAGCGAATATGATGCTAAAAGTTCATGATTTATAGTATCAAAGGCCCTACTAAAATATAACAAAACTAAAGCTGTATACTGACCCAAATCAGTAGCTCCAATTATATCATCCACCACATGAAGTAATGCCGTTGTACAACTATACCCTTTCCTGAATCCAGATTGAACATCATGTAATATTTTTAACTTTTCAATATATTCTGTTAGCTGAACTACTACAGCCCGCTCAAAAACCTTGGATAAAATTGGTAAAATACTTATAGGACGTAGATCTTTATACTCAACTGGATTTGACTTTTTTGGCAACACTTTCACAACGGCACTACCCCATGAGGTTGGAAAAGCATTATTTGTTAAACAATGATTAACAATATGAGTAATATATTCAATAATATGAGGACAACACATTTTAATAAGTTTTATACTAAAATTATCACATCCTATAGCATTTGATTTAATTTTAGAAATAGTTTCATAAACAAAAGGGGTATTAATTTCTGAAAACTGAAGTTTTTCATTAGATAAAGAGGCATTTTTGTACGGGTCTAGTAAACGTTGAGGTGGTAAACTAGCAAGTAATGAATTAATAAAAAAATCGTTTAATTGATTAACATCGCCTAAGTTTTCTGGGATGTATAAACATTTATTGAAACCTATTGAACCACAAAAGAGTAATTGTTAAAAAAGCTGTGATTAGATTGATTCATTCTTATTTCTTTTTTATTTTAGTCATCTGTATAAACCAATGTTGTTTGCTCTTGATTCTTATTTTATTTTATTCCCTATTTTATTTGCAGTTTAAACTCGCCTTACATTTTTTAATGAATTTTAACCGTTTTACAAAGGATTCGGGAGACTGGTTCATTTTTGTTGCTTTTAACAGTATAACCTTAGCTTCTACAGACCTTAAAAAGCTAAAACTAAGCATTTCTCAAAAATACTTGACATTAATTTTTATCTAAATTCTTAACTTGCTGAGCTAGGGGAGCGGGGTTTCTAGGATCCACCACTGGTGCTCAAGTTTAATAACAAAGATGAAACAAAAATTTTTTAATTGCAAAATAGTTATTTGTGTAACTAGTGCAAAAAGTGTATCTTTGTTGCACGAAGCATGAAGTTTGCAGCTTGAGACGAAGTCGAAAGCTGCAATCATGCTGAGTGCAACAAATATGCTTTTTGCACACAATATTTTTTCTACGATCGAAATAAAATATACTCTTATATCAAATTTTATTAGAATATTTTACAAAAGGTACAACAAAAATCTCTTATTTTACTTTTTTGAGTTTATTTCAATTTTAATGTCGCAGTTATTGCAGTTTACTATGTTTAGTGACGGAAAAACTTCATTTCCAGCAATATTTTGAATTTTTTGAATTTTGGTTTCATTTTTGACTGGCTCTTCATTTGAAACGCCTCTTTTTCGTATTGTGAAGCTTCCGGTGCTGGTACTTGGTTGACCTTCAAGAATTTGAGCAGCTATTTCTGTTTTTTTAGAAATAGACTACTCAATGTAGCCCTCAGCTACAGTTGAGGATTTCCACCCTCCGTGCCGTTTCAAAGTTAATATATCTGCGCCGGATTCCACTAGTAAGGTTGCAGAAGATCTGCGAAAGCAGTGTCCCGTGTATTCCATTGGGTTTTCAATATTTAAATATTTGGCAATATCACTTGGGATTTTGCCAAAAGTGTTTACACCAACAGGTTGAACGGAACATTTTCCGTCATAGTATCTAATAAAAAATCTATTGTGGCTTGTTGATTGGGGACGGAGGGATGCATATTTGCGATACATTTCCACAAAATTAAAGGATCTAATTTGTCCGCTTATTACAAATGATCGAGGTTTGTTGGTCTTGCTGTCGGGAATTTTTACTGTTATGATAGAATTCATGTTATTTATATCATTTAAAGTAAGTTTCTGTAACTCATCCCTGCGGCATGCTCCTGCAATCCCAAATACTGCAACTATCTAAAAGAAACAAATACCTACATATAAAGTTAAAAAAAGATTATTTTTATATTTTACCTTCATCATTAAATATTTACTGTCGGGAGCTTCAACTAAAAACTTATCAAGTTGCTCTCTTGAAAAAACTTTGGACTTTTTGGGGCGATACCCTACCGACTTCTTTAAAAAAGGAATTAATTTTTGAAAATTTCGAATTTCCACATTATTGTTTATTAAAAGTGTAGCCTTTAGCATTGAGTAGGTACTCTGACCACAAAGTCGATGACTTCAGTATTTCCGACTTTTCTTTTAAATATGCAAGTACTACGTTTTCTGTAATATTTCCAACAGATTTAGTCTCACACCATTCTGTGAACCGTTTATAACATACTTCATACATTTTTTTTGATTTATTGGGTAGTAAATCTGCCGTTGCTTCATTAGCTCTTTCCACCAAATCTGGAGGAGTACAGAAACTGATAGTTTCTTCCTCACTATCCAAACTGAACATGTTTAATAACTTTACAACTTAATAAATGTTTAAACTATTAATTTGACACACACAGAGACAAATACGCAGATGTAACTAGATGTAACATGAAAATATTCTGACAGTTCAAGGTATTTACAAAATAATTCATAGGTAACTATGAAAATTAAGAAATATTTGCATTAATTAAAATTAGAGTAAAAAATCTTTTAATTCTGTATTTTATTTCATTCCTATCTAACAAGCGAATTTGGTATTAACAAAAGGGGAGATAAAATATATATTTCTACTTTTTGAAATTTAATCACAAATTCCAGTAATAAAGTGACTGTATATATTTTTGTTTACGAAACGTTTCTTTAAAACCCATGATGGCCTAACGGCTAAGATGTTTACCACCCACCGGAGAAGTTCGGGTTCGATTCCCGGCGCTGTGTTCTTTTTTTATTTTTTTCCAAAAAATTGACTGACAATTCGAAGTGTTTTTTGCACTAGTGCAAAAAATAAGTTACTTTTTTGCACTAGTGCACAAAAGTAAGCTACTTTTTGCACTAGTGCAAAAAAAATTAAACTTTTGGCACAGTATATAGAGTAAAAAATAGTCACTTTTTGCACGATCGTAAAAAAAAGTACTTTCTTAATCAGTATCTAATTTTTAACCGATTAAAAACTACTTTTAATCACTAAAAACTACTTTTTAGTGAGTAAAATTTTACTTTCTAACCACTACAATTAATAAAAGCTAAAAAGTACTAAAAAGTAATTCTCAAAAAGTGCATTTTTTAACCGAAGCAAAGTACTTTGGCTGTCGTCTATTTCAATAGAGTTTTTTTAAGGGTTATTTTTGCTACCACAGCAAAAAATTTTTCTCAGTGAGCTATTCAATCTTTAGATTATGGCTAACGCATAATGCGTTTAAAATTCCGAACTTATTGTAATTTTTTAGGAAACATGTCAAATTTGACAGATATAGCCGATTCTCAGAAAATAAACTGCAACTTTATTTTTTATTAGTTTCGAAGCAAAAACTCTAAATAATAAAAGAAAATTCCTATATGGTGTGGATTTTAACAGTAACATTAATCAATTTTGAAATAGGTGCAATAATTTTAATTTATGCATCTTAATACTTAAAATAACCGACTGCTATGCCACTAAGTTATTGAGATAACGATAATTTGTAAAATACTTGAAGAGTTTTGTTATGGCGATTTGTATTCAAGAATGTAATGAACTCAAAAGGCTACTTAAACATTCCGAGAAACCATTCGTAGAAATTCAAGATAGGCATGTTATTCTGAACAAACACGATTATCCAATTTTCTAAATTTCTAAATTCCTTTTGTGATAAGTATTTGCTCGCCGTACATATATGCAACTTAACTAGTTTTCTTACTTAACGTAAATTCTTAAGAGGAAACTGACAGTGAAATCATCGTAAAAAATATTAAATTATTAGAATTAAATTTATTTTATTTTGATTTATTAAAAAAAAAAACTAAGTTATATATTGGAAAAGTAGCACAAGAGGAACACAGATTTTTTTATTTCGCTTAAAATTAAAAATAAATTATTAAAGTGAGGTATATTTTGTGTTAGCTATAGTCTGAAGATTAAATGCTGGATGAATATACATAATTATAGTCTTGTTTTAATAAATGCAGTCAATAATGCCAACTTTATTTACTCAAGTTACAGGGTTTGTAGTTAAGTATGTATCTACTACTAGCTCTTAAATCCCAAATTTAATATTTTACTATAAAGGTTAAGTTTATTTGAAAATGCATGATAGCACAGTTTTTATGGCAAAGGATACAGGATTGTTCAAAGCAGAAAAAAAGTAAATATTGTTACATTCTTATCTGAAGTTTTAGTAGATTTTAGTATGACTACCCCGAAAAGGCTCGAATACAATACATCATAAAATGTAAATAAGCAAACCCCAAGGGATTAACCAATAATTACACAGGGTGATTCATTACTAATTGGAAATATTTCAACTATAGGATTCTGAGCTCAAGTAATGAAGATTTAACCCTAATCAACTAAATAAAATGTGTCTCCATTTTGAATTACAGGGTGTTTGGTTTAAAAATTATTTCTGTCTAGTACTTTAAAACTATTTGACGTATTATTGTTATATTTGGCATAAAATGTAGATATTATACACCCTACTAAATTATGTTAAATAGACTTTTCTGGCTACCATCAGAGGCGTACGACAGGGGCAAGTGACTGGTTAATCCTTCCCAAATTCTACGTCACTGGCGGAATTGCCATTTTATCACAATTTTGCGATTCTCCAATACTTTCTACGTAAATATTATACTCTTTCTTCATAGCGATAAAGTTATTATTTTTCGAGATATTTTAAGTTAGACATGAAGACGCACAATTATTTTGTTTTGCATTAATTGAGTCAATTTTAAATTATTATTTTAAACGCTTTGTATTGCCGAGTGGCACAATTTTTTGTATGTTTGTTTCTTTTAATAGAACCAGTAATTAAATCATGCAGCCCACTTTTTTACAGAGTGAATAACCACGTTAACATGGATTAAACAATTAAGAACAAAAATCTAAATAAAGGATTTTAATAATAAGAAAATATCAAAAAGCACAAAGAACAATACTTTTTATAACAAATGTTCAATGTGACTTACGTTTACCTCAATAAGTTTATGCATTCTTTCGCTAAACGATCTTCTAATTTTAAAAAATATATTTGGCTGATTGGCAATGAAATTAATGGCATTTAAAATTTGCTGCCATAGTTCCTGTCGAGTATTTATTGCTTGGGACTATACTAGAGATTTCATATGACCCCAGAAATAAAAATCTAAGGCGGCCACGTAAATTCACTACCTCTGCCAATTCAACGATGAGGAAATTGATTATCGAGATAGTTCCGCACTATTAAAGGATAATGAGGTGGTGCTCCATCCTGCATGAACCACATGTCTCTTCTTCTATTAATCGACAATAATTCCTCTAGATAATCGAAAAGTGTAGTTTGTAAAAACTGTAAATACGAGTTACCATTCAAGTTTTCTGGTAATTCATAAGAACAAACTATCTCCAAATATACCACACCATACATTTATCTTAAATTCGTGTTGAAAATGTGATTCTCGGATTAGATGGAGATTTTTAATATCCCAATTGTGACCGTTTCTCCAGTTAAAAACTCCTCTACGTGTAAATGTGGCTTCGTCAGTAAAAAGAATTTTTTCAATAAAATTACGATTTTCATTTTTTTTATCATCCAATGAACAAAATTCATTCGTACAGGATAATTTCTGGGCAATAAATGCTGTACTGGTGTAAAGTGGTAAGGTCGTAAACGTTCTTCTTTCAGTATTCGAAAAACTGAGGACTGGCTTACTCGTCATTGCTGCTAAACGCCGAGTACTTAGTTCAGAATGCCGTGGCTTTTTCATTTATTCGATTTTTTAAATTATACAACAATCACAATCTCAAGTGTCAGTAACAACTAACAGCAATGCATTCTACTAGATCGAAAAAATTAATTCATTCGTTTTGTCTTGACATCAAAATAATAATATCATTTCATATTAAACATTTATTTAAATTTAACTAACAATAAATCAAATCTTTAAATTCAATACTAACAAATTTTGATCTCCGTTAACCACCTCCAATCACTCGAATCACACTTGGAGAAACATGTTCCACACTGAGGTGAACGCACCTCCTCTCTTGACATTTGACAAGTCAACCTCTTCAAGTGTCGCTTGTCACCACTGTCATGTGGAAACGGTTAAACAACTTGAATAAAAATGAATAGATAAATTTAAATTTGAAAATATTAATAATACTAAGATTATGATTTAGCAAGTTGTAAATATCCCGAAATATATAATTTTGGGAGTGAGGATGACCAGGAACTTGTTGGATACGTTGTGGACAGTAGGTAGATTTTTTTATAATTATAATGTATATAAAATAAAAAAAAAACCTTCAGTTTTTTACTTTGGCCTTCTGCGTTTAACTTTCTTCATATTAACTATTGTATTCCAGATTCAAATTTCAATATATCTTCCACAGTCACCCTCTATTTGTAAATTTCTTTAAATTTTAACTAATTTGTTAACTTGTTTTCAATTGTGCGAATAGTGAAAGTGGCATAATTCCTTAATTCCACACAAGCTAACTTGCTTCTGGAGATCAGATATGATTTGTAAGGGCTTATTCCACACTCACTATTCCCAATACCAGTTTTTTGTCACTTTGTTTGTATCTTTTAATTGTTAATTTGTTCAAACAATCGTATATAAACAATTTTAGCTTTTGACTTAAAAGTCTTGTTCAGATTTTATAATATTTTTTTAAATTAAAGTTTACATCCACAATTTTTGTAGATAAGCACTGATGATGGCAAATAAGCCGAAAGCGCTTTGCATTTATTAACTAAAAAACTAAAAAAGTTTTGAATCTAAACTACTTGCACACAGCAGTCAACCTCTTTTGGTTATTTTAATCGAAAAAATTAAGTCAGTCAGCATCTTACTAGATCGAAAAAATTAAGTCAGACAGCATCCTACTAGATCGAAAAAATTAAGTCAGACCAGAGCCAACTACACAAAACCTAAGCTTATTTTGAATATATCGTACTATGAAAGCATGTATCCCGCCAAATATGACAATATTACGTCAAATAGTTTTAAAGTACTGGGCACAAATAATTTTTAAATAAAACACTGTGTTACTCAAACAGGAGACACATTTTTGTTAATACGGATTAAAATTTCATTTGCGTAATAAATACAATCCAATGTCCCAAAACACAGGCATAATTATTAATTCACTTTAAAATCAAAATAATTGTACATGTTTAACTTAAAATATTTCAAAAAATAATAACTTTATCGCTATGAAGAAAGAGTACAATATTTACGTAGGAAGTGTTGAAGAATCGAAAAATTGTGATAAAATTTCAATTCCGCCAGTGGCGTAGAATTTGGGAAGGATTAACTAGTCACTTGCCCCTGTCGTACGCCTCTGATGGTAGCAAGAAAAGTTTATTTAACATAAGGGTGTATCGTATCTACACTTCCCGCCAAATTAGACAATAATACGTCAAATAGTTTTAAAGTACTGGACATAAATAATTTTTAAATTTTTAAACAGAACACCCTGTAACTCAGAATGGAGACACATTTTATTTAGGTGATTTGGGTTAAATTTTAGATCAGTATTATATAGTTGAAATATTTCCAATTAGTAATTAATCACCCTGTATACCTCAGCGACGGGGAACACGAAATTACTTTAATATAAAAAAATAGTAAACTGTCAATATTAAGTACCCACATTTATTTTTATAAAAATACTATACTAGATATTAGGTTAGGACATTTTCTTAAAATTTAATAATAAATATACACAGAACCAAATTTATATGATATACTAAAAAAAATCTTTGCCAAAAAAAACTTTTCTAATAAAACACTAATATTTCGTTTTTAGAAATACGGGGTTGTAACCTGTTTATCTTGCCAAACTTTTTTTACAAAATGTCATGTATTTATCTATGTTTCATCTAAATAAAAAATATTTTTGTCTTCTCTAAATTTTTTAATTTCCCTTAAATATTGCCAATAAATAATCTCATCTTTCTCTATGAGCTCAAATTTTCTATCGTTCTTCTCCCAAACTAAGTCGGATTCATGTAAAGTTTTCCTCTCTTACAATATTTGGCAAAGTTTTGGCTCCATTAATGTATACTAAAAGTTTATCCGAAGTAGTATCTTCTTTTGTAAATAAAACGAATGCACTTTTCTTCGGATCAGTTGTTTGATAGTACCGTCTATATGAATGGGTTTTCTCCCAGTTGACGTTGTAGGTGCTACTGTAATACTTCAATTATTTCGTTGCTTCAAAAGTCTTAAATGATTGCTTCTCAAACTCCGGTCATATTTGAACACTTGGAAAGTATACTCCGAACAGAGCGTCATGTACATGAGTTTGTACCATTTTTATTGCACAAATTTACTTTATCATTATCGCTTGTTATCGCCTATTATTACAGAACTAACAATTCTGCGTGTTACAATCACAGGACTATACAAACAGAAATATAAATCTTAACTAAAATTATTTAAAATCTGCCGATTAAAAATTTTAATCTTTTTTAAGAAAGTTTATGGTTCCTTAAATATCTTGAACAGTGTTGCCAGTCTAGTACAATTGTAGTAGATCTAGTACATTTTCTGAGAATCGGGTAATATAGTGCACTCAAAGCAAAATCTAGTACTTTCTCTTTTTTCAGCGTACTTTTCCATTTAACGTGTAAAATATATTATTGGGTCTTCCTTGTTTGTTGTGTTCGTGTTCCGTATAAAACTTTTTTTTTTGATATTTAATGCCACTTTACAATTCTAAAAATTTGGTACATTTTATAGAATCTGGTACATTTTATAGAATCTGGTACATTACAAAAATATATTCTGGCAACACTGATCTTGAATTGTAAATATTTTCAACCTGTAGAAATTACATATTTACCTTATTTTTGTGGATTAAAATGACTAGAAAATTTAAGACAAGAATTGAAATAAATTAGTATTTTTAAAAGTTTTAGAAAAGAAACCGAAGATTTTATTTTGGAACAGATAATGCTAAATATTTTATTTTATAAATTCTCCATCACCGATTTATGATGTTATATTGGGGTTTATCTCCTGGGTCATAAAAAGTTTATTTTCAAATAAACTATATCTATGAACCTAATTGTGCAAGATTTTTTATTCCATCATAATTAGAAAAATCATTAATAATAAACTAAATTTTCTTCAGGAGCTAATATTTCATGTAACCCGTTGTTGTTAAAGAATTGAAAATTCCTCAAAATAATGAATTAAAATTTAGCTACATTTTAATAAAGATCAGGCAACTAGCAAAAATATTGAACCTGAAATAAAATCCATAAGATACGTACAGCAGATTGAGAGAATGAGTCACTTACCCCAGATAATGGGTCAATAATTTTATATAGTTGTTTACATCGTTATTTTTATCTACCAAATACCATTACCTACGCACTGTTTAAAATTCAGTTAAATTACTTCTCATTGTCAACGACCTCAGATAACATCTTTTAACTTTAGCTGTATCATTTTCTTGCGGTGTAATTTCTGCGTTGATCTGTTTACTGCAAGAATAACACAGGATCCTGCAAATTTACGAGCCATTATGTTTATTAGCTGGAACGACTGAATTGTAATGACGGTTACTTTAAAACAAAGGTTAGGTCGATGCTAACCTTGTTTTTTAAACTACCAGTGTGGTGATAAATTGCTCTAAATACCTAGGTACACGAAGGTTTCTGTTTTATTATATAATATAGATATGCCGCAGGAACATTCTAGATACTATAATTTTATAATAATGATATATATTAATATTATAAAAACATTGAGATGGAAATTAAAGAATTAAAAGCACAACAATTTTTATGCTGTGCTATTATTTTAATTTTTTCTACTTTTATTTTGTAAGAGCAAGTTAGTAGTTTCGGCCAATAACCACCATCAAGGCTAGAAGAAAAATGTACAGTGGTAATAAATAGATACAATAAAAAATTACAGACTATTAAAGGCATTAACCAAATTAAAAACAAATGGAAGAAATTTAAAAAATAATTTATAAAAAGTTAATTATGAAATTGTTGAATATATGAGTAACTTTAAATCAAATAGCACCTTAAAATTTATATAAATATTATTCTACTCAATATTAAATATAAATATACCTTGGATGTATTAAGTGTTGCCTGGGCGTAGTGTTGCCAAATAGGCATGTTATTTTATTCAGCTATAAGTCTAGCATGCTATTGATATACTTAAGATTTCGCATGTATTAAAAAAAGATTATAAGATGAATAAAAGAAGATGGGCATACTTTTAGAGATTGTTCTTGTTTGATTTAGATTTTTTTAATGAAAAAAAGTTATTTTAAAAAAATATCTAGTGAAAAAAAATGGAAAATCAATGACATCAAATATGCGTCATTTTATAATCTCTCAGTGGATGAATACAGGGTGTTTTTTCGGTACACGCAAATGTATCATGAAAGGTCACATTTACATATACAAAATTATTTTTAAAAGCACTTGCTTCAGTGGTGTTTGTGCCGGTAATTCTTTATGTTTAGCGAAAAAACTGTACGCCACTGGTTTTTTCAGTGTCGCTTTCTTAAAGTCAGATTAATTCTGCTTAAATTATTTTATTAAAGCGTATCATCCTGAAAACGGAACATTTCTGAACCCATTTTTATATGAACTTTGTTTCGTAATTTTAGATGTAAAATTTGACATGAAATTTTCTTCACAACGTATTGTAGCACTCTATTAACTAAAAAGTGTTTCTTTTTATTTATTACTTACCGAAAACGTAAAAAATAGTGAGTTTTTCATATTCAATATCTGAAACAAAAATAAAAATATATTAATTGATAAGAACAAAATTGACATCTAAACAGATACATGTTGGAATTGAAAGTATCAATTTCAGTTTTCAATATTATGTAAGTTTTTTATTCCGATAGAGGGTGCTAAAATCAAAAGTAACGAAATAAACAGTCACATAATAAAAAGCTGCGGCCCTAAGACAGACCCTTGTGGTATACCAGAAGTTATTGGAAAAGTTAATGCTTTGAACTTTTTATCGCAACATACCGACGTATATCATTCAAATATTATGAGTTGAAATGAAATAAGTTAATTAATAAGTGTTAAATAATAATGGTTAACTAATAAGGGTTAAGTAATAAGGGTTAAATATCATTAAACATTAAGCTTTGTAAATAGGTAACAGATATTCAAGAAAAATCTGTTAAATTCCGCTCAGGGTAACTAAGTTTCCATAAAAAAATTACTTAAAATCGAACATACTTATAATAGACCACGTGCGTTCAGTTGCAAATTAAAATAATAAAACCAATCTGAGAAGAAGCTGTCAGGATCTTTTAAACAGCTTTTTTCTACACCCACATGGATATTAGCTACTCTACGCACAAACTACAAAACGAAAAAAAGAAAAAGTTAAGGAATATTTCATATCCATTCTTCCTAATATGAGAACACTGTACGAACAGAGCCGACGAAAGGGGGGTAGCCGGGACCAATTCCCGGGCTCAAGTAGGGGCCCGGCAGTGGCATATGGGGGGTCCGGTAGCTTTAGGTGAGGACGTTTTTGATTTTTTTAGAAGTTCGCCACAATAGCACAAGAAGGAGGACCTCCTTTTTTTTTTTTTTTTTTTTAGAAATGAGATTGAAAAGGCTTAATGTTTTTATAAAATTGTCGCGGGGTCCGACCTGGAAAATTGTCCCGGGCCCGACCTGGCTCTCGGCGGCCCTGTGCACGAATATGAAATCCACCAATTATAGTTTATATTTTGGTCACAGCCATCTTTTTTAGAGTATTTTTTAAATTAGTAAGCGTCATAAATTTTAATGTCTTGAAATAATTTTTAAAATTAGTGCGATATGGGCATCATATCCACTCTTGTTACACAAACTACTATTTCTAGTTCTTAATAGATTATTATTTTTACGTCATAGGGTACCACCTCCATCGATGCCGTTAATTGGCCGAAGAAACAGGTTCAAGTCCTGCTGGGAGCTGTAATACTCATGTTAAACACTTCCTGTTGTTTATAGAAGAAAAAACTATTTGGGTCGAACAAAAACAATTTTCTGATGGGATAAAAAACCCAGAAGTTATTTTTCTTTCAAAAAAATAGTTGATCTAAGTTTTGGATGATGAGATTATTAGTTTTACCTAAAACTAGACCATAATACAGCAATGATAGAAAGCACTAACCATATACTCGTATTATATATATTGTCAAATATTGTTCAGTAGTGACAAAAATTCATTTTTAATTGAGTTGAGGCCGTAACTAAAACCTCTATTTTGTTTGTAAAATTATATGCACCGTGAAAGGATTTAGTGGTCAATTATAATGTATTTAAGGTGTAAACCGTAATTTTTAACTCCTGCCAAAATGATCCGAGGAAATTAATGATAATAATCAACGGGGCACCTGGCAGTATTAGAAAATAGACTGGAGGGCGGGGTTCCTTTAGATATACCAGAAAAATTAAAAGACAAGGGCAGCATATAATATGTTGACCTACTAAAAAACCAGATGAGACCAGGTGCACGATATATTACCCTTTCTTCAAGAATGCCACGTTATGAAGTGGAGGAATTTTACCTGCGGAACGGAACTGTCGAACGATGCAGACCTTAAGGTGCTCCGACGTAGGGGTCGAAATTCTTTACTTTAATTTTTTCGGGTTAATTTTCGATGCGGTTGTGTTTTTTTACCTGATTCGGCCCGAAGTAGTTGTTGGAACCGGAATACAAGGTGGATTATTTTTATAAATTAGTCGAATAGTTCCAGGTATAAGAGTTGATAAAAAAATATTGATGGTTTAGAAACTTCTTACTTAACAAAAATGCTAGCATTTCAAGGAAAACAAAGTCATTACCATTCAGGCCACGGTATGCATCTAAATTATTTTGAGAAATATGGAGTCAATTTATGTTTATTTTTATCTCTAAACATTTTATTTATAAAATTAACATTATAAACAAATTGAAATCTAATTTAGCGGATAAAAAGGTTGTCACTATTAAAATAACTTTATTTTTAATTTAGGAAGAACTATTCAAATTATCTGAAAGAACAGGCTCATCTTTTCATGTTATTATATTATTACATTTTGTGAAAATAAAATTTTTAAACATTTACTAACAAAAGTAGTTTTCCGTTCTAACTTAGGATCAATTTCACTTCCATTTTAAAACTACTTTTTTTTTAATTTTACTACTGTCATTGTAATTCTAAGTAAATAAATAAATATTTTTAAAGTTTTGCCTCCAATTTATATATTGTTTTTATGTCACTTAATAATAGATTAAGAAATTTTTCGGTCATTTAATAATAATTACTACATAAAAACCAAACTGTGGTAGATTTTTAACATTTCAGTGTTTATTATATAAAATGTTAACAATGTAAGTGAACGTAATTATAGCAATAATGTTTGAGTACCAACAAGGTTTTATCATTACCGGAATTATTTGTCATAATACTAAGAACATTTACATTTTTTTAGTAAAGGTGAATACGTACTGTACATAAATATCATATTCGTGAGCTCATTTAAAGCAAAAAATGCCCTATGAACAATTATCCAATTCTCCATGGCTATCAAACTACAAAGCTTTCAAAGATCAGAAGACAAATTAACGCTAGGTGATGCCGCGGGACTAAACGAGACGAGAGGACTCTTGGAAGTCACTTTAGGGAGGGATGAGGTAAATTAGAATTTTTCTGATGCCATCGTGTGATATCAAATAAAAGCATTTTGAAGCATTTTGAAGCATGTTTTCAAAAGCATATAATACGTTCGTTTGTCTTTCTTTTTCTTTGACAGTTTCTCGAAGAAACGCTTAAAATTGCTGTCTTTCCAACTTATCTCAAAAGTAACCCTAGAAAAACAGAATTGATTAAATTAAAATAGATTGTTGTGTAAATATTAATTTTTAATATTTTTTAAAATTTTAGTCTTTAAGCGATGCATTTTTATCAAAATATTTTAAAGTAACAAAAATATAGAAAACTATTTTTATCCGGATTACTGACCTGGTAAGAAAGCGAATCAAACAATAAAATGCTATTTAAAATATACGACAGCGCTAAAAAATAGTTAAAGTTACTCTCTGTTTTTTAATTTAAATTATTTTTATTGTTATAAATAATTAGTAAATCGTAAAGTATTTTATTTTTTAATCCAAATGTATTTCCATTTTAGTAATAAATGTGGGAAATAGTACAAACATGTTTATTCTGTTAAAAAAAATTAACTGCAGTTTTATCGACTATAATATTTAAAGTAAAGTTATTTATGACGATTATCCTCTGAACCTATGTATTTTCCCGTAATCATTTTTAACTAATCATTAACGATGTATAGTTTAAAATTTTAATTTTAAATCGATAAAAAACTTCTTGCATTTCCATTTAAAATTAATTTTAAATAAATAACATGGAAAATATTTTTTCTTATAAATCACTGTTTATTTGTTACACGTATTATTTGTTACCATTTAATATATATAGAATACGTGTGTTATAATTAACTTTTTGACTATCTGGAAATCTGATATGTTTAAATTTTAAGTTACGATAAGCAATTGAAAATTTCAAATAAGCAAAAAGTAAGTTTTTCGAGGGAGCTCGAGAAAAACGAGATATTCTAGTCTCGTCTCAAATCTGTATTGGAAAAAAATATCGCTCTCGTTTTGTCGAGACGAGACGAGAATCTCGTCTTGCGGCAAAGGTTAGGTTAAAAATGAGTGGGATGATCTCATCGCCTTCCACTGCGACCCAGATGGGTCTATTGTTGCTCATGACTAAGTTATAGTTCACCGTACAAGCATCACCTTTTGATAAAAGTCATGGTTGAATTGGGTGAGACGTCTTTGAAGTCAGTAGGCTCCAGTCGGGTAAATCCGAAGATCTGGAACCTGGTTCTTTCCAGAGCGGAGCAGGTACATAAAATGTGTTCTGCAGACTCGTTCTCCACGCTGCAGAATCAACAGTCCGATGTTTGTTGCAGACCTATCCTTCTCATGTGGTTGCCCAGACGGCAGTGTCCTGTCATCAGTCCAGTGAAAATGCGTAGATCTTTCCTACTCCATTCTCGAATCTGAGCAGAGGCATTCATAGAAGGGTTGGTTATAAACGCCTTCGAATGAGTTACAGTTTGTGAGTGTTGCACCCTCCGTCTATTTTGAGATAATTCCTTTGGCAGTGCTTTTTGTAATGCCCAGGAATGGTTCTGGTCCTATGAACACAGATTCGGTTCCTCTTTTAGCAAGTGCGTCGGCTTTTTCGTTGCCCTGTACACTGCTGTGTCCCGGAACCCAGATCAAAGTAACTTTGTTCCGGGCACCGAGGCACTCTAGGGTATTTATATGGTTCCAAATCATCTTCGAGTCAACTCGATTGGAGTTCAGGACCTTAAGGGCTGCCTGGCTATCTAAAAAGATCTTTATAGTCTTGTTTACGGGGAGAAAATTAATCAACTCTTTCGCTCCCAATTCTATACCAATCATTTCTGCTTGGAAGATCGTGGCCAGAGAGCCTAGGTTTATTGATATGTCAACTCTGGGAATCTGGTCGAAAACTCCTGCTCCTACTCCTTTTTCAGTTTTGGAGCCGTCAGTGTACAACGCATAGTCTGCCTGGGAGAGGGTTTTTCCCCTCTGCTCCATGCGTCTCTCTCTGGAATGAGAACGCTGTATGGCTTTTCTATGTGCTGTCGGGGAACTAGCGAGTCCGAGACCATGCCGAGGATGGGGTGATTATTAATTTCACATATCAGCCCCGTCTTGTCCCATCGCAGTTCTTCGTAACATTGAATACCCACTTTTAGGAACCTGTAAGAGACCATTCTGGCCTCCCTTTCCAGCAGAATGTGGAGAGGGGTTAGGTCCAGCATGGTCTCCATGGCTCCCGTAGGTGTAGTTGACATTGCTCCAGTTATGGCGAGGCACGCAAGCCGCTGTATTCTAGCCAGCTTTGCTCTGGCCGTCCGTTGAAGTCCCTTGTCCCACCAAACGATAGAGCCGTACGTAACCATGGGTTTTGCCACTGTTTGGTAGATCCAGTAGATCAGTTGAGGACTGCTCCCCCATGCTTTGCCGCATATCCTTCTGAGGCTCCAGAGGGATATTCTGGCTTTGTTGATGGTTTCATCCAATTATGCAATTGGGGGTTCCAGGTGAGTTTCTTATCTAGGGTGATTCCCAGATATTTCACCTCCTCCGCAAAAGGAATGGTTTCCACAGCCAAGATAGGTTGTCGAAGCTTGTCGAGCTTTCTTCTCTTGGTGAAGGGGACAATAACAGTTTTGCGGGGGTTAACAGACATCTGCTCCCTCTCGCACCATCTGTTGATCGTATTAAGAGCTTGTTGAAGGATGTCGGAGATCACCTCTTCGAACTTTCCCCTAATTATGATAACCAGATTATCCGCATAGCATTGGAAATCCACCCCCTGTCGGGAGAGATCGTCTAGCATGTTATACACCAGAATAGTCCACAGTAGGGGTGAAAGTACGCCTCCTTATGGACATCCTCTGGCAGGCCTAAAAGTGACAGTCTCTTCCTGCAGTGATGAAGTGATGTTCCGGTTTGCCAGCATGCTTTTGATCCAATTACAAGTTAGTTTGTCGATTCCTCTTCTTTCAATAAAAGAGAACAAAGACTGAGAAAGGGCGTTGTTGAACGCGCCTTTTATATCTAGGAAGGCACCTAGCGCAATCTCCCCGTGATTTAGGGAATAGCCGATTTTGCCTACTAGATTGTGCAGGGCATGATCTGTCGATTTGCCTGCTTGGTAGGCATATTGAGTTTAACGGGTTTGCCCGTAGGCCTCCTTCTCTAATATTGCGGCATAACTAATAAGCCTGAGATGGAGAAATTAATTTGATAGCAATAGAGGTGGTACACTATGACTTCAAAATAATCTAGAAATAACTAAGAAAACCAGTTAAAAGATTACCAGAGCTCCTTGTTAGATCTGTCTAATTCTTTTATTTCGCAAGTAAATGCACTTGATCTTGAGTGGAATTTAACACAGGTTTTTTGTAGATTATCTGTTCCCTATTTACAATGCTTAATTTTTAATTTATGCCTCAGTGTGTGAAGTCAACAGGTCTGTTCGGGTTCTTCAAAATTACATTGAGAACTATCAGAGGACTAGTTGACCAGTGGACATATTAATTGTTGTACGCGACGAATAATTTGGAGTTCAACTGTTCCAATGATTCTCGGATGGTTTGCATTAAGTTTTAAAGAAACCCGAACAAACCGCATATTGTTATTGAAATCATTGTTTAAGAAAATTAGAACATGAATGATGCTAACATCATTAATAAAGAACATATATCATATACGTGGATTTTTAAATTAAAATGTATATACATTAAATATTTAAACTAACTAAACTGTTATTTGAAGTTTCTGTATCAAACATTACAAAAAAAGATTCCTTAATTTCAAAAAGCAAGGCATTAAAAAAAATCAATCCTTTAAATATTTTTCGACCGAAGTTCACCATTACATTTAACAGTAAAATGTTTCATGTCAGCCCTAATACATGTACACGGAGTATATAAGTATAGTATCCCCAACCCAAATCACTTGTCCATAATGATCTTAAAATTTTCCATAGGGGCATTGGCCTAATCAATACTGTTACGGGTAATATACAATAACGTTACATACGAAATAATATAGGGTTGAATGTTCAAAGTTTTTAACCAATAGAATTCTATATTTGGCGCTTTTATCAAGAGGGTTGTGTTTATTTCCTTTTGCCGATGAATATAGTGTCTAGGTTATAATTTATTCAGCGTATCCTGCCTATATACTAGAAAGCTTTTCATGTTCTTTTTTTGATGGAAAGATTTTTTAACAAAAAAAAAATACTGATAATCTGAATTCGAATAAGTGAATAAAATTATTAGATTTACCTATATAGATAATCAAGGCACTAAAACCTTCAACAGAAACCACTAACTATATATTGTTTACTAGTTTTCAATAGTTTTAATCTATTTAATCAAAACGTATCATATTTATGTGTTTTTACTCGCACAGCCCTAGAGCTGTATGACGTAAATCCATACTGGCTTCAGTAATTTTTTGAGTAAAACCAATATATTTTCCTAAATCTAATGCCCAACTCTTCCAAATTTTTTTTGTATTCTTTTCGATGAGCTTAATCACAAAGTTTTTGTCTATTCGTAGTTTGTATTAGTTGCCTGTTGAAGTTTTTGGTCGATTCTTCTATGGTTTTAGAGATGGCAAGTATGGCTATATCGTCGGCAAATGTGTGGTATGACGGAAATAAACAACAGGTAAAGAACTGGCCCCGGAATACTTCCTTGAGGTACCTTTGCTTCTTTAAGTGTGGAATATTTCTCTCGTTTTACTCTAAAGATTCTATAGTTTAAAAATAGGATTTTAATGTTTCACAATATTACTTATTTTATATTCTAAGCCTTAGCTACGTCTAGAAAAACTGAAGTGCAAATCTTCTTTTTCCAGTAATTTATAATAATAAAAGTTTTTATTTTATATTACATAAAAATTTTCATCTTAGAAGAAAACATTGAAAAACATTACCATAGAATATTTTCAAGAAACATTTTCAAAAAATATTATAGAATAAATTATCAAAACATTATGAAGAAAAATTATCAAAGAACATTGTCAAAGAATATTACCAAAGAACATTATCAAAGAACATATTGTCAAAGAACATATTGTCAAAGAACATTATCAAAGAATATTATCAAAGAACATTATCAAAGAACATTAACAAAGAACATCATCAAATAATATTTTCAACAAATACAATGTATAAAAAATGTCATTTAAAGATAAGCAAATAAACATGAACTACACAGAGCTGTTATGGACAGCTCGTACGTGGTAGGTATTACTAAAAAATTTAATCAAAAATAAATTCTATAATATGACCTAATAAATAATGAATAAGCCCAATGGATCAGTTTCTTTGTATCTTAGATAAAATGTTAAGAAACTTGTTAATAATAAAATTAAATTATTTATATAATGTAATACTTGGAAATGATCATAATTGGGAAAAGGGTCATAATCGGGAATTAGTTACATTCGAGAGAAAGGTCGTAATCGAGATAGAGGATATAATCGAGATAGAGGACATAATCGAGATAGAGGACATAATCAAGATAGAGGACATAATCGAGATAGAGGACATAATCGAGAAATAGGTCGTAATAGGTCGTAATCAGAAGAACAAGTCCTAGTGTTGGGTGAATAAATTACAAATTTTAAGAAATTAAAGAAATTAATCGGAAAATCAGTGTAGTTATTAAAAGTATGGATAATGAATATAATAATAATAATAATAATAATAATAATAATACTCTCCCTAATTCACCCCCTTACGAGTGAATTTCAACCCCTGAAGTCGACTGAACGACTTGTGTAGGGGAAGGGACGGCTATTATTATTATTATTATTTGCCGTGGCGCTCCGGGGCGACTTAAAGATGATTGATGGTGCCATTTGACTTACACATTTTACACATATAATAGTTTACGATAGGTAATTATTTCTCGGTCTTCTTGAAGAATCCAATTTCTTAGATGTTTTTTGAATACATTATAAGATGGTATATTTCGTATCTCTTCTGGGACTAAAATATACATTCTTGGTGCAAGATAATTGCATGTACGTTGTCCTATAGATTTTTCACTACGAGGAAAATAAACAGACTCTACTCGTCGTGTATTATACTGATGTTCATGTGATGTCAAAACAATTTTTTAAGAACATTATCAAAGAACATATTATCAAAGAACATTAACAAAGAACATTAACAAAGAACAGTATCAAGAAAAATTATCAAAAAACATTATCAAATTATAACACTATCAAAGGACATTGTCAAAGAATAATACCAAAGATCATTAACAAAGAACATTATCAAAACATTATCAAGAAAAATTATCAAAGAACATTATCAAGAAACCTTATCAAATAAATTTATTAAAGCTCATTATCAATAACATTATCAAAGAACATTGTCAAAGGAAATTGTCAAAGAATATTACCAAATAGCATTATCAAAGAACATTATGTAAGAACATATTATCAAAGAATATTAACATAGAATATTATCAAATCACATTGTTAAATACAGTTGACAGAAACAGTTGTTGAGCGGTTATCTAGAGTCCGATCTTTTATTTTTGTAGTATTTCATTTTAATTTTTTCCAAAATGTAAACTGTTTAAAAACCGCTAAGCGGCTAAATAATTCTTTTACCCACTAAATTTGAAAATATTTAGCGTGAAAACCGCTAGGTTGGCAACACTGTTATCAAAGAACATTATCAAAGAACATTATCAAGGAACATTATCAAAAAAACACTATCAAAGAACATTATTAAAGAACACTATCGAAGAACATTATCAAAGAACATTATTGCAAACATTATAGAATATTATCTTTCGTTAATATTTTTAATTTCCAGATTTTTTTTAGTGTTATTATTTTCCTTGATTGTTGATTGTTGTTTCCCTTTAATAAGTTTTTTTTATCTTCTTTTGCTAAGTCGAGCCCTGGATCTTCATTTGGCTAGAATTTTTTTTCGAGATGAGCTCTACAGAGATGTCACCTTTCTGTTTTTCTGTTTATTTGATCTTACCCGGTATCCGTTCTTTTTTTTTAAGTAATGGCACGTAATTTGTTGGATGTTTAATCTTTCAAGTCGCTTTCCATAGAGCAGTGGTTCTCAAACTTTTTTGGAGACGATATCTTTTTGAAAAGCAAAATATTTGACGGAGCCCTAAACACATTTCTAAAAAAAGAAAATCCTCCATGCTCTAGCCTCTTGTCAGGTCCCTTCCGTTTCTTTGCGCCCCTACAATAAAATCCTCAAAATCATACCATACTTCCTCTGGCTTATAAAAAAAAAACTTGTTACCAAAGTACCAAAATCATATACTCCTTCCTCTTCCTGACTTCTAAAAAAAAGGTCCTCCAATCAAAATACCAAAATCGTATCCTCCTTCCTCTTACTGAATTCTAAAAAAAAAGGTCCTTAAGCCAGTACTTTTGTTATGACTATTATTTTCTTCGCGGAGCCCCCACAAAAGCTTTACGGAGCCTCAGGGCTCCGCGGACCACACTTTGAGTAACGCTGCCATAGAGAATCTTCAGATATCGTTCGTCAATTTTTCTTTTTTCTTTTTAATTGTTGTGTTAGTCTGTTGAAATCTACTTTATCTTCGGAGAATTTGATATTTCACCATTTTTTTCTTTTTATTAGTCCTTTTACTTATCTGGGGTACATTTCCTAAGGTTTATACTTGTAATTTCTGGTTTGTATTTTCATGATGCTTGCTAAATGCTTCTAATTAATGCACTTAGTTATTCAATTCTATTATTTTAAAACTTACCCACTTTATTTTTTTATTTCACAGTGTAGGTCTAATATCTTTTTAGATTATATTTTCTCTTAGTATTGGTAAATGATCTGAGTCTATATTAGTCAAAGTTTTCTTCTATTTTAGTAAAGTTTCGTGTTTTTCTAATGATGCAGAAGTCTAGTAAGTCAGGATATGTTCATTATTTATTATAAAGCGTTTTGTAAAGAAAAATAAATAAAAATTAATAAAGAGAATGATATGAAAACAAAAAAACATAATTTGCTTAATCAAAAACTTTTTTGATGTCTTCTATTTTACTTATCCTTGATATTCCATGATTTTCTATATAATGCGTTATGGTTCTTATGATATTTCTCACTGTGGTTATATTAATTTACCCATCACAATGTAGATAATAAAAATGAAAAAAGTCGCACGATTTGAATAAATCCTTATAATACTTTCTCACCGAATGTATATCCACGATAACAGATTGAATTTTAAAAAGGCTAAAAGGTATCTGGTTTACATACGGGGAACCCTTTCCGTTAATATATTTATCATAAAAAATAAATATATTATCTTAAAACCATTATCCCGAAACCGATACTCCGATAAAATATAAATAAATCATTCGGTGTAGACAAAATGTTTAAAAGAAAAAACGAAAGTGGTCTAGGTAGAGATCTTTCCTTACCCTCGGTATTATGCATATTACACGTATGTTTGCATATATTTGCTTTGAAAGGGTTGAAAGTTTGTGTGTGTCTGTGTGTGAGAGAAAACAGGTAATGGCTTTGTTACATAAAGAAACGTAACAACCTGACTCTCTCGTCTATTCTATGTTTAGATATTTTTGACTCTCCTTTTGTCGAACAGCTGGTGTACAGAATATCTCTTTGTGTTATATATAGATAGTATAATGCTTTTTCGTTTTGATATATTTAGATTGTCTACTCGAAACTTTTTTTATAAATTATTACTATGAAGTTGAAAGAAAAAATATTTTTTCTCCTTACAGCATATGAAGTATAGACAAATACATTTTCTTGTATTATTATCCTGTTTCTTCGAATTTACATGTTTGCTAATTTTATGAGCTGCAGCTGATGATCTTTTTTGCCAACAATGATACGTCATCTGCTCAACTTATCTCTTAAAGATACTTTAATAATAAGTGACTTATTCTATATTAACCCTCATTGCCTCTAGAGATCATATTAAACAACGTTGTTGAGAAGTTATCTTACTGCCTAAGTCCTGTTTCTTGTTATTTTGTTATATTCATATATCTTTTCCCTTCTAACATCTTTTTCCTGCCTGTTATTTTAAATATATTCAGTAAGATTTATATATTTTATATTTCAAAAAATATATAAAGCATAAAACAAATAAAAATTAACAGATTTTCAAAAGTAAGTCTTACAAACAGATTTGTTGCATATTTATAAATTGTTTCTACAAAGATTTTTTGGGCGTAAGTTGTAGGATTTAATTTCTTTTGTTAGTCAATCATACTCTTTACATGCAACGTACGAAAAAGATCTTTTAAAAGGACTGGTATTATGATAAGGTCATTCTTTTTTGCGTTAGTAATTCATTATTACAAAAGTCTTCAATTTGTTGAAAAGATAATAAGGTGTTTGGATGAGTAAATCTTTTTGAATTTGCAAAACGCGCAAAATCGGATTGGATCAAAGGTGAACCATATATACAGGGTGGTCCACCGGTAACGCCTCGGTCTGTATATCCAAAACTAAACTTTTTTTTTAAAAATCGGTTTTTACGTATATCAGAAAAGGCAACAATTTAAAAATAATTTCAATAATACAGGGTCCTCCAGGAAATTGGAATATATCAAAGTTAGGTTTTTTTTTAATCGGGACACCCTATATTTTATTGCATTTTTGAAATTTACAAAGAAAATTAGTGTAACTTTGTAAAAGGGTTGTTAAACCTAGAGTCTATCATTTTTGATATATTCGAGGATTTTCAAAATTTTGAGGTGTTTAAAAACTGCAAATATATCATCCTACATTTCTTAATATTTCAAAGTGATTTTTTTAAGGTACATTAAGCGTCTTCTGGGCTGTAACCTCAAATACTTATTGATCAAAAATATCGTATAGGGTGTTTACGAAATAGATATTTATTTTACGTAGATTTAAACACCAAAAACTTCGTTGTTTTAAATAGAACACCCTGTATATTTTAACATTTTTAGAAATATCTTTTGAAACCCTTTCAAACAATATACATAGGTATTTCCTATACCTATATGTTGTTTTAGAGAATAGTCTAATTCTTATAATTTATGTAAATAATTCATTAAATTTAGTTAATCAAGGTGTCTGGGCATTGATTGTCAATTAATGTCATTTTAATTTAAATAGGTATTATTTTGTGTTTTGTGCAATGTTATTATTAAAATGAAGCAATATTCTATGCAAGAAATGGTGGATATGATTCTCACCATAGGTGAGTGTTATGAATACTGTTTTTTTGCAACACGGGTTTATGCCCAAAAGTATCCAGACAGAAATCAACCGGATAAGAGAACTTTTGAAAGAGTTTTAGAACGTTTTCGTACAACAGGCAGTCTTGCATATTCAAAACAAACTCTGAGTAAACCCGTAGTTGATAATGAAGACAATGAATTTCTAGTATTATGTTCACATTAGCACCGGGAAATTTCGAGGCAAATGGATATACCTAGAACCAGTGTAATGAGAATTCTCAAGAAACACCGATTCCACCCTTACCATATCCAATATCATCAACATTTATATGGTACTGATTTTCAACGACGCTGCATAGATTTTAGTTTATGGGCGCTAGAACAGGTAGGAGAAAATATAGACTTTTTCGATTTTGTCTTATTTACAGACGAATCCACTTTCCATAACAATGGCTTAGTAAATCGCAATAATTTCCATTACAATTATACAGAAAATCGGCACCTATTTAGAACTATTGACGTACAAAACAGATGGAGCATAAATATTTATGGGGGGATTATTGGAGAGAAAGTTATAGGCCCAAATTTTTTTAATAGTCATCTAAATGGAAATAATTTTTTGAGGTTCCTTCGTTCAGATTTTTGGCTGCTTCTCGAAGATATACCATTGAACGTACGGCAACAAATGTGGCCACAATTAGATGGTGCTCCTTCTCATTTTGCGCGGGACGTGAGAAATTACTTAGACCGGAAATTTCCTAATAAATGGATAGGAAGAGGAGGCCCATGCCATTGGCCACCTAGATCACCCTGTTTAACACCCCCAGACTTTTTTTTATGGGGTGACATAAAAAGTCTTGTATACAATACCCCAGCAACCACGCCAGAAGATATGAAGGAACAAATTAAGAATGCATTTACAACTATTACGCCGGATATGCTAAAAAAAGTAATAAATTCGTTTGAACGAAGGATCACAATGTGTATTCAAGAAGACGGTCATCATTTTGAACATCTATTAAATTAATTTATTATCTTGTATTAATTTGTAATTCGTGTTTCAAAAAAAAAAAAAAATGTAACAATGTTAGTAAAACTATCACAGATAGGTATAGGGTTTTAAAAGATACTTCAAATAACGTTAAAATATATTTGGTGTTCTATTTAAAATAACGAAGTTTTTAGTGTTTAAATCTACGTATAATAAATAGTATTTCGTAAACACCCTATATAATATTTTTGATCAGTTTGTATTTGAGGTTACAGCCCAGAACACGCTTAATGTACCTTAAAAAAATTAATTTTAATATTAAGAAATGTAGGATATTTGCATTTTTTAAACACCCGAAAATTTTGAAAATCCTCGAATATATCAAAAATGATAGACTCTAGGTATAACAACCCCTTAACAAAGTTACACCAGTTTTCTTTATAGTTTTCAAAAATTCAATAAAATATAGGGTGTCCCGATTAAAAAACCTAACTTTGATATATTCCAATTTCCTGGAGCACCCTGTATTATTGAAATTATTTTTAAATTGTTGCCTTTTCTAATATACATCTCACCGTAAAAACCGATTTTTTAAAAAAAGTTTAGTTTTGGATATACAGACCGAGGCGTTACTGGTGGACCACCCTATCAACTCTTAATAATTGAGTTTAGAAAAATGAGAGATCCACAAAGTTTAAGTTTGAGTTGTGAGGAAAGCAGGTCTCGGTTACAACAAAATAGTTTATCCAGATGAACATTAGTCATAAGACGAACATAAAAAGTCACTCTTGGAGAAGTGGTGAAATCAGGGTTTACATCTTTTCCAAATGGAACTAAAACCACCTATATACGAATTATGAAAAATTCATCTAAATTTTAAATAAATAGGGTTAGTGCCTTTTAGTAAACTGAACCACCCTGTAGATTGTGAATTCTTTTGTGAGATTCGTCAAATAAATAAATACGAATTAACCGAATTCGACTAATACTGGAGCGCTGTTACAATAATTAACAATATTAGTTTTTTAGATTTAATCACATGCAACAAACCTGGCTATATTTAATGTATTAAATTAATACATAAATATGGGCTTTCAAGGTGTGTACATACAAGTTTTTGTAGAATATAAATGACCGGCATTAAAATAATTTAGTTGCGTTATATTTTTTTTTTATTCACTGCATGTACTTAATTGATAACGAGGTAATTTGTCAGTATATTTGTTGGCTGCATGTCCAAATATTAGAGATCAAACGCTCAGATTAGAAAGAGGAAGTTAACGAGCTCAGCATATACGCGATACCATCTAGCGTATGTGTATTAAAGTCGACTTAAACGTATTAAAAATTTAACGGTTTTACACTTTGTTGCAGACAAATTTATTACTGTAAAAAAAATTAAATTGCTAATAATTAATTTTTTATACTACGTGGCGCAAAAGTCCCCCCCAAAAGTATTTAAATATTATTTATTTACCCAGTATCACAAATGAATATAAAGTAAGGGTAGTGGATGAAAAGTCTTTTATTTTTCTCACAGAGTTATTTAAACATCGACCAGTTTCAATGTAGTTACATCATCATCACCGTCATCATCATCATAATCATCATCATCATCATCATCAGGAATACCATTACATATTCATCAGAAAAACCATGACGTATCCATTAAGGATCAGCTATATAGGGTAAAAATACTTAACATTACTAGAATATAGATATATAATGCTTGGTTTTCTACCGGGTGTTCAAATTAAAGTGTTACAGTTAAATACCGCCGAAAATATGCATTTACAGATAAAAGTTTTATAGTTTTTTGGGGAAAACATTTTCGCTACATTCATTTTTTTATAGCTACCGATTAAACCGATTAAAGTGACAGGGACTAAATTATTAAAAAATGTGGGAAAAAGTACAAGAACTTATATCTAACTAACGTGGAAAATTATTATTAATTGAGAGTAGTAGTGAAAATTGCTTTGTGTTTAGTAGATACAATCTTAAAGCTTCCACATGTTGGGAGCTATGAAGATAGTAAATAATGGGGAATCCGAATAACGGGATACAATTCTTCAAAGAGGAGTGAGTAAACCGGGGGTTATATTCGAGTTTCATCAATAGGTCCATTGCCATGAGGATCGCTTAGATTTTACTAAACATATTACTACAATTTTGATTTTTGAAGACACCAAACAGGATGGTTTATTCAAATTATCCAAATATTGGCGGAGTTTATGTTTTATATTTTTTTCTAAACCATTGCAATATTTTATATTTATATAAGTTCGCTTTTATGTATTACTTTTTTCATATTATTAATTTAATACCAATAAAATAATGTTACCATTTATTTGTCTTACATTATAATTAATTTTTATTCTACTGAGTGATATTTATTTATTTATTAATTATTATTTTTCCAAGATTATAAAATCTAATATAATATATAAATATTTACTCCAATATACTTAGTTATTCTAGAGAATTGTTTTCTCTGAACGAAACCCGAGAACGGGTCCAAAGATCCATCCCTGTGGGACGCCGTGTAGTACCCTTGACCATTCTTATAATCTCAAAAATTGTTTTTGTTGAAAGAAAAATTACAAATAACAAATGTAATGCGGCGTTGGATCTAGATAAGCAAATAAATTGAACTAAAGCTATTAGCCGTTCTACGTTCATGACTAACCTTTATTAATACTATTAACTATTCTCATGAACTGCCAATCACTATTTTTTCTGCAGTGCCCATGAATGTATCATTACCTTTTATTGTCAACCGCAAATCTACTGTCTGTATCTATGCATACGTGTTAGTTGCATTTTTATTTGAAATGCTGTAGGCGATGCAGAAAAATATAATTTAATTATTGCTTAATGTATATACCGGGTGTATTCGGTAGATAGATAGTTTATAGAGTTATACAGTGTGTCTCAAAAAGTTTTCACCATATATGCAAATAGCTATTTGTGTATTAAGTAGTGTATAATGTGTTGCCTATATCTATGTTCATCATGAAAAGAGCAGTTGATATTCAAAGTCCATGTTAACTTGGATAATATAGCAAATAAAAAAATGTAACTACTTACAAATAACTCGAAAATAATTTTTTCTACACCCACATGGATATTAGCTTATCTACGCACAGATTACAAAACGAAAAAGTATGATATTGCCTTGAACTGAACGAATATGTTTTATATCCATTCTAGATAGTGAGAACACTGCAAAAAAAATGAAATCTACCAATCATCGTTTATATTTTGATCAACCGATTGCTATTATTTTTAAAATTTTAAATAAGTGAAAATTCTGTCAAACAATTGTCAGTATGTTTTTTAGTTATTGAGATTAAACATACATTATTCTTGAGAATCAATAAATAATAGCATTTCTGTTTTTATTTCGTCTATAAATTTGCTAATTTAAATAAAACTATATGAGGTCAATTTAATTACGAGTATTAAGCAACAAAAATAAAAGAATAGGGGGTCCTGTGGTTAGCATTCTTACATTCCACACTAAAAACTCGAGTTCGATTCTCGTATGGGGAAAAATGAAATGAACCTTTATCTTTTTTTTAATTTCGTTTATATTTTAAAAATTATTAAAAGTTATAAATTATTTTAAAATTAGTTATTTTATCTTAATAATCTAAAATATTTTTTTTTATTTGTAAATTTTCGTTAGTGGATCGTAGAAAAAATATTCTGTACAACTCGAGTGGATTGTCCACATCGCTGTCAGACGATTGAGCACTCCGCCTAAGGCGTCATGCTCAATTTTCGTCTTCGTGCGATATGGCCATCATATCCACTCTTTTTTTGTGTGTCATCGGCTTCTAAGGTTATTTCGCCTCGTGTTCTGTGTAGGCTTTGTTACTGTTTCCCAGCGCCACTTTAGGAAGTAAAAAATATATATTTGGTTAAAAATTTAAAAAATATATAGAAATATTAATTGAAAAACTTGTTTAGAAACCATATTTATATGCAAATATGAAATTACCGCCATCTATCTCAAAACAATATTTTTTTCAATGTATTCCTCGTATAGCAAAATTAAAAATGAACAGGTAAAGTGATTCCTGTCTTTAAGAAAAATTATCCAAAAAATATTAATAATTACAAACCAGTTATAGCAGATCTCAGTTTGTATCAGTAAATCCACCACTAAAGATTAATAACAAATTTTTATTTCAGATCTCTTGTAAATACAGATGGGTGTACCACAGGGATCAATTTTAGGTTCAATGCTATTCTTTCTATAGGTCAGTCAGTAAATGTTAATCATATTGGATCTAGTATAGAGAACAATTCTTATGATGATGACTTTTCTATTATTGTTTCTGATAAATCTACTGAAATTCTTGAAACAAAATGTGAACTGATTTTATCTAATGTGTAATTGAGTATACATTCTTTAATAGTAATCTAAATAAATTTATTTATAATAACTAATGTCACAGTTATCCAACGATACAAAACCATTTTCTTAATTTTTTCCTAACCAAAAAGTGACCTTTTTTTCGTCAAGATGTATGTTGTATAGGAGCAAAATTACATAATAAATTATCCCCAATTATTTTAAAAGCATGTAGTAATATTAACCAATTTAAATATAAACCCGAAGCTCAGAAAATGATCGCCAAACCCGAGGACTCCGGATCAATATGACGTTGTTGACAACCCTTATTTTGCTAATTAATCTGTAGGTTATAATTGGCTAATCTGCTAAGTAACCCTACGTGTAACTTTACTTAGAGGTAAAGAAATCGGCCCTAAATAAAAAAAAATATCGTGGAACTGTAGATATACAATGTATGCAGACTACCAAATTTAAATGGAATCACTCTGTATTTTTGAATGAATTTTTTTGTAAGGAAAAAATTTGGTATCCAACTTTTTGTTCCAAACAAACGTGAGAATAAAGAAGAAACGACTGCTGCGATTTATTGTCTTGTAAATTTTGTGTTCAGTAGTAAAATGACGATTTTCCGGTAATTTTATTTCGGTCAAAAATAAAAATGCCTTATGTTGGACTAACAAAAGTGCAGAAGAGGGGAATTATTGCTCTCACTGAACAATAAATGCCCCAAAAAAAGACGTAGCAGAGGTAGCGGGCGTCACCCAGGGTGTTGCATCGAAAACAGTACAAGGGTACTTATAACTAGTCGTCAAAGAGTTACAACTAAACAAGACCGTTTTGTTTTCCAAATTGCTAGAAGAAATTACAGTGTTTCCCATCCAGAGCTACAACAACAATTTCTGGAAGTTACAGGTGTGAAACTTTCAGTTGAAATCATAAGATATAGTAGGAAAGAGTTACGGGTCCCACAGTTATCTAGGCAAAATCAAATTGACCGGCTAAATTGTTCCAAGATATCAAGGAGGAAACTTTATTGTTACCACTTCAAAGAACTTTAACCGGTCGGAGCTATGTTGATTGAGTGCTAGAACCAGTCATTAGGCTTTGGAGAGCTGCATTTGGGGCTAATTGTATCTTCATGCACGATAATGCACCTCCCCATACTAGTATAGTGGTTAGAGAATGTCTTGAAACGGAACGAGTCACAGTTTTAGACTGGCCTGCATGTTCACCAGACCTAAATCCTATCGAACACTAGTGTGACCAGCTCAAAAGAAGGGTTAGAGCTTGTGAAACAATGCAGAATGGGAAAATATACACCAAGACAATGTTGACAATCTAATAAGAAGCAAAGCAAAGGGAATAGAAGCTTGTAACACGGATTATTAAAATTACCACTTTGTTTTTTCTTTTTGGCCATAAAAAAATTTAATATCATATCGTTACAGAAACAAAAAAAAAGATACTGGTGTGGCTATTTTGTCAACTAATTATTTTATTTTTTTATTGATATGTGGGTTATTTTTCATTAAAAGTCTTTGGTAATGACTGAGTTTTATTCATTACAAAAATAATGTTCATACATCTCAAAAATTATGAAAAATAATAGATGATTCCGTATACTGGATAGGTATAATGAATACACCTTAATGATATTTTAATTAGAGCCCCGCCCCATATAATATAATAAACACTTTGTAGCAAAATAACCCTAATAATAACATTAAAAATCAACAAATTAATTCAGCCACCTGTCTCTAGAATTATTTCTCGTCGTTGACACATATAATTTACTTTAAATTAAGTCCGATGACAACTGTCCTCAGGTACAAAACGTGATACCTAAATTTGTGGCGGACGCTATAGGGTTCCTGCGGTAGAACCCGTTTGAAGAAAATGAAGAATGGCACTTTCTTAAAAGAACAACAACTACAATAAAATAACACATCTGTAAAGTGGTGTCTGCTTTGTTGTGTTCTCATCAATGGGTTTCTTTGATGGATGTGAACATGTTGCTTGTCATTCACACTGGTATATAATAATTATTTGAAGAAAGACTCTTTAGACAATGGGTATTTAGTTAATAATCGATGTGCCGTAATATGCTACTCTTTAAAAGATAAAAATGTGCACGAGGTAATGAAATAACAATTATTTTACTTTAGTCATAGAGAAATAAAGGTTATTTACGAGGATAGATCAAAATGTTTCTAGAATGAACCAAAAGATGCGCGTGCTTATCACTTGTATTCAAAGCGCCATTGTTCGAACAAATGTAAATAAATTATGTATATTTATACGTAGTTACTATCAATCCAAACAATTTATGCATTTTCTTAATCATGATTAATTATTGCTCACCAAAGCACAATCAGAACAGAGTGATTATCTTAACATCTTCAGAAATTTATAATTGGTGGAATTTACAACGCGAAAAATACTACATGAACTCGGTTGCTGTTATAAATCTACTGGAAAGCCCAGTGACCCAATAAAAAACTTCGACTTGCTGGATTTCTTTATGATTAAAAAAATTCTATTCAGTATCAGTTGAAGTAAACTTCGATCTGAATTCAGATCATTTCCCAGCATTTCTAGCATTAAGCAAAACTATTATTAGGAAATATTATTATATCCAACCCTAGTAAACAAAAAATATAATTAGGAGGAATTGTCAAACAATAAACAACTTAATGTCTCATTGAAGATAAAAAATAATTAAACGAAGAAGTTGAAAAGTTTTAATTGAGATTCAACAAGCTATACTTCGAAAAATATCTGAAATCAAAAGACTAACAATGGAAAGCAATTTTCCTCTTGAAATAAGACAACTAATAGCTGAATACAAATCAGAAAAAGAACACCAGATGATAAAACAAGACTAAACAAAGGCTCCCAAAAATTACGAAGAGAAATTTCGTAACTAAACGAATCCTCAATAAATTCTTGCAAGAACTAACTGTTGACAGTGAAACAAACTATTGCGTCTGGAAAGATATAAAAAAAACGACTACTGACATACAATTCACTTAATAGTCTTTAAGAGGGTAGAGAAAGAAAAAGGTAATTAAATTTAGGTTGAAGTGTTAAAGTTAATAGTTTTATGAACTTCAGAAAACTCAATTAGTTCCTTCCGAATACTTTTAAGTACAATCATTGTAATAAGTTAAAATCTGAGATAGAGGCAGAGTGTTTTTAGGAAAGAATATGATTCGCGAATGAAGATTCGAAGTGGTGACAACATCATTTTATAACTTTTTAAATATTTCTTGCAATTGATTGCCAATTCTGTGTCCGCTCTGGCTGACACAGACAGCATTGAAAGAAGCACAACATTATTTATAAAGGCCTGACTTGTGTAATAGTGTAACTCTATCCTTGTTTAGTAAAAAGCTTGAGATTGTTTTTAAAGGCTACATTAATATATGACATTGAATCAAAGAAGTGTAAGGAACCCGAGTAAATGATATTTTCTTTATGTATAATAACAGGAAAGTGAAGTTTAATTTTCGATAATAATTTGTAATAAATTTTGATATCTAAGTGGACATTATTATTTACAACCATATATGTAATATTGTCATTATTAACATCATTGAAGGTTGGGAAGTGTCACATTACACACCCTACTTCCCGCCCTCACTTCCCGCCCTCATTTCATCTATTCTAGATGAATATTTTTTATATTTAAAAAAAATAACACATTTTTTGAAAAAATTTTTAATACCTATTTAATGGCAAACAATAGAAAACAACAATGAACTAAAATACAACAAACTACTTATTGATATTTATTATTCGCGAATTTAATTTCCGGCTTTATCTGACATTTATTTAGATTGGTGACAGTTGTTTACCTTGTAATCACAGTAACAATATATTTAATTGATTATTCTGAGAAAACCGCGCGCTTGGTAATTTGTCGTTAAATGTAATATTTTAGGTATGTTCAGAACGAAACAGAGATTTATTAACTTTGATCGAAATATGTAAATAAAATAGTATACAAACCTCGGTAGGAAGTTTCATTCCTGTCTCGAGATCATAGCTAACCTCGACGCTTCGCGTCTCGGTGATCTAACTAATCTCACGACAGGAATGAAACTCTTCCCACCTCGGTGTGTAATATACTATTTGCTAATTGCTCAAAAATATTAATTTCATTAGTAAAAGCATCATTAGATAATGGTAAAGAAAAGAATCTAGGATTTAATTAAGAATAGTTCCCTTTTTTATGAATCAGGTATATTATGGACTTGTCTCTATTATTCAAGAAATCTATTAGAATTCTGTAGCAAGAATGTAAAAAGGAAGGTTTTTTCTACACACGGAATATCAACAATGTTCTAAATATTTACTTTAAGGATGCTAATGAATAATAGTCCTAAACTTAAACCTGCTCTTTATAAATTTTTAAAAATAATGGATGCGATTGACTCTAAGATAAAACTTTCATAATTTTCACACTATTTGAACTTATACTCTTCAAATATTCATGTTTTAAATTAGTTTAAACATATTTAAAGCTTTCGGCAATAAAATACATTGCTTTACGGTTCGTGACTGCTTAAGAAAACCATTAAAAATGATTAATTAACTCATAAAAAAACTATTGTTAAAATCATAAAATAATAAAAAATTATTTAAAGCATAAAATACGTGTATGGGTGAAATACTATGATAATCTGATGAATTAAAAAATAATATAATTAATAGAGCAAAACCATTTTTAATACCGTCTTACAGGGAACTTAAAACATTTTCATTAATAATGGGACACAGAACTGGAAAATTCATTGTCCTAAATTTGGCAAAATAATAACATTAAAATGGAAAATAAGAGATTCTAATCATTACCAGAGGCATACGGTAGGGGCATAAAAAGTTTTAGCTCTCTAAATTTAACCCCACTTGCAGAATAGTCATTTTAGTATTATTTTTCAATTCTACAATATTTTTTTAGTAAATATCTTACTCCTCTCTCAAAGCTATAAACTGAGAATATTACAGGATAATTGAATCTCAAGAAAGAAGCCTTTTTGTGTGAGTATTTTATCTTTAATCTTCATATTTTAGGCAGGTATCTAATAACGTTTGTAATTAAATTAATTCGAAAATAATGCCCCATCTTTTACTTATTATTCCGTGTCAATGGAATATTGCTTTAAATACTGTGGAAATTATTTTTTCCTACGACCACTTAGGAAAGTGACACATATCACACTATATAGTGGAAAGTGTCCTATATCACACGCGTATGAATAAGAATTTACTTTCCACCCGAGTGAGAATATGTTACTTTCCGCAGTAGTTGTCACAAAATGTCAAACACCTAATTTCTATTTTGATCTATGAAATGTCCATATTAATACTAAAATCGATATGATTGTTAAATTATTGAAATTGTTGTAAATTAGATTCTAGATATTTATCTCTAACAATTTAAGGGGTTAGAAGCAAAAGGGTTCAAGTGATATTGTTTTTAAATGAGTTAAGTGCAACTTAAACCGTTTTCTAGAACAAACTAGACGTTTTTAATAACATGCTTTTTCTATCAATTGATATATGTCGTTAAGACATCAAAAATCACTTGTATCATTTTACCAACAACAAAATAATAGTTTTAAAAAAAGAAATATGCAATCAACTCATTTAAAAACAAAATGTCACTTGAACCCTTTTGCTTCTAACACCTTCAATTGTTATTAAAATAATTTTAAAATAATGTTTGCTCTTTATTCAGGTTAAATACATAACCGATTAGAACATTCAATTGACACAAGGGCTATTAGCTCAGGTGGTTAGGACGTCGAACTTATCAACTTTGCCATTTTTCGACCGCGTTCAAATCCTGGCGGGGCCGTTTTTTTTTTTTGTTTTTTTTTTTTTCATTTTTTTTTTTGTTAAGAAAATATGAAAATTGAATAAATACGATTATTGTTGATTATTTTTTTAAATACTTTTTAATTATTATAGTAATAATAACCTTGGTTTTACATTTTTTGATGACATTATTTTGTGGTCGTAGGAAAAATATTGTACATCACTTGTGTGAAAAGTGATTTTCCACATTCGTGTGATAGTCGCACTCGGCTTGCGCCTCGTGCGACAATATTTCCCACTCGTGTGAAAAATGTCACTTTCCACACTCGTAATGTAATATACTATATTTACAATATTATTTGATATGAACCTAAAAAGGTTTCCAATAAGTCATATTTCAATTATAAAAGAAACCTTTATTTATTCTCAAGTAGTACAAAAATATTTATTTAAATTTAAAGTGCAAACTCTGCGATTAGGTACTTGTGGAAATTGATTTCCAGTAAATGCCCACCTCGACTCTGCAAATGAAGGAAGTTGTGCATGACTGAGGTTCTATCTGGTAAATAGCAATTGTTTATATTGTTTTCGAGGGCTAAAATTGTTTGCGGAGCAGTAGCATAGAGTCTTTCCTTTACGTAACCCCAAAGAAAAAAGTGTAGATGATTTAAATCGTACGATCTAGGGACAGAGTTCCAGGAAATTTCTCGCGCAGCACTGTAACTGTTTCGCAGCTGTTGTAGCTCGTAGCGCCATCATACTGTAAATAAAAATGTCTGTTGTCTGTATTGTCCTATATAGACCAAACAAGTCAGAATTCGCATTGACTATAGAACCTTCATCGCAGCACCTTTATCGGTTCGATGACACCGCCGACGCCGATCCAAAAACCGCACCAAACAGTAACTCGTTGAGGATAAAGAGGTTCCTGGACTATTGTTCTAGGATTTTCGGTGGTTATGTCTATTGACAAACCCACTGAGATGGAAGCGGGCTCCGTCGCTAAAGACAGGATTATCTGCCAGCATTTTCAGCACCAAATAAACGAAATTTTTGGGGTTATTTATGATCAGCTTCAATTTCTGCGTCAGCTGCACTTTACAAGCATGTAGGCTAAGATATTTATGAAGAATGCCCTGAAGGCTGGTTTGTGAACGTTTTGGAATAGATAAACCTGAGTTTTTTTAAACACTTTTAACGATAGCAGCAATGCTTTAGACTACCCTGACATTTTCTAAAATCGTATAGTTCTACAAACAAATGTCAAGTATTCAAGGCTTACTATTTAACTGATCCAAAATGCCGCGAAATTTAAAATGGGGATTCTTAATGAAAAACTCTTTATATTGTTTGTATGTAACGATGATATTTAAAATAACACAATATCAATATAACACAACAAAATAACTTACAAAAAGTAGATTATTATACTTTAGACACACCCTATGCATAAGTGCACACGAACCATGGAATTATTTAAAAAACCTGTAGGCGATGTTTATAAAAAACTACAGAGGTGTATAAAACGTTGGCTTAAGGACTTTTATATAAAAAAATTGTTGCATGCAACTACTCCTATAGTGAGGAAATGTCAGAATGTTATTATATCTATCGGGTCAGATCATTTTATAATTGGATAGCATAAAAACTAGTAAAAAAAGAATGGCGTTATTGGAATCATTTGAAAATAATCTAAAGTAATTATTATATTAATCTAAATATTCCAACGTGATCTAGAAATACGAGTGATTCTGAGATACAAGATATCGTGATGAAAAGTGAATAACAATATATATCTTTTACTCTTACACAATTAATTTGAACATCCAAGATCAATTGAACATTTATTTTACTTATTACCATTGAAAATCATACTTTAAGTTGGCTGTGAAATTTAAATATTTTGGATCGGTACTATATATAGCAACTTCCACAGAATGACATTTTAACCCTGAAACTGAAACTGAACGTTTGCCACACTTGTCAAAAAGTTTAATAAGATAATTAAATTTAAAAAATGGTATTCAACACTGAGCAAATAAGGATGGGTTGGATTGAATCTTGTAGGTAAGAACAAATATAGCTTTTAATTAGCAAATCATAAATTGTTATGGTGCACGACCAAGTGGTACCCCTTGACGTTTACAGATAAGTGTTTTCACACGTATAATTATATAGTTATTTTTTAAAAACTAAAAGGTATATTATTATTTATATCTAAGAACTGGTGACTCATTTTTCAAAAAAATATATTATATCCATCCAGGAGACTACCCGAAACCATTAAGAGGCTTGCAATAATATTAGTAATAATAGAACGAGCTTACTTGTTAATTTGATGAAAACAGGGTAGTTTTTGACACCATCACCAGTCGGTGTGAGCCCTAGAAGAATATGCAGCAGCCAAGCAGATATAAATAGCTAAAATAGATCTTTACTATCAACCCTGAAAAGGAGGATAACTCCTATATCAGGGTATTAGAAAAAATAAAATGTCCTAGAAAATGTAATAACTTATTAAAAAGTCAATATTAAACTATTAGTCCTTCAGATGTCCAGTCCTATAGGTGATAAGCCAGCAAGCAAACAGGAGAAGCCAATGCGAAAAAATAAATATATACCTACCACGCAGAATGAAGAAGGATGTATACATAAATATATACCGGGTGACCAGTATATAACTGACTGAATTAAATAGCGCGCCATTTTTGATGCACACATTTCTGTAGGTGGCGCTATAGTAGTTGTTTAAAGCACATGTATCAAAATCACCGTGGAACGCTACACGATCCTACAACCCGTTCGTATTGTTAAAACGTTTTATTTAAATAATGAGTCGATGATTGCCACTATGCGGAAACTACGACAAGAGTTTGGTCGAAATAATGTGCCCAGTATCAACGCCATTCGTCAATTAGTGCGGAAATTTAAACAAACCGGTGAAGTTAAAGACTTGCCAAGCTCGGGTCGCGTTTGAACTGTTCGTACCCCGAAAAATGGACATTCGTCGCCCGTCATTATGGACCCTTTTAAAAAAGGGCTTACACTCGCGGTCGTACAAAATTCAGTTAACCCAAGAGCTACAGCCTAGAGATCACGAAAGTCACCGGCAATACAGTTACACAGTTTTGAAGCTTAACAACCAAACGAACGATTTTTGTCTAGTGATGAAGCCCATTTCGACATGAACGGATTTGTTAACAAACAACATTGTCGTATCTGGGCATTAGAAAACCTGCAAGTCATACATCAACGACCACTTCATCCCCGCAGTCACAATTTGGTGTGATGTATGATGTGAAAGTGTTATAAGACTTTACTTTTTTGAAGATGCTGCAGGTAAATTCTCTTACTGTGACTGGCGAACGCTACCGCGATATGATTCAAAACTTTCTAGCTCCTCAAATTCAATAATTTAACCTGCATAACGTGTGGTTCCAGTAGAACGGAGCCACTTGTCATACAGCTGGGGAAACAATGAATCTTTTGCGAGCAATGTCTCCGGGGCGTTTAATCTCTCGATATGGCGATGTCATCTGGCCCCCAAGGTCACCAGATTTAACAGCTCCAAACTTCTTTCTATGGGGATTTCTAAAAGATAAGGTTTATGCCAACAGGTCCAACATTTTGAGCAGCTGAAGAACAATATACGGGAAGTGATTCGAAATATTCCTCCCGAAACCTATCAAAAAGTGATGGAAAATGTCATTAAGACGGCTCAGATTTGTGCGGACAATTAAAGATTAAGATGGAAAAATGGACGTATTTTATTTAGTTTTAAAAATATTAAAGATATGAACCAAACAGTTATATATTGACCGTATAACAAAAGAAGAAGGAAATGTCACGAGTTGTACAAAATAAAGTGTATCCGTGGGACGTTTTAGACCCTAATCTAAATCCAAAAATAAGCAATTCAACCAGTGTTGAGGATCTAGTGAGTTTACTCTTTTATAGCTTAAGAAAATTCAAAATACATTCGTAAATTCACAGAACCATGTGCTAAAATAGTATCACAGTTAAATCTGGTAAGGTCATAAAGCCCTACACAGGCAAAAGAATGGTAGATAAGTTGGGAATCATTGGCAAGAAGAGAAGGTACTTCAAGAAACTAGGAATGTGTCAATCACTCAATATAAATTTATAGTCAAACATAAACAAACTATTTATAGGTTATCAAAATAAATTAATAAAACATAATGTTCCTGTTTTTTTTTTCAATTCATTTGCAATCTGTAAAATATTATACAATAAGCAAATGATTTAATATTATTTTTTACAAGCAAGAAACCTTCAAGTTTCAATTTCCTTTAAATCTCTAATTAGACTCTAATTACGTATAGCTGTGGAGATCAAGAGTAATTAAACCTAAACCCTAGTAATAAGGTTATAGAGGGTGTGGTGGTCTTCTTTACGCAGTTGGTTGTAACATAAAATGTGCCTGGTGTAGTGTTTTATCATTGTTTTGGAAATCTTGTAAAGTGTTAAACTTAAAGATACCTAAAACCTAGTAATAAGATCATAGGGGTATCGTGGTGTTTGAGTCTTCTTTACGCAGTTGGTGGTAACATAAAATGTGCCTGGTGTAGTGTTTTATCATTGTTTTGGGAACGATGTAAGCAAAGTGTTAAAATTTAAAGACAACAAATAGGATCAACATAGTTTTATTGTTGAATATATCTAGTCCTGATTTTTAAAAGTTAAACACACCATTACATTTTGTTTCGAATTAAATTGTTTGATATTACTTTCAGAATTAAACCATAAACATTAGCTTTAGAACATTATAGTTATTGAGTTGTCTTTAATATTTTATTAATTGGAGATTTATTAGAATTATGTCAGAAAAACAATACTTACATGTCAAGTATAATCAGCCAAATCCCTTCCTGCAACTAAAAGAAAAACGAAAATTAATTTTTAAAGAACAATGTAGATGTCAAAAAATTCATTCATCCGATTCTCGCTCAGCTTTTTCTATTCCATCCTCTATATATCTCGCCGTACGTTGAATGTTTTAAAAATTGTCTTTGTAATTAAATCGAAATAGGAAAATATTATGAACATACATTGACCAGTCACATTATTGCTTATAACACTTCATAATAGTTCCACTTCAAACTGTCTAAAATGTCTTTCAACTAGAATCTGAAGGAAAACAAATTCAATAAATTCAATAATGAAAGATACCAGAATTTGTTAAGAGACTTTGATTTCTCAAGAGGCAGTAATTGACTTGAAAAAAAAAGTTAATTGTATTGTTAGATTCGTGCAATATTCAAGACGCCACCACTGCCTAAACGATACTTGGATCTTGGATATTGGATACACACACATACGCACTCGACGAGTAGAAGACCGAAAAATCAAAAAGACACTTATGATCGACGTGGGTTCCTATGCACACGTTTGACGCTCTCTAAATTTTAATTAATAATGATTGTTAATAACTTTCTTGGTATTAATACATTTTATAAGAAGTGAATAAGTGTTTAATTTGGTGAATGTTTATATTTGAATAAAAGACGTAATATTTTATTAAAAAAAATCCAGTGGCTTGAATAAAATATAAACTAATAATTATTAAAACAAAAACGATCAATTAAATCTTAAATCAGAAGTGGGATAGTGTTCACGTTTCACACAGACTAAAACAAGTGTATCAAAGATGATTTCATCGCAGAGATGTTGCACAGTTCCAAAAACAGCAGAACAACTTCTGTATCATGGCTGATTTCATCGCAGAGATGTTGCACAGTTCCAATAACAGCAGGACAACTCCAGAACAAGTTGATTTGCTCTTATTTTGGTTAGATACCGACAATTCTAAGGTTTGGTTACAACAGTTCGAAAAGATAAAGATAAATTTGAGTGGTAAGACCTGCAGATACAGGTAAGAGTTGAACGCTTTTTATTGGGCGATGCTAAAAAAAAAATATGGTTTGAGAATTGGTCTCCAACATTAAGAGATTGGTTTAATTTTAAATTTGAACTTTTAAGAGTCATTTTCACACAGAAAATGGTAGTTTCTTATTTTGACAGCTCACTTTGTAAATCTTATACAGCTTACGTGCATAAAAAAAAAGACTGCTTTATTGAAAAAAAAAAAATAATAATAATAATTTTAAATTTGAACTTCATTCAGTCATTTTCACATAGAAAATTGTTTGACGATTATTTTTTAAAGTCTCTACCTTTGACAGCTCAACCTAATTTGTATACATTTTATGTTCAAAACAAAAAAGGTTGTTTCATTGAAAAAAAAAATGTAATTTTAAATTTGAACTTGTAAGAGTAATTTTAATAGAGAAAATTGTAATCTCTTCTTTTGACAGCTCACTCTTTAGTTCTTATGTAGCTTATGTTGACAAGAAGTTTTGGCTTTGTTAAAAAAAATTACGTTGTTCTGACCTAAATGAATTGATTGTTTATGGTATTCATGATACTAAAGTACAAAGAGTCTGTAACTATGCGAAATTTTGATTTAATTTCAGATTTTATTTCCTATTTGGGTACTGTCACGAAACCCTTAGCTGTGACAAATATTTCTAATTCTAGTTCTGAAAAAATCAATCGCTTTCAGCACCTGGAAAAATCAGAACAATTCAAATCAAATTTATCTTGCTTTAAATGCGGGTGTATAGGGCATCAGAAACGCCACTGTCCTTTACGTAATGTCTCGCAGCATTTCAAGCGAGATAAGCCATTAAAAAATAATTCATTTTTTAAGTCAGTTAACCAAACTCAGAACGAAACCATAACAAAAAATAACTCTCTTAAAAGTAATAAATGTAACTTTTGTTTAAAGTCAGGTCACACGATTGATTCTTGTTTTGTTAAGAATTCCATTGACAAAAGACGCAACGTAAACTTTATTTTATGAGAAAGAAAGAGTGTGCCTACGAAAATAAACATTAATCAACCGATATGGGTTTATTGAACAGTCCGGGTTAATTTACAGGAAATTTCTATGGGCATAACTCCAGACAGTTTATTTCAAAATATAAGTTCGGAACAGATGTTAAAATTACAGGCAAGCCAGCTCAGTCTAGGTACACGTTTAATATTTATGTTACCGATTATAATGACGCGTAGGGTACGTATTATAAAGCGACAGTTACCGGGTGTTTTAAAAATTTCCATGGATTTTGGAATTAGTTTAAATCAATAAAAAGTACTTGAACAATATCGAGTTGAATTATGCCAGATTATTAAAATAAAAATAAAAATTACTACAATTTGTGGTTTACTAGTTTTTCTGTTTCTGCAGTAAACAACTGTGCTATGGAAATTAATTTAATTATTAATTTTATTGCCATGTCGACTTTTAGCAAAATTGTTTCACAGGGTTTGATTTATTTTAAGCAACTTTTAATAGCTTTAGAAAAAGCATGGTTTTTCCTAATTATTTGAAAATGTTTTTACAAAAAAAAAATTGATTTTCTTGGATGAAAGATCTCCGCCGAAGATGGTAGATCGGAGTAGAGAAAAATAGAGGCGTTGATAAAAATTTCGTCCGAAAAATGTTAAATAAGTCAGGCTTTGGCCGAGCGGGTTATCATTAGTGGCTGATTTGCAAGACTCAATTTTTTGAAACTGAAAGTAAAGTAAATGTTTTCCAAGGTTAATCCTTTCCTTTCCATGGTCCTTAATAAATTGTATTTCCCAAGGTTGAAATTATACCGTTTCCCAAGGTTGAAATTATACCGTTTCCCAAGGTTGAAATTATACCGTTTCCCAAAGTTGAAATTATACCGTTTCCCAAGGTTGAAAGTATACCGTTTCCCAATGTTGAAATTATACCGTTTCCCAAGGTTGAAATTATACCGTTTCCCAAGGTTGAAATTATACCGTTTTCCAAGGTTGAAATTATACCGTTTCCCAAGGTTGAAAGTATACCGTTTCCCAAGGTTGAAAGTATACCGTTTCCCAAGGTTGAAAGTATACCGTTTCCCAAGGTTGAAATTATACCATTTCCCAAGGTTGAAATTATACCGTTTCCCAAGGTTGAAATTATACCGTTTCCCAAGGTTGAAATTATACCGTTTCCCAAGGTTGAAATTATACCGTTTCCCAAGGTTGAAAGTATACCGTTTCCCAAGGTTGAAAGTATACCGTTTCCCAAGGTTGAAATTATACCATTTCCCAAGGTTGAAATTATACCGTTTCCCAAGGTTGAAATTATACCGTTTCCCAAGGTTGAAATTATACCGTTTCCCAAGGTTGAAATTATACCGTTTCCCAAGGTTGAAATTATACCGTTTCCCAAGGTTGAAATTATACCGTTTTCCAAGGTTGAAACAATACCTTGTAGCATGGAGTCAGCATACTTCCATGATGGGTAACTGCTAAAAGTATAAAAAGCAGTTACATTTATTTGATTTGAGATTACTAAGTTGTTGATGTATTATAGATGCAGAGGAGTCGAAGTCCGATGATAGGAGTTTCGAGAACGAAACACTGGTCAGTCCGGCCGTGTTAGATTCGTGCAATATTCAAGACGCCACCACTGCCTAAACGATACTTGGATCTTGGATATTGGATACACACACATACGCACTCGACGAGTAGAAGACCGAAAAATCAAAAAGACACTTATGATCGACGTGGGTTCCTATGCACACGTTTGACGCTCTCTAAATTTTAATTAATAATGATTGTTAATAACTTTCTTGGTATTAATACATTTTATAAGAAGTGAATAAGTGTTTAATTTGGTGAATGTTTATATTTGAATAAAAGACGTAATATTTTATTAAAAAAAATCCAGTGGCTTGAATAAAATATAAACTAATAATTATTAAAACAAAAACGATCAATTAAATCTTAAAGTATATACAAATGCTTTTGGCACTTATGACTATTAATTTACTGAAGTATTCCATTTAATAGCATTAGTTGTAGTTTGGTATAACATTCTTACAACAGTAATATGATAGAAGTCAAAAACATTTGAAAACATTAAATTGTAGAGCGTTTTTTGTTATTAAAATACAAAGTATCAATTTTCAGGTTCATTATTCTGAAATTTCATATGAAGAATTCTTCAAATTATGCAAATGAAATGGGATTTTTATTAAAATAATTTTTTTAAGGTTGTATCCAGTATCATAATGATTATATTTAAATTTCACTTACTTTATATTTAAATTATGGGTTTATAAGCTTTGTAACCACTCATTTAAATGTTTTCTGTTTTTTTGAAAATGTACAACGTTCAGAAGCAATTAGGTTAATCTCGAAAAAAAAAAAATTTAATACACAAAACATATACATTTTATCAACTAGTAATAAGGAAGATATTATTAAATTATGTTTATAAGCAATTTTAGAATAAGTAATCAATAACAGGCATGCAAATTACCTTAAGATTTAAAAGCAGTGCTACCAACTTAACATGAAAAATAAAGTGTGGATTATCCCAAGGAATAGTTTTGCAAGCCTTGCTTTTTATACTGCATACAGATATTAATTTTAAATTTAGTGATATTTCAGTTATAGTCAATTAACTCTAAAAAAAATCTAAATTAAAATGGGGTGTGAAATATTGAAAAAAAAAACCTAATTCAAAAACAAAAAAATGACGTTAACGTGAAATTTTTAGCAAAAAACATGCTCTATAAGGAGTTTGTTAAAGTTTAAAAAAATTTGAATAAAAATGGAGGTTTAAGGGGGTTGAAATTAAAAAAAAATCGTAAATCAAAAACGAAAAGCAATATCAACATTCAATTTTTAGTAAAAATCAAACTCTATAAGAAGATGAAGCCTATTGATTCTAAAAAAATATGAATTAAAATGGGGGGTTGAAATATTAAAAAAATCAAAAATGAAAAAAAAAATCAACTTGAAATTTTAAGCAAAAATCAAACTTTATAAGGAGACAAAGTTTTCTGATTTAATAAAAAAAAATTGTAAACAAAATGGAGGGTTAAAGGGGTTGATATAAAAAAAAATTCTTCTTTTACTATACCTATTTATTTTTTACCATACTACTCCTTATCTTCTTGTGTTTTCGTCTGAAGATCTATATTGTCAAAACTCCATTTGTAAAGAGAAGTCTGTGTTATTTTGATTAATTTACATTTTATGTATTTAAGATTATTTGGTTTCATTTATTTTTGCTATTTTCCATTATTTTCCTTCTGTTAAGATTAGCCAGTCAAACACAAAAAAAAATCCATAAGTACCTATGTAAATACATTCACATTTATTTATTTACTTTTACTTCTCAGTTCTTAGAATAGATTTTTTATTTGAAACAACTGCAAACCAATAAAAATCAAATTTAAAATCATGTTATAAAGCAACAAAATACCCTATAGAACTTCAATAAATGACACAATCAGATCTCGTGCCTCTATTATCCCTAATTGCCTCAAAAGTACCTAACTGTATCTATTGTAAACGCATTTTCTTTGTTATAGAAAATCCAGGCAGACAACCAAACCGCAATTTTGCTTCGAAAATTGAATGAGAATAGTTAAAGTGACTAATCCTATTGATTCCTACAATGGGCTTTCGCACACTCTTTTTTCCAATTCATCTTCTGAGTAAGGTACCTGCGGATGCGATCTTTGAATAAGATTTGTGCTCGATGAACAGATACGGTTCGATTTTTTTGAACCGATAAATGGAGAGGTTAATAAAAATGAGGCGCCTATTTTAAACATAAATGTTATTTCTATTTTGCTTTTTTACACAGATTGTTAATTTTTTTCCATTAATTTTGATCACGTTTGTCTTTCTGGCATTTATATCCATACCCCTGTTAGTTGTTTCTTCCCTTTTGTTCACCATTCTTTGACAATTACTTTTTGCCATACATTATATTCTGGAGTTGTACTGGCCTTAAGTTTTTGTGACCAACTGTAATTTTGGGTATTTCATTTTTACTTATTTTTAAAATTCGATCTTAAACTGTCTATCTGTTTCAACCCTCTCTCCATTTCAAACTTGTTGTTTGTTTTTCCTTCAATTCTCACTTGTAGAAATGTTTTTGATCTTCAAATTTTTGCACACATTCTCACAATTTTTTCTCTGGGCTCGATATCGAATGAGGCTATAAATACCTAATATGACCACCTCTGCTTTTGCTTTCTTGGTCTCGTCTTATTTTGCTTTAATTGAATTATCCTTGTGAAAGCTTTAAATAGTACTGACCTCAGATATATTACTCTGCAGTTTTTACATTTCCTTTTAATGTCTTTCTTATATAATGGAATATTTATATTTGTTTTTCATTCCTTTAGTATTTTATTTTGTGCCCATGCTCTTCTGAATTGTCTATCATGATTCCTACCCAATTTATCATATCTGGCAATAAGGAGGCTAAGCAAGGTACAAAGACTCGTTTATCAACAATGGAGCACTAATAGGCTCGCCACCACTTTGAAATACAAGGGGAGACAAGATTAGGTGCCTACAGATTAGGGAATACTTTAAAATTTCTTAACATTAGACCAGTTCACGTATTACAGGGTTAGTGACAAGGGACGTGCTAGATATAAGAACAGATCATATAACCAAACGTTACTCTTTCAATAATCCTTGCGAGGTTTTAATACCAAACAGAACGGAGATAGCTATAAAGAAACCCAGTGCCCAACGACAGGAAGAAACCTGGTATACAGACGGGTCAAAGACTGCGAAAGGCACCGAGGCTAGAGTACTCTCCAAAAACCTTAATTAATACCAACGTTAGCTATGTAATAGGAAGATACGCGTCAGTGTTTCAGGCCGACATTTATGTAATATTGCAAAGTGCAAGAACAAACAAAAGAAGACCTATCAGAAATAAGCAATTTCAAATAATACCAGACAGCCAGGCAACATATCAAGTCAGAAAGTGTCGTGGAGACTGGTATGGGATTGCAAAGAAGAACTGAGAACACTAATAAACCAAAATAGAGTAAAATTAGTTTTGGTTCTAGGTCATCAAGGAAAAGGGGGCAATCAAAAGGCTGACGAACTTAGAAGGAGAGGGTTACAGGAAATACCGAAACCAGATATAAATTTTGAAGTACCAAACAGGTTTCATAAATGACTGGATAGAAGTAACAACAATTATTGGGACAAAGTCTCAAAGCAAACAAATGGGAAAACCTTGTTCAAAAAGAACAGGAGAACTACTCTCCATGAATAGGAACCAGTTGAAAACAATAGCAGGGCTCATTACTGGGCATGCCCCAGTAAAGGGACACCTGAACAAAATAGGCGTGTATAATGGAAATCTATTGTGTCGACTAAGTCACAAGGAACCAAAAACAGCCAAACGTATAATGTGCAGCTGCGAAACATTGGATCGCAAAAAAGAGGCAGAGAACCTATAGAACACAAAGACTTGTTCAAACTTGTACACGAGCATAAGACTAGGGCGACAGAGTGGGTACTATGAATTAATATGAGTCAAGTACAATAAGCCATTAGGCTTCAGTGCTATTAGAGACTAAGTCAGACAAGCCCAGGAAAAAAGAAATCATCTCTTGTCCTATTATGTTATCCTGTATCTTCCTACTGCTTAATTATTTTCGGTTATCTCTTGAGTTTAGTTTCATGAAAGTCTCTTAAAACTTGTAATAGTTCCTCATGTTTTAAGGCTGTTTTTTTACTTTCTATATTGCTTGTCTGCTTGAATTATTGCATGTTCTCTATTCTGTCTCTATTGTCCTTCCAAATTCTTCACAGGTTAATTTTCGTTTTATTTCTTGTTTGTATGTAAGTTATTTTATCTTTTAGATTCCCGTTAACAGTATATATTTATTTTCTCTTTTGTAGATAAAGAACTAGAATTTTTTTCTCAAAATCGGTTATGTATTAAAAAAAAATATATGAATAAAACCAATATTTATATATAAATTTCTGAAATAAAAAAAAATAAAATAAAATTTCTTATTGCATAAATCATTACATGTTCACTGGTAGTTTTCGCGATTTCAAAGTCAAAATACGAAATATTTCTGGTTAACACAAAACACATGTACTCACTGAATTAAGTGAAAGCGATAAAACCTTAATTGATGCAGCATCCTTATGGATATTGCACGTATTAGCAAGCCAGAACTGCACCGTCGATACATCGAAGAGATGTTTTATTAATACAGCTATTTGTTTTATTTATGGCCTGTATATTGGACGGAAAATTTCTAGTATTTTTAATGTAATTTATAAGAAAAAAAGCTGAACTGGCTTCGTATGATTAGTTTGAAACAGAATTTTAGTTTATTGTTAAAATTTTACGAAAGTAATAATTATGAAATCATATATCTAAAGATAATGACCATGGTAAAAACTTTTATCATATCATTTTCTTTCTCCAATCATAAATAACAGAAATATAACAAAAAATACAAAAACAACCCCCTATAAGGTACCCCCCAGTTACTCCGACTATTCTCAAAATCTAATCCGCTCTTCAATGGCCAATGTGTTTTAAATCCTATCGAAATCGGCCGGATATCAAAAACGAAAACATAATTTATGTCAGATTAAATTTAATATAAAGAAAGAGACAAGAGATCTAGTGTTAACAGGTAGGTACTCTTTTGTAGACCAGAGAACCAGAGTTCCGAAAGGTCAAAGACCACGATATAATGATGTTCCTAAAACCTACTCTCTCAGTTTGATTTCCTCGAGTAGAGTGGGTCTGAAAGCAAACAGGTAGACAAAGACGATGACGTGTATATGTGTCAACGCATCTCTGTTGGATATTAGAATAGACAGCAGTTTACTAATGGAATAATGGAACTATATTACAATAATAAATTTAATGAAATATCTTGTAAAAAAATACACGGAAACAAAGGGATTTGTATTTGTAAGAAGGTTGGAAAGAAGACAGCTGCTGTTTTTAGTTATGCTACAGTATATAGAGAAGAAATATACATTGAAATAGGAAATATATCATTCAAACTTTTTTTTATAAAAATATATATATAAATTTTATGTTAATTGACACATATAATTGACTTGCCTCAAGCATTTGATTGTTTTTGTACAGTGCGTGTTGAATCGTGTAATTGAGTTGTGTCGAACCAATTACTTTAAAATTAATTAATCAAAAACTATGTTTATATTAACAGGAAACAGTATGAGGAATTTAACAACAAAAATTTGAAAATAAATTATGGAATTCAAGAAATTGAATTAGTAAAGAAAAGAAAATATTCAGGGGTTATTGAACACAAAATTTTAAAGATCATACCAACTTAATTAAAACTTTATCTTTTAAAATTAGTTACTTGTATAGAATTTCAAGATTCCTCAATCAGTGGACCAAAACAATTTTGTACAACACATTGATACTTCAACATTTGACTTTTTGGAATGAATTAAGGAAATTACAAAATAGGGCTATCCTATTTTGCAGTATAGGAATTAGGAAATACTCAAGTCATTAAATTGGCGTTGTTGAAGAATATTTATTGTTTTAAATGCTAATTTTAATTTTTTAAATAAAATTACTTTTATATTACATAAATCTTCAGTAGCTGTGGAAGAAATTCTGTTTTTTAAAGATTTATAAACATTTAATTAAATTAGGAGCAAGGGTAGCCATATGTAACTGGTTAGGATTGAGTACGAAGGTGTAAAGAAAGGTCCTTTATTTCTAACAAAGTCAATTTATTGGCGACCAGTTTCGAAGGGATTACTTCATCATCAGGCATACCTAAATAGAAAGTCATGGAGTCAATGTATTGACAGGTGAAAATTAATTAAGTACCGGTACATGTGACTACAATCACTTATTAATTTCAAGCATAAACATAATTTTGAAATTTTACAATTGTTCTCTGCGACTTTGAATTCTTCTCAATCGCCATCGCTGGGAGCAGTGTAGAATAGTAATGCAGCCAGTAGAACTATATGATGTTTGTAGATAAATTGCCAGACTCTTGTTTGATTATGATGAAATTAAATATGTTCTCCAACTTTATTTACAAGACAAACTTTTTTCAGCTTACAACAATTTTACATAGTGAAATGGTACAAGTACTTAAATTTACTATTTATGATTAGAAGGTTTGGTACATCTCAAAATATAGGATGTCATAATGTTTTGTTGTTTTTAGAGAGCGCTAGTTTGGCAATGTTAAATATAAGCGCCATGATTCTGTATTTGCCAGGTCGAGGAAGATTGCGGGTTATTTAGTAACAATACCTGATTTTAGCAAGATGGTGCCACAGCCCATACCGCCAGAAGATCTTTGGCAACGCTACTAGATATTTTTTCAAAGTGGGATGACATACGTTAGCCCCCAAGAAGTCCTGATCTGACTCGACTGGATTTTTTTGTATGTCTATCTAAAGTCCAAGATGTACGAAACACCACCACGCACTCTGGGGGCCTTCAAACTGCGAATTCAGGCTAAGACGCTAGTCCAGAGGAAATTATACATCTGGAGAACATTATTTTTAAGAAATTAAACTCCGCGTTTATTATTAACATTTTCACATTAAATTTAATATATTTTTTGGCAAAATCATTTGTTTTATTTTAGTTGAAAAACAGCAAAACATTATGGGACACCCATTATATATTTTAAATGATTAGCGTCGAGTTCGCGACGGGAGAAAGCAAAGGTGTTGATTGTCGATGGTCAACGTTTGTCTTGTCGAGTCAAGTGTGCGTACTTGTGCAATTGTGGGCGTTTCGTTGTGATTGGTTAAGGGAATATCTCCTGATGTTTTGCATACCTACTTTCTTTGTAGAATAAAGATAGAATATTGCCATTAGCAACTGAGGATGTGTTTTAACGGTCTATTTTTTACTATACTTATATTAGCGAGAGTGAAACAAATTTGTGAGTGTAAAGGAGCAGGCGCTAATGCTTAAATTACTGGTAATTTTCCAGGGGAGATAGATAATAATTTGTTTTTCCCGGAATTCAAAAAAACCGTTATTATTGTTTTTACTGTTGCTATAAGCCAAGGCCGTCTTTCAATTTTGTGAAATATTTTTAAATTCTATAATATAATGGACTGACTGAATAATAAAATATATTATTGTTCTTATGTTTATTATATATTATTTATACGAGGTGATTTATGTGAATTTTAAATAAAATAACTGTGAAAAATGGCTTGTCTGTTTTGAAAAACAATATTTCTGCTTTTTCACAATATTTTTATTTATTAATATTTATATATTACCAGATGATATTTTTTTATCTAATGTAGAGTTAGATTACACATTTTACACTAAGAAAACTGCATTTTCAATTTCTCATAACATAGCATGTATTGTTAAGTTTAAAATAGCATTTAGTTTACTTATGGTCTTTATTTATTACACATCTACTCGTGCGAAATTTATCACTTTCCCTACTAGTTACGTAATGTTAATATTAATCAATGCTCTGGGCGTTACATAAATAATGATTGTAAATAATATTAATTAGCAGAATCGAAAAATTGATATTTTCTTATACGAAGCTATTAAATTTCAACAACAAAAACCAAACATTTAATTAGTTAGCGGTATAGATAAATCACAATATCGCTATTGGGAATTTTATCAATAGCTACTCGTGCAACATGCATTCAAGTTTCAAAGAAGATTTATGTTCTGTTGAAATTATTGGTAATTTCCAATGCATTCATTATTATCGATAATTACACACCCTAACATGAGCCGTTCAACGAGTCTTAACCTAGTCAGAATTAATGAAACATTTAAGAAGAGATAACGTTAGTATCAATGATACAATCAAGTGGTTTACATATAGAATAAAATAAATTAAATAGTTTTTCAAAGAACGAAAAGAAATTAGTTATTTACCAATAATGTACCGATAAATTACAATCTTACAAATTCCAGGGCCTATATAATTATTCAGTTTTATTATTTTTAAGTTAATCTAAGCGACAGTGTCTCAAAACTTCTCAACAAGAAACAGTTAACAGTTAAGGCATTTGCATTCGAACATTAAGCAATTATATTGTAACCTAAAACAGCTAGAATTTAAAAATAACTTATAATAGCTTCCACACAAGGCTTTCATTTTAAAACTAATTACAAATTTACATTTAAACCTTGAATTTAGTAAGAAATAGGTTGTTTCATTAAACTTTGCCTTACAATTTTGCAATTATAAATTTAAATTTGAAGTCGATTGAAAAATAATTAATCAATATAATAGGTATTTAACAAAACAAACATGTATAACATTCACTTTTTTATAAAAAAACAATTAATTACTTAGTCGTGTAGTACTTCCTGGCGAAAGTACAATTCAATTAAATATAATAAATCTGCTAGTAAAGAATTTTATATCGGATTATTAATTTGTCTAAAACAGGCTTTTAATGATATATCATTACTCCTACAGAACTCTACTATAAATAGTCCTTAGTCCCGTTTGACGATTACCTGATTTATGTCATACCAGTTCATTCTTGTTTTTATTGCTTTATTGCTATGGAGCGAAATTTCTTCTTAATTGATGTGATTATATTCTATTTTTTTTTTATTTCAATATCCTTATTTTTTATCGATTTGTGTACATTTTCTAGGACATATTGTTTTCCCGATACCCTACTACAGAAGTTATCCTTCTGTTCAGGGAGGTTTGCCCTGATTACAAATTGTAACCTAGCCAGCTAATTTACTAAGTATTTCGGCGCATGTGGGACCTGTATGTGCTCCCAATATTGTATCGGCATTTATGCTATTTCCAACCTTACAAATAAGGACAAGTCCAAATTGTAAAGTGGGAAATATGATTAGGGGAAACCACGAAAACCAAAATCACGATACATTACAATAATACATGTACATATATGATTGGGATATGTTATCTTATTGAGAGAGGTGCCGAGTCCAACAGATCCTCTAGTTCAACGGGAAGTGGGAGGTCCAATGTTTGGACATCAGCATGTCGGCAAGGAGTCTAATATTTGGTTGGTACAATTTTCTTTTCGTAAGGCAAAAGGGGGCGCCTGTGGGGCCGCCAGGAGGTTTGTAGGGAGTTTTGAGCGTGGGAGTTTGAGTCATTTAGGGTTCGAGAAACGTACTGTTTCCTGAGGAGTTGTTTGTTTGTTCGTAAACTCGTTTACTGGGGTAGCGAAAAGAAGTGGAGGAAGTTTGTTATATGGTACCGCTGTGTATTCAGCAACGGGACGGATATATGCGTTATAGGTGTGGATGAGGGTTTCTGGGTTACACCGGCCAAAGCGACCACATAAAGCTCCGAGGAGTCCAGCGCGCTTACACATCTTGTCAAGTGTGCGTTGGATGTCAGAGGACCAGTTGAGGGGGTGGTTAAACCTCTCCCCCAGGTAGTCAACTTTAGTTTGCTTAGCGAACCTGACTCCCAGGAGATTTATGTTTGTGTTTAGCAGTTTTTGAGAATTATAATGTTTGAATATATGATGAATTGGGTTTTTTGAGGGTTTAGTGAGACCCTCCATCTGCCTCACGCTCGAGTATGCTGGTTTAACAGATTTTGGGTTCATAGAGGCATATTGAAGACAGTGTGACGATGGGGCTTCTATTATCTAGAGCTTCAAATATATAGTGATTTATAATTACCAAATTGCTTACGATGGAGCGATTTGAAATAAATCCTTGTTGAATGTTTGAGAACTGGTTTTGAACACAAGGATATATTCTCTTATTCAGTATAATTTCAAAGACTTTTGACAGATTACTTATAATAGAAATGGTTCTATAGTTTTAAATATTTGCCTTTTTACCAATCTTAAAAACAAGACAAACTTTTGACTCTTTCCATTAAGCAGGATACACTTTTCGTTGCTAAACATGAATCAATTTTTTGGCGGAATATTATCGGGCTCCGATGTCATTGTATCCATTAATTTTTTTACTGACATCAATTATTTCATTTCCTCGAATTGAATTAAAATCAATGCAATTTTCGTTACCTAGTATATGGAACATCATTACAGATAGTCGAGTCACAGGGTTGATACACATTTTAATAAAAAAATGACTGATTGCATTTGAAATATTTTGTTTGTGGCTCGACAAAATAGAATTTATTATAAAGTGGTTTCGTAGACAACATTCATTAAATTTGTTTGAAAGTTCTTTGAACGAATTCGTATAATAAACCACTGACACATCTACATACAGAACAATAAAAGCTGCATTTATGTTAGTAAATCGTTCATAAATATAAGAAATATCAATGAGCCCAATACGGATTCCTGCAGAACTCCCATATCTACTTTACCTTTATTAGAACGAGCTTCATTCTGTTTGACATTAATTCTGTGATCGAAAGGTAAAAGGGCATTAGTCAATTTTTGGTCGTTAATTCAAGCTCCATTCAGTCTTTAAACTCCAAACGACCATTTTGGCGTTTTTTTTTTGAATTTTAATTAGTCACAGTTCAACACGCTTAAGTGACAGTTAAAAACCTAAAAAACTCCGCTTCTGTTCCGCTCTTGATCTAATCACTAAAAATTTACTCATGCCCTTTTACCTTTTGATCATAGAATTTTTCTGTGATTGAAGTTTAGCTATTAAAAACCTTTCAAGATACTTCACTTCACTTATTTTTGTAGAATATGATAAAACAATACAAATAAGATGTTTTTTTTTCACTCCGTATAATGTGCTCGTTAATTACTATGCTCTTTATCTCAATTCAATTTTAAAATTTTCAAATTTGTTTTTTCTTTCATGAATTGCATATTTTTTTAAGTTTTGCACTTTATTATACAAATTGTCCCTAAAATTACACGTTCTATCGGAATGCGGAATAAAAATAATGGTGTCCCATTTAAAATAAGAAAGTTGACATCTACTTTCGGTATGAGCTGAAATGACAGAACTACCCTCATATTTTAGATGGAAATATAACCTGTTTACTATTTTTGCCATTTTTTAACAAAATATGTCCATTAAAATAAATCACTAATTTTTTTTAGTTTGTTTTAGGTATAAGCCGTACTGATCTTATTGGTAAGTTCTTTTACTTTCTTATTATATACAAAATGAACATTTTCAATTTATATTCAATGAAACGAAAAACGAAGGAAAATATTAACAATCGCAATCGGGCCACAAAGTGAACCACTTAGTTTTTACCTTACGAAAAAAATTATTCCGAAACACCTGGAGATAATGTTGGGTTCATGAATTGCAAATCGAACCCTTTATTCAAATCCCCGAGGCAATGCAGTAAGCTAAATGTATAAAGTTAATGCCTCCTTGGTACCTTCATCAAAGGCCTCTCATACCCTTTTATCCTGTTAATAGCATGCGAAAAGAAAAGCCCTTGTAGGATAATTACGCGACCGTCCGATATTTTAAACAAATTAAATATTTATGATAAAATGGTGCAAGAATTATTTTGAGGCATGTGCTTCAATAGTAATTTCATTTGCCGAAATTTTAATGAAGAACAACGTTTCTGAAGTGTACAGTGTCTGAGAAAAGTATTTCGACATGAGACAATATAGGAAAAAATATTTTAATAATTTGATACATAAAGTTTTGGACAGTTCGTTAGCTAAAAAATTGCAAATGTTAATAAATGATAGTTATGAGAACAATGAGACCCCTTCAACTAGAATGATAAAAAAGAAATTAAAGGCTAGTGCTTGTAATGTGTCTTGCTACGAAAAAACAATTATTAATAATAATAATAATAATAATATATCTTTATTAACCAACAGCAACAAGGTAAATATATACTGTTAATTCTTAAAATGCGCAAGATGAGCGTAGCTGTTCTTCCTCAAGAATCTTTTTTTTATTTAAATACTCATGAAGTAAATTACAATTAAAAATTAATCTTGTATTAACAAATTTTGCTCGTTTATCTTCTGCATTGTAAATAACTAACCTACACGTAAATAAGGCATATATGTCATGATAGCAGCTAATTACAATTTAACTATTTCGAGCAACATAGCAGATAGAATGTTGCGTTATTACTTATTAGCGTAATAAGTAGCTGCATACTAAAGCATAATGCATAAATATGTTATACCTTTTCAAATAAATCTTTTGTGGTATTCCACTTGACACCGGTAATTAAGACACTGCTTTATATTTAGCAATTATTCAGTTTTAACTAGTTAATTATGTTAGAAACCTTTAGACACATCATAGCATTTATTTTATTAGGAACAAAACAACAATATGGTTTCTAGCATAGTCTGATAATAAATTATTGGAGTACATAATAAAAATAGAGCATTTTTAGGAATCTATATTTTCGCATTTTGAACCCATAAAATAAATGTATTGAAATTTAGCTTTAGAGTCAAACCATACACCAAGGTCCTTGATTAATTCAATAGCATTTTTTGCTTATAAAAGAAACAATTTTACACTTGTTAACATAAGCTTATTTTTTAAGCACCCTTTGTAGACAAGATATGCTGTAGGGCATCACAATCAGAGCTTCTTTTTTAATGAAGAAATGATTTTTAGATCATCAAATTTAAATTTTTTTAATTCAGAAGTATGGACAAATCAATAAAAAATAAAAAGAGGTCCAAGATTTGATCCTTGCGGAACTCCTGATGAGGTGCGTTTTTTGCTAGAACTTTAGCGATTGTAAAAATTAAATTAATTTCTATTATTTAAATATGAATTAAGAAACTGTATAATATCAGAGTTAAATCCAAATTCTGGTAATTTTTTCAACAAAACAGAATGATTCATTTTATCGAAGGCCATTAAGAAGTCTTCTTGGCTTTGTTTATCTAAATCCTTTGATAAATACTGTGTGATTGTTGTGAGATTAATGACTGTTGTTGATCTTTGTTTGGAGAATTGATAAGAAATAGGCCTTCAAAAAATTAGAGAGTATAGATATCTGTCAATAGTTTACTACTTCGGACTTATCTCCACTCTTATAGAATGGAGAAATCTTGGCTTCTTTCCACATTGAATGAAATTTTAAGGTCTTTAATATATGACTGAAGGAACACGAAAAATTTCTGTACAATTCCAAACTATAAAAGGAGAAATACCATGTAAATTTATCCTTCAACTTTGCGCTACAATGAAAGGAATAAAACAATTACTGAATGTTTTATTTTAATGTGAGCTTTAGTAATGAATACTGTTAAAATATTTCCCAGAATGGGTGGAAACGTCTTGAAAACGTAAACCAGAAAAAGTTACACCGTTAGGAAAAATATCCTTGTCACATTCCGACTTCAAAGTAAGACCACCAGAATTTATGGTCATCATTTATCCGTATCTGCCACGAAACAGTATGCAGATGTGGTGGAAGGTAGAAGGGTTAAAAAAACTGCAATTTATACATGCATTGGCGTTCCGGTACATCTAGATAAAGGTTTTTCATCCACCGTTTTATTTTACCTTTTTAGCCATTTAGTCTGGCCCGTAAACCCTGTTTTGCATATTGCACATCATGCAAAACTTGGGACAAAAAAGATTTTGTTTCCTAACGATGGATACCATCGTTTGTTATATATGCAGACAATGAACGAAGAGTGAAAAAATTACCTAACTCTCGCTGTGAACCGTGAGTCGTATGCTAATGCGTTCAGAAGGGTTAGATATTTTTAGATTGTTAACAATTTGGGGCTAAATAAATACCTGGTCCCTTTTTTCAAGAGATCATTATTTTATTTCTTGGTCACACGAAGATCGAGGTGGGTATTTATTACACAATAGTAAAGATTTATGAGGAAAATTATAAGATTAGAGGGCTTTTACCTTAAATATTTTTATATTTACACTCAATTATTATTTTAACGAATTACTAACCAAATCAAAAAGGGTGGGTGATAAAAAGGGAGAAGAACAACTAAAATAAATCAAATATCGTTAACAAATCAAGAAATCTTATTAAAATATGAATTCAATATTTTTTAGACATTTTGGAGTAGGGAGATGCAATTCTATCGGAAATAACAGTTACAAATTGGATTAATTTGCCATGATAATTGTGATAATTTATCTTAATATGAAAATTGCTTGAGACTGCTTAAAATAGTACTAATAAAAAAAAATTAATGCAAACACTTTGGACGATTACTTGGTGATACACTGAACCATAAATTGTTGATAAAAAAAAATAAACAATTATGATATTCGGGGTATTGCTTTAGACTTAATTGAAAACTACCTAACAGAAAGAATATAATGAGTCAAAATTGGCCAAGAAGGAAGATCAGCTTTAGTAGTGCAAACCGAGATACCCCATGGTACTGTCTTAGGACCAATATTGTTTCTCATATACATAAACAGTAAGTTTAACTAAAATAAACAGTTTTAAAGGTAATCTCTTATACAAATAATACTGCACTTGTCTTTACTGGTTCCACAAGGGACGACTTTTAATACATAAAGTCTATGATTTGCGAGACATTTTGTCCCAAAGAATTAATAAAGGAATCAATTATAAGATAATGTATCCCAGCATATAAAACAGCATTAAATAACTTACAAATTGCACAAAATATAATACTAAAAATAATATTCAAGAAAGATAGTTTATTATCCACTCAAAATCTATACCGAGAAACTAGTATGCTAAATATCCGATTTATATACATTTATAATTGTTTAATAAGAATATTTCATGAACAAAAACTTATATACAAATGTAGCAAACTAGACATACTCGGTCAAAATTAAATTTAAATCTTATTGTTGAATTTTTTAGTAAAACACCGACTCAAAGCTATTTTACGACCTAAAAATCTTTAATGTTCTTCCAACAAAAAAAAAATAACCAATTTTAATAGTAAAAATTTCCTTTCTACTGATTCTACAGACAAGGACTGAGCAACTAACGACTACCCACCTGGGGACGAAGGTCCCCCCAGTCGCCAAGTAGGAGTCTGGGGGAGCTTTCACAGGTGGCGACATTCACAGAACGGCACACACATGACAAATAAACGGACGACAAAACAGGGAAATGCCATCAGCAAACCCTGTCCAAATTGCTGATAATATGTCATCCTTCACAGCCCTTTCAGAAGGAATGGCATACTAATCAAAAGATGTAAATTGAGGCCACCTGAAATCAGGCAGTCAGGTAAGGAGGTGGTCGTCAGGAGGATTCCGATCCAGTATAACGGGATGGGATCCTTCCCGACTTGGGCTCAATTACTGTGTGTGTACTGATCTTTTATTGTTTTTTTTTTATTAACAGTAATTACATATGTTGTAGTTGCCAACACTTTGCTGATCATCTTGAAATAGTGAAATTAAACATTATTTAAAATTTGTTAAAATATTCTAAAGGACCAAACGCCAAAAAAGCGTCGTTATGTAATAAATTGAGTTACTTGATGATGATGGTTACAGTGAAATATAATTAGGACATTATGACACACTCTGTATACAGATATATGCTGCTGGTTGGTCTTCCCATTGGTATATCTCATTGAGATAACACAGAAGAAGACGAGAATATTCTCATCAAACAGCATTCTTCTTCCCATCTGAAAATTTATGATACAGTTTCTCGACAGATCCTGAAAACGAGATAGGGGTCTACGAAGTTGATTGGTCTCTCAAATTACCTACCCAGAAACAATTAAGATTTAATTTAAATGCCGACGTACTCGCCACCGATGCAGAGCCGGTATCAGATCTTTTTTTCTTCTTCTTTTTCTTCTATTTTTGAAAGAGCATCTGTTCGTAGTTCTTAACGTGGTATATGTACGAGACGCATTGAGATGATCTGATAATTTTGCGGCAAAGGATACTGCGTAATTTGTCAACCGTTTTTATTAGTTTTGTTAGTTGTGGCATCACTTTACATTTGTCACACTTTATATTTTCCAATTTAATCGTAAAGCTCTGGCAAGACATTTTACAAACACTTGTAAATTACTAATCTGTCAAAAATAGTTAACTTATTTGTGAGCATCCCTTTTCTTTATTTATATTAACGCAAATCGCAATTTCTATTATATTATTATGTTTATGGATGTAACGAGGTTGAAAATGCATTTCTCATCAGTTTTTCTTTCTAGCCCCACGTTGGGAAGCGACAATTGTTATTATATTCTTTTAATATTTTTATTTTTATTATGTAATTTATTTATATATTTTTTTATATTTATATAAATCTCACGTGTTACTTATCAAACATATATTTTACATTCATTTTTATAATATTCCACTAAACAAATGATACCTAACATTTCGAAATAAAATTTAATTTTAACGTTTATCGTATAATGTCGTCCACACACAGTAGATCTTGTCCTTAATAATAAAGAAATAATATAAACAAAGATATGAACGATAAGTAAACATCCTATTTGCGTGTTATTAAAATCTAATTCAAAAGTATTTAAAAAAAAATACTCCAAACATCGGCACATTACTGCCCCCCACCTCCATACGTTTTGAGCACTTTTGCTCCCATATACTTTTGTAACGCGCAGTCAGCGAAAAAATTGAGTTGCTACGACAGCGATGATGCCTTCAATATTTATCTTATCTATGTACTTCCGGTAAATTCTAGAATATTCTCCAAATTTTAGAAGTCAATGGTTGACGATAACTAAAGATAGTCGTCCCGCAGAGGGGATTTCGGAAGTTTAACCACTTTATTAAATATTCTTGGTAACAGTAAAATAGAGGTCGTACATGGCCCAAATTTGACAGAGAGGGACTTAAGGAGTTAGAGTAAAATATTTTATTTGTAGAATCACACGTAGAAGGTTTCTGGCATTACTTTGTTCCTACTAAAATGTGTGGCATACCAAATAGTTTATAAAGAACTGTTTTTAAAATTTTGACATTCGGTCGCTTCTTTTCTAATATTTTTGTGCATAAACAAACCGATACTACTAATTTAACAATACTGACATTTATTTGACAAACCTTAAAAGTTAAATATACTTTTTATTCTAAATTTGAACCACTTGTAAATTATTAGTTGGTTGAAAATTTAAGGTATACATAATTTTTACAGTGTTACATTATTTATGTTAAAATCATGAAATTTTTAACTGTTAGAAATAAACATATTGAATTATAGAATTATAGATTTGTCACTAAAATAATATAATGATGACTTGATTATATGAACATTTTGGAATCCCAACCTAAAATTGGGAAAACAACCACTGCTTCTACTTACATTTTTTTATTTGAAGTAAATTGTTTATATGAACTCTTTCTATATTTTTTTTTTAAACAAAAATCTTTTTAAATTAATATTTTATAGATGTTAACATTTTTGATAAATTTTGCATTAAAATATGTGATATATAATATAAGGAAGCAGAAAACCTAAACGTATATATACATTAATGTTAATATACAGTGATTAATTATTTTGTATTAGGCATAGCCATGCTTTCACAGCTAACATGTGGCAACTAAGATATGAAAAATCAGAATATACAAGACTACCACAATGTAAACAAAATTAATCTACTTAATATCAGCTGGAAACTAAAGAATCGCATATAGTGGGATTTGCCAAAAGATTTGGACTTTGTAAGAATGTTTTCATTTCTTTCCATATTATCGAGAGAAATAATTTATTTTGAATATGTGATTGGATTTAAAATCGTCCATTTTTGTCATAAATATAAACTCAAATAATAAATGTTTACTTTTATAATAATTTAAAACATTGTTTCTGATACTTGATAAAAGTTGAAAATAAACATGACCCAATGTTTAAAATAGATATTTATAAATGAACAATTTTGTGATAAAGAAACTTAAATATTTGAAATATTCGGAACAAAAAGAAACACTCACTATGACGTGGTTAGAGAAAATTGTTAATTTAGAATGTTGGAAAGTATGAAAATTATTTACTGAAATATTTGTATAATTTCGCATACGAATTTTTGTTTTTTATTTAGAAAACCACATGATAAATACATTTTTTACACAACTCCTTGAAAATTTGCTTTTTCACATTATTTTTATAGAAAAGGTGGTACTTTTCCTCTCTAGGAATATTTTATATTTAAAGATTATGATGGTATTTTATTTTAATTAAAAATTATTTTAATGGGTACTATTTTTCTTTCTAACCCCACGTTGAGAAGCGACAATCGTGATATTTTTTAATATTTTTATTATTATTATTCTCGTTAAACAGTAGTCCGTGAAGAGTATTTATTATAGGTTTACTTTGGAGAAGCCACAATTTTTAATATTGATAAAAATTTCAAAATCTTTCTCATCAAATTTTTAACAACTTTTTAAAATTTCCGTTCACCTGTCCGTCCGTCCGATATCACGTTTTTGTCCGCATAATAAGTCAAAAACAAACAATTTTATCAACTTGAAAATTTCAGGAAAAATCAAGCTCTATAAGGGGCCTATTGATTTTGAAAAAAATCTGATTAAAAATGGATCAGAAACGAAAAGCGATATCAACATGGAATTTTTAGTAAAAAACAAGCTCGTTACGGCATCAAAAACCTAACAATTGACAGCTATCCGCAAACTAGAACAAATTCAAAGAATAGCATGTCTCAACAGTAGCCATGAAAACCACACTAACCAGAGTCATGGAAGTCAATCTTAGTCTCACTCCACTTACTCTATTTGGTATCTACATCAAGGAGGTTGTTCTGATGATGACAATTACACGACTCCGTACCGTTGTAATAGAAACTGATGCAGGATCCGATGAGACGAGATGTCGCTTTTAGCGGGAGGCTTCAATTTGCACCGAGGTATATCTTTCATAAGCCATATAAAGTTATAACAAATAGAAGAGCCGGAAATGGAAGGTACGATTCATATCTACATCGAAGGTTCTAAATCAAAACACATTTCAGGAATGTACTCCAGATCCCTAAACATAAAATGGGCTGTGAGCAACAGTGCCAGTGTAGTTTAAACGGAGTGTACGGGGATTCTCATAGCATCAAAAGAAGTTACCAGGAACAATATCACTGGAAGAAAAATACTCATCTATACACATAGCAAACAAGCAATATTCACCCTAAACATACCACGTATTTATTCAGGGGTTTTGCTAGAATGTCACGAAGATTTGGCTGAAGTATCCATCAATGATGTGGTCACCTTAAAATGGATCCAAGGTTACGCCACATCGATTCACTAGCCAAGAAGGCAGCCAACCAAATACTTTTTGGACCTGGACCTTCCATTGGTCTGACAATATCGATAGTGATAAGCCTAGTTAAAGAACATTCACTCGTGAAATTCAAGGAAAGATATGATGACACTAGAGGCTGCAGAGTTGCTAGCGAGCTTTTAAGTTATCCTATAGCAGGAGTAGAAGTTGGAAAGGCTTTTGCCAGTTCTCCTACTTTTTACACTGGAATTGATAGTTGTACCGCAGAAATAACAGAAATAAACGCTTACCATAGGCGTAGAACATTAATTTCGGGTAATTATGTAAAAAGTCTAATAAATTGTGGAAAGCAGTGGCAATTTTGTAGAATTATAATTTCCGATAGTATAATACTTACTTAATACCAGCTTAAAATGTGGTTCTTCCTAGAAGAAAATATGGGACTTTTTAAGGTATTATGATAAGGTGCAATCTATGACTAAGACACTATTGGCAGGAATATTGGGACCAAGTTGTATTTGTACCCATTTTATAAAGTTTTCGGTGTTCATGTCATCGTGAAAGTCACCAGATTTGTTGCCAGATTTAAACATTAAAAGGTAATTCTCCACAAAGCCCTGAGAACCTTTTTTTTGAAGCTGGAACGAAGGATCTGGTTTATGAAATTATAAGCTGACTTTTGTTTCTACTTACCAAAAGCCTGTGCTATAACAACACTACAGCAAACAAATACTTGACTTTAACATGACAGAATCTGCGCCTGATCACAGGCGATCTGACTGGCCATTCCTAAGAATAGAAGGATCTCAATATCTTGGTCTCTCAAAGTCCCCACTCTGCCGAAGATGGGAACAAGAAGATGAGACCATCGAGCATATCTTTTACGATTGCCCGACGCTCTCATTTATTTGAAAATTTATGTTGGGCGGGAATTGGCTAACATCGGCCGATATAAGGGAAGCCACATCTTGGCGAGTTATGAGGTGCCTATCATCTTACGACGATTCACAATGGGCCTAATGAGGCCTAAGTGCCGTGGGGTAATCCACCTTCCACGCGTTACAGATTCCGAAAAAAATTGATTAAAAATGGGGTTAAGAGGGATTAAAATATATAAAAAAACGAAAAACTTGAAATTTTAAGTAATATGAGGTGACGAAGCCTTATGATTTTGAAAAAAAATAGTATATTAAAGTATAAGTGGATATAACGGTCTTTAAAACACGCGCGATTTTTCGCCGTCGTGCTCGAAATAGAGCAAGTGTTTTAAAGACCAGTTATCCACGAAAACTTTACGCATTTTTTTTTTTATTGATATACTTTGAAATCCTAAATATTGGTATTATTTCTACAAAAAATGGAAATAAGAACTAATAACTGAAAATGGTTTGAATTTGTGATGTAACATCAGTATACCTCGTTGTCATGAAAATGAGACTAACAAAAATTTATTTTCAATCTGTCACGTAAGATTAATTGTTGCAACAGTTGTTTTTGTTTAAAATGAGTTCAAATATTGAGTATTTAAATAGTAAAGCAGAATCGCGCTTAATACCACAAAAATCCGAAGCGGTTTATAAAAAAGAATACGATAAATTCAACACGTGGATGGAAGAGCAAATGGTTACACATATAGATGAACGAGTTGTTCTCGCTTATCTCCAGAAAATGTCGGAACAGTATAAAGTATCGACTATGTGGACTCTCCATTCAAAATTACAAAGTATGTTGAGTATAAACAAAGGGGTCGATATAAAATCGTTCGTCAAAGTGCATGCATTCATGAAGGCAATTAGCAAAAATGAGGTAGTCAAGAAGGCATATGTATTCGAGGAAGACGATTTGCGGAAGTTTTTTACAGATGCACCGGACATTACGTATTTATTTTTGAAGGTGGTTGCTGTTTGTGGCATCTTTGGCTCTTGTAGAAGATGTGAATTGTGCGATTTACGTTTAGCTGATAAATAAATTTTTTGAAAAATTTCTCAGAAATATTTTATTTGACATGACAAGGCACTCCTGTCAGATCAATATTTAAAAAGTTGGCATTTTAGACATCACGTTTCTCGGGTTGTTGATGTTGCCATGGTAACTTTAAAACACGTGCGTTTTTTAAAGTTCGTTTTAAACACGCTGAGGCGTATTTTAAATAAGTAAAATAGGGTACCAATAAAAAAAATATATTATTTTAAATGGGGGTTAAAATTTGAAATGCGTAATACCTAACATATACTCACCTGTAATTAATAATAATGAACATATAACATTTTTAAACTTAATATCCAAGAACGCTTGAATTTTTTAAATAATGTTTAACTTATTACTTACTTAAATCAATAATCATTTAGAAAATAACTTACAATGTTTTTTGCTAATGATAGTATGCTTATTATGATTAAAGTACAAAGCTGATATGAGGACCATTTAACAATTAAAGCTGATTGAATTGTGTATTAAACTTTTAGCTTCTCTATAGCTTAATTATTTCATTATATTTCTTTAATATTCTGTCGTTATTTAAAATACATTAAATCCGCCTCTGTACGATTTTACTTAAACTATTTAATAAATTAATAAAAAAAACCCGTTCTATGCTCGGGCCCCGCATTGTCGATGTAGGTATCCACATCGTTTTTTTTTCTATAAGTTAATAAAAAAAAATAATGAAAATTACTACCTACCGTCTTCATATAAATAATCAATTTACCCAGGCAGTGTCCTGGAAGGTGGTCACCTTACAGCCTTAATAATACAGCGTACTTCAGAAGGTGCTGGTTAGGTTAAATTAATTCCAACATGTAAATGGAGTCTAGTTGCAAAAATATCAAAGTGCATTTTAATTGCGTTTTCATCACAGAAGCCGTTGTTAAGCGTCAGCTAATATTTACCTACCCAGCAGGTAGATATTGTAAATATTACGTGTATTAAATGAAATGAGATATTTACATCTATGCAGTAACTATACAGAAGCGTCAGAAACTACAAATAAAACATTCCTTAGCTTATCGCTATTTAAATTGTGCGTTCTACAAAGTCAACTCCAAGAAACTGAAAATCAGCTTTGGTACATATACAAATATTACATTATCTAAAAGACAATCATGATTAAAATTTATTTATTCTTATTATAAGAATGTTTTTGATCTTGATAGTTTTCCTTAATAATGTTTGACCATTATGATAAATAATGTGTATTTAAATTAAATAAACAACAATGTACGTATTTACTAAAATCTATCGGGTACGTCACTCGGAAGATGCCTTCTCAGCCTTCTCTGGATGGGAGGTAGTCTTATCAGTGGTTGTGTTAACGCGTTAGGATGATTGTCGATGCGGTAAGCATACTTCTGTGAGAAGAGGGATATTTCTTCTTTGACTGACTTCCTTTGAAGGTCACTGGCAATAACATTATTGGGGACATACCATGGCGCATTTACAAGGATTCTGAGTACTTTGGACTGAAATCTTTCCATTATGTCTATTTTTGAGTTGGATTCTGGATTCCATAACTCCATATGGGCTTTAGTATGACTTTATATAGTAGACACTTGTTGTTAATAGTTAGTTGGGATCTACGTCCTATTATTCAATAGAGTTTGCTAAGTTTATGCCTAATTGTTTTCTCTTTGTAAATATATGTGTTCTCCACGTTAGTCGTCGGTCCAGGTTGATTTCCTAGGTATTTTGAATTTTCTTTTTGTTGCAAAAGCTGTCCATTTAACGCCACAGTTGGACATGTTCCTCTTCGTTGGGTATAGGTAACATGGATTGATTTTGTTCCGTTCACCTTGATTTGCCAAGTTTTTAGCCACGCGGAAATAGCGTTCCGGTTAGTTTGCAGGATTTGGGAAGAAATAACATGATCTTGATGAGATGTCAGGACAGCAGTGTCATCTGCATATGTTGCCGTAGTTATATTAGTGTTTGTGGGAATATCCGCGTGTATATAAGGTAGAGGATTGGGCCAAGTACACTTCCCTGTGGAACCCCTGACATTATCGGTCTTGCAGGTAGAATTTTTAGATTAGGAATAGGTTAATTGGAAGGCTTTTCCTGATTTTGTATAGTACTCCATCGTGCCAGATCTAGTCGAATGCCTAAGCGATATCTAACAAAGCAGCAGAGCAGTATTCTCTGTCTTCAACAGATTTGTACATTTTTTTGTAACTCGATGGACTTGTTCTATCGGCGTATGTTTCGCTATAAATCCAAATTGATAGTTGGGTATTAATCGGCTAGCCTTCAGGATTGGTTTCTAATAGTTTTGACATAGCGTGTAGCAAACTGATTGGTCTGTAAGATGTTGTTTCCTCCATTGCTTTTCATGGCTTAGGGATCAGTATGACTTGGGCTACCTTCAACGAGATCGGGAAATAGCCCGTTCCCTTAACTGAAAGTTCCTTAAGGGTTTTGACACTAATTAGGTCATATCCAGGAGATTTTTTTGGATTTGACTGCTGTATTGCTCTTGTGATTTGTTTTACGGTAAATTTATCTAGGGGTAATTCCATGTAGTGTGTGGTTTCCAGAAATCCTTTCACTTCGACTTCAATGACGTAGTGATTCTCTGCGGACAGAATTTAAAGACTTTTTCTAGGTGATATTTTGATAATCAATGGGGTTTTAAGTTAGAAAAAATTATTTAGGAAAATCGGTCAAACTTTAGTTTGAGAGTTAATGGACAGACATACATACGCACAGACGACCAGACTTTTTTTTTCATTCATTGTCTTGGAGTAATCGGAAACGTAGAAAAAAGTGTTAAAAAGCTGAGGTAAGAAAATTTTTTGTTGGCACAAATTCAATACTTAAGGCCCCATATGTAGGGGGACCTCAGTAATTCTGATTTTTTCCAATTAAAATTGACAATTTTACGGAAAAGAGAATGAATGGAGGTGCTGGGTATGTAAAAGAACGTCAAGGGGGTAAAGGTAAGGAAAATAATGAATTGCTGTAGTATTTGACAATAAATAATAAGAATATTTATCGTTTAATTTGATCTTATTAATTAAGGACGAGATATTGGTAAATATTTTCATTTCAAAAGATTAATGTGTATTTTGAACGCGTGATCTACTAGGAGTAGGAGATATTGTCTATTACGTAGATGATAGAGCGAGAAAATAAAATCGAGAAAGATAGCGCTACACATTTTAAAGCTTAAAATGTCCTTTTTTACGGCAATGTCTTTTTTTACGGCAAATGACTTTTTGTACAGCACATATCTTTAGAAAGGACATGGTTTGTACAAAAAAAAATATAAGCTGAGGACCTTTTTTTTTGAGGCTTGATAGAATGACGAGGAGGATTTTTGTTCGTTACAAGCTCGGCGACCTTTTTTAAAAGTTCCGTAGAAGGATTAGGATTTTTTGATACCGGAGCCCCTGTCAGCATCGTAGTCCTTTATTCACTTTTCAAAAAGGTGGTAACCCTAACGCTAAAGGTTCTTTCGTTCGCTATTGGTTCAGTGTGCACCAGTGTCAATTACACCACCTTATTTACCTAGTTTATTTCCTCCTTATTCCTTATACAAATTTCGAGTGTAATTCACCGGGTCAAACGAAAGGTAAAGTGTGCGTTGGTGTAGTTCATTTCTACACCAGTGGGACGAACGAAAGAACCTTAAGTGTCCGTACCTATGCATTATACTTTAACGTCATATGTCAAACTCAAGCAAGTCAGTTTTGGTGAGAATAAATACCATTTTTTTAAATAGCTTCAAATATAAAATTATTGACTTCAAATAAATCAAAGTACGACTCTATGTCGTCATTTTGATTACACTTTTCCGTCAGTCTTGACATCGCTAAGTACGCCCACCTGTCATATCGCAGAATAGTGTCTATCTCCAATTCAAGTCATGGATTTGTCAATTTTATGATTTATAGATGAACCGATTGTACTAACAATTCGGCATCGTTGGGTGCATAAAGGTATAAAATTAATTGCATTTAATAACGTAGAGTGAATGAAAGGTTGGAGTCAGTGACTTTTATTTTTGTTTTCTCAAAAGTAATGTCACTTGTATCCTTTCTGCAATCAATGATTCAAAGTGATTTAAAAAGATGCCATAGGGGACAGCTGAGTATTTAATTAGTATCTTATCTTTAACTAGTATTAATTGGTTGAGCATCTGCGATTTATTTGTTTAATTTAAAACTTATTTTTGTTAAAAAAATAATATATACAAAAATTTGGACTTACGAAATTTGTATATAGGTACGTCATATAAAAAGTCCATGGTGCAATCGGTCCATCCTCAGTTCACTTAGGATCAGTGCAGGCAACAGCAGGTCGAAAAGCGTATACATTTATAGTAAACCTTCATTCGTGCAGACTAGTGTTGTTTCACTCGCTTGACAGATGTATGACAAAGATCATATTTTTAATGAGAGCGGTGTTGTGCTTTAAGTGAACAAAATATCGGCAAATATATCGGACTAAAACGACTAACTCAAAATAAAATTAATTCTTATTTATTTAACTTTCTTGTGGAGAGTTTTTTGAATTTTTATAGTTTTATATATCTGTTCCATTAGGGGGTGTTATTTTATGAACTTTTCTAATACATCAAAAACAATATTATACAGTACAATTATATTACGAATCACATTGGCAACAACGTGAACACACCAATTTAAAGGGACAAGATCATAGCGATATTTTTACATCTTTGGTCTAGGAATAGTAAAATATGCAATTTGGAAACAATGCTTTCAATATCGACAAAAGATAAGCGGTCAGTTTAGGAAATGTATATATATCTTGTAAAATCTACTTCGTTCTGCAAGCTCTGCATTCGTTCATTGATGTTTCACAAGAAACAGATAACGACGAGCACGACGTCAAACGTTCATGTCTAATAGTACAGTAAATACAAGAAAAATCGTGCACCAAAGTGTCGCAACAGACGTGTTCTCATATAAGTACCTATAAGTATATCAATGCTGGTACGTATTGCTAAATCGTGCGACCATTCGAGAGATACAAATAATGTTTATGTATTGTGGTTCTCTGGTACAAATGTGAACGAGACTTGAGAAACAACGACTCATGCAAATAAAGATGTCAATGCCCATGAAAAAGAAAAAAAAATAATAATTAACCAGTAACGGTGACTGCTGGTGCTAGACAAACAATTTTATACAAAATTATATTGATTTGGAGTGATGAAAAGTAATATTTTGTTTACCGGTATGATTTGAATAGTTCTCGATATAAACTACAGATGGCATTGGTAGCTTCATTTTGGTGGAGCGTGGGTAACTTTTATCGACACTATAAGAAGCTAGTAGATTGAAGACACTGGCAAAGAAAGTGATAAAAAACTAAGTAAAATAGAAAAATTGTTTAAGTATTAATAAAAGTAAAGTTGCTACTAGTTTCGGCTAACCAGCCATCATCATCATCAGGTTTATAATACACCTATGAGTTGAAACAGGTAGTTAGAAGTTAAATTCCAAAAATAATTTAAATTATATAAAATATGCAACGGTAGTTATCAGACAAATAATATTTTGTTCTTTATTTGAATTTAAAAGTTTTTGACTCTTCAAATTTGATTTCGGTGTAGATCCTATATCCAATTTGCGTGTCTACTATACCAATTTAATAAATTAAACTTTAGATATATTTTGTTTTATTATTAATATTTTTTAACAGACTTCAAAAAAAGGAAGAGGTTCTCAATTCGTCGGAATATTTTTTTATGTACGTTCAGCGATAATTCTACACTTGAGTGGTTCCATATAAATGTGGTCAAAATCTAATAATTGGGTCCATCAGAAAATTCAATTTGTAGTGGCATCCGCACGATTTTGGAGTCGGTTTTTTAAAATTACTTCTATTATTAATATTTTTTACTGCCTTCAATTCGACAGATTTTTTTACGTATGTACCACGTCGGCCGACTTCTATTTTTTTTTTTTGTTAGGACTACTACAATAAAAAATTGCTCAAGATCTGATCATGCGACACATGCAAACTCTTCAATTTGCAAGGGGAACTGCATGGTTTAGGAGTCGGTTTTTTAATAGTTATTTGTTAAACTAGGCAGAGAAGTAACAGATTTATTATCGCGGCTAGCATGACATTGTCGAGGCGAAACCGAGGCAATGAAACTGGCTAAGGCAGTAAATCTGTTTCTCTGCCGTGTGAAACATATAATTTTTCTCCGATTGTTCATACAGTGTGTTCAAAAAAATGGAACTATAATGAAAACCTCTTTTAAAGGTAAGATTTGGGAAGGCGAGACCGAGATAGACAGCAAGCAGCAAATACTGCCGTGTTAAAAGTGCTGTCGCCTCTTGTGTTCAGGTGTAAGAGACACATTTCGGTCTCCTTACGCGGTCGCTTGTCGCCGTCGCCTGCCTCGGTCTCGCGTTCCCAAATAGTACCTTAAGTATAACGGATATAACCCACGCATTTTTAATATTTATTCTAATCGTTGTTTTTATAGCTGTATACCTTCATTTTTTATACAAATATACTTATAATAAGTTTGTAGTTAATTTATTGGGGTAACTTTTTTGGCCGGATCCTCATGCAGAGCCACACTTCAAGAAAGAGAAGAAAAAGTATGTTTTTCATACTTAGGTAGTAAAAGGGTTACTTCTATGATCGATTAATGCCACTAAAAGTGACATTTAATGTCAATCGGAGAAAAATTACTTTTATAACTTGTGTAAGGTACAATTTGAAAATACTTGAAATGGTATAAAAAACATTAACTACAGAATTTTACTTTTCTTACTCCCGCCTCTGCAAATTTTATTGCTGTCAATTTAGAATTGATAATTTGTTTATTAAGACGCCATATGTTTAATAAAAATTAAAACATACTACATAAATACGTAGGTAATTCAAGATTTAGAAATGTGTTAAAATTAAGCATAAAATTTGCCTCCCCCATCTAACACCGCTACAAGGTGAGAAGTAAACGGTACGAATAAGAAATTTTAATAGGTTGACTTAGTGGATATCGTTATGAAATGTGAGATTTCAATAGCTTTAGAAAGCTCAAATATAAGGGTAATTGCAGATTGGATCAAGAATGTTATACTTAGGTACATAGTTTACTAAATTTAATTGACATTGGTATTGATTTTATTGAATAACTCTTCTACATTTTTTTGAGACTGGTCGTGCGTCGTCGGAAAAAAATCGTAATTGTTAAAAAAAAAACAGTGACCTGATATTTTAGTAAAAACTATTGATCAAAACAATAGAAGATTACAAAATTGAAATTTCAGAATACAAAAATAAATTGGTTCTATTAAATTAAAGAAAAACATGGATTGATATGGTTTCACAGGGAAAAAATGAAAAATACTATACGTTTTAAAACTGTTGGCATGCCAATATAAACTAAAAATATATTTGTTAAATAATTCAAATTGTAGGTAGACATTTCGAATGTCCACTTATGAAAACAATAAAGTTGTGAATTAAGGTTATAAATTTAATAATTTTCAGTTTATTTTCATATATTTTTATTTCTCATTTCTATCATTCCTTTATATTATTTACTTTCGAGTTTACTTTAATCGTTAAATCATAAATGGAAAACTGATGTACAATCATTAAGACATTATATTCGAAGATTTAAAATATAAATTTCTTTTATATATGTGTATTTTTCACAGGATTGATTACCTTTTAACGGACAAATATTTTGCAAATATTTTTATTTACATTAAGAAATCCCTAAATTTTAGGAGATTCAGATAATTTTATACCTGCAAATCCTTTAGTAACACTAATTCATATTCAACCAGAATGGTATTTTTTATTAATAAGGATTGTTTTTATACTTAAAATAAATTTATATTCTTAAATTTAACGCATTTATTTGGTATATTAAAATGATAAGATTTCAATACTTAGGTATTATATTATTTTTGAAAAATTCCCAAACAGGTGTACCTAGTTCCTTTATATAAACTACCCAAAACAAAAAAAGGAGCCACTTTTGAAAATGTTGATATTTTTATTGGGATAACTTATTATATTACAATTTTTTATATAGATATACCATAATGCTTTTCTCTAAATATAGCAATATAGCAAATTTTGTTGTAAATCTGTTTATTAAGTGGACAGACCTACATGAGTTTATGTTTATAATTATTAGAGGTACCTACAAATAAGATTTAACAAAAGAAAGCTCCTTTTTCGTATTTTTTTTTTAATTATTGTATATTTCGTTAGGATTTATGTTATTTTTTAACTTTTTACTAACTTTCTTTCGTTCATGAACTTGTGAGAACTCTTAGCGCTTATTTCTATAACTAAATAGTTATTTTATATCTTTTATTTTGTAAAATTTATATATTTTACAAAAATATTATCATTGTTATAGTCCGGAAATATAGAAATTAAATTTTTTATTCACGAATTTTCTTTTTGTGGGGTTTCAGTTTAATTTATCAGTACCTATAACAAATTATTATTAATGTACGTATTTTAGATATTATTGTATTTTGATGGTAAATAAAAATTACTTTTACTATTACATGACTGATAAAAGCAGCACTGTTATAGTGATAAAAAATTTTTTCATATTAATTTTTTTTTTATTTTTTTGTCTCTTCTACTTCGTGTGTTAATTTTTATTTAATTGTTTGCTTTTTACGAACTAGCACAATTGTTGTAAGTAATTTTTTTTGCTACTCCTAAAGAATCAATGGTTATTTTTGGTTCATACAATTAGTTTAAATTACCAAATCATCAAAAATATTAATTATTCTGTCTGGATATTTTGGTGAATAAATAATACTAACTAGATATTAAAAAACGTTAAATTTGAATTGTGTTGTAACTATCAAATTGAGCTTAGCCCATGAATGCAAATTGTATTTATAAATAAAATATTCAAAATACATTCTACTACTTCGAAATTAGTAAGTTTAATACAATTAAATTGCAAAATTAACTATGTCAAAACATGCAAATTAAGCATTATAATTAAGTACGATTTTTATATAAAAAAAAAAAATAGAAATTAAAATAAAAATTTAATTTTTGGTCCTTCGAAGCATATTTTATAGTCCAAAAGTAACCATGCAAAACAAGTAGATACGTAATACGAATACGTATTTTTAAGTTTCAATATGTTTAACGGAAAATGCCTTTATAGAAGCAAAACTTTCCAAAAACAACGATAGTATTAAATAATCAAAAATACTTACCGAAACAAAAAACAAAACAGCAGTTATCAGCAACTTTTATAACAGCAGATAATAAGTCTGTCCTAACACAACAAGTCAAGTTCACTTCACTACACATTTTATCAGTTCCAAATACCACAGAAAAAAATTTCACCGCTTTTGCAATAGCGGTTGATATGGAAACAGTTCTGGCTAGATTTTAATTGACGGGCATGTTGAAACGAGACCCAATTTAATACACACAAGTGTCTCTCGTGCGTTGGTTGGTAGGGCTAAGTTGCGCCTCGCAGGAATATTCTTGGGTTGGTTGGTCATCACTCCATATCTAAACTGGAAATGCACTGGGTGTAGAACAAGCGGGTTTGACACGAGAAATCTTCTGTCCCTCCACTTTTGTTGCAGTGGGAGCTTGCGTATTGCCACTGCCGCTTTACGTTACGAATAAGATGGTGGGGGTGAAAAAACGGCGTCTTGCGTCTTGCCTTCCTTTTCTTCTGTCCTTCTAACTAGCAGTTGCATTCGCCTGGAAAGAAAATGTGCGTTAAAAAAAATGTAATAAAACTGGTAAACGCGCGGTTTCTGTTGTAAAATTGCTATTTTTGATTCTAAGTTCGCTAAAAAATTTGTTCTAGAATGAAAAAAAAATGGCAGTAGTGTCGATTATTCATGAAACCTTGCATTCGAAAAACTCTGTAGAAACATTAAAAACAATGAAAATTCTATATACCTATTAAATAATAATTCCGAATAATAGGTAATTACTTTCTTTTTAATTTGACCAGTAATTACTTTCCTTTATCCAGTAAGGAAAGTATAGGAATTATGATTGTTTTCTACTTCGAGTTTTCGACGGATCTTTACTACGTTTGGCAGGTACAGGATTTTTTGCACCTGGGTTTATAGGAATTTTATATAACCTAAGGTTCTAGTAAAGGATCCTGAGGTGCGAATTTCATAATTTTGGCATTAATACATATATTGAAGTAACTTACTATTTATATTTTAACTGAAATTAAATATGTATGTTTCATTTGCTATTTTTATTTATATTATAATAAAATGCAATATTTTGACTGATTTAACCAACTTTTTATCATTTCCTTCCATAAAACCTAAAATAAAGTGATTCATGAAATTGTCAGTTCTTGACAGATAGGGTTCTCGAGTTTACAACGTTGCCATACTATATTGTTGATTTTTATCACTGATAATTTCCAAGTTAAGATTTCTGTTTGAATGAGAAGAAAATAAGTTATAGGTGAAAATATAATGTGTTATGTGAGACTTTTCATTTCAATTTGAGCTGTGTCCAGGCCGTTGGAGTCTATGCCGGTAGGCGTAGCCAGGTATGGGTTAAAATTTTTTGGTGGCGGCGAAGCCTCCACCCTACGGGAAGTCGTTTTTTCGTTTTGAGTGAAAGAAAATTTTAAAAAGTTGTCTAGGCATTACCTACATGTTAAGTGATTTAATTAATTTCACTTGTTAATTTTGTATGTAGTTTTTTTGAGTTGCATTCTTAAAATTAATTTGGTTGATATATTAATTTTATATACGATTATTACCGTACTTATCTTTTTGAAGGAAACAAAAAATTTATGGTTATAATTTTATAAATTTTAAATAATCCTTAAACTTATAATTTTATTAACAACTTGGCAACATTTGTTATTTTTAAGACAGAAACGTCAGAAACGTCATTTAGAGTAATTGTTTTGTGATTATAACCTGTAAGATTGTGATTTTTAATTCAATTTTTTTCGAAAAATACTGCTTCATCCATAATTTTTTTTCGAAAATTTACTATAGAAACTAGTTACTTTTGAGTGTTTAAAATTTTTTTGTGAATTTCGCACCTCAGGATCCTTTACCGGACCCCTTTCGGCAAGAAGGGTGCAAAAATTATTATATCTACATAAAAAAATATCTTTTATTTATTTTTAACTTTGTTTTTCTGCAGCGTGTGATTTTTTTAATATACATAGTAAAATTATTTTTTGTTTAACTTTATTAATAATAAGTTTTAACATACTAAAATCCTTAGTAATCCTAAGTAACCTAAAATCAAAGGGTTTTTCCAACACTGATCTTTACGATTTGGGGTCCCCTGAATCCGTTTTGACCATTTTCGCGATCATGCCAGTCTGTCTATGTACCTATCTGTATCTACGATACTCAAATTTTAAACTCAAATTTTAATCCATCTTGCGATAAGTTGATTAGATTTAGGGCATAGTGGAAGCTTCTGGAAAGACGGTTGCTACTTTATGGTATGTTTCTGTTATTTACTATTACAGAAGAAAATTCTTTGAATAAGAGTTGTTTGTGAATGCATACTTTCTAATTTTTGTCTTATAAATGATTACTTTAAAATGAAAAATGCAAAATAATTTTTTTTTAGTATTGGCATTGAAGATATGAAAAATCTTTTGAATAAGTTTCATCTTTAATTCGTATATTAATATAGTTTTTGATATATTTGATATATTTACAGGACTTCATATTTTTCATTCTGCTCCCTAAAAAATTTGTTATAGAACGAAACAAAATGGCGGTAAGTAGAATATTAATTAAAAAAAAAAAAACATTTCGACAGAAGGGAGAGGGAATCGGTTTAGTAGTGGCAGCAGTTTTTTGAATTGTGTTTTAGCGAGGTAGTTAGCCGAACTCCGAAACATAAAATTGCAACCCATATCATGTGATACCTCAAAATATTTGTGACAAAATTTTTATTTTTTTTTTTTTGAAAAGTTATAATTATTAATTAATTATTTAATAATTATAATAAATAATCATAAATTGGAAAACTGTTATAGTAATAACAACTCAATGTTAAATCATTTTAGGAGGCTGTACAATGGGCCTAGTGAGGCCTAAGTGCCGTGAGGTAACCCACCCTCCACACATTACAGACACAGATTACTTACTGTTAAGTGGTTGAAAATGATGAATAAACTGAAGGTTTATTGTGAAATCGATTTCTCCCCGATTTTTCTAGCATTTGTTACGGCAAATTAAACCGACACAATTTTCACAATAAACCTTCAGTATATTTATTAATTTCGATCACATTACGTTAACTGCGTTTCCGTTACTGGACGAAACCATGGTTTTAATGCACCTTCGACGATGCCACATAGATGACCATTGGAGGGTTGTAGAGTTTGGAAAATATTTTGAACTAAGTTGGGATAGAATCTAAATAGTCAAATTAACAATTAGGACACCAAACACACAAGCTCTGGTGATCTACGATGGAACGGAGATCCAAAGGTCGCGAGTTCCAGCTCCGCCCAGAGCAGAATTTTTTTTCAATATTTATTTTTTTTTATTTGTTAGCGGGGAGATTTTTCCATGATTTCTCAATGTTAAGTGTTAAATTTTACGATGAAAATAAAAAATTTCCATACACTAATAACGTCTTTAAATAAGTAATATAATTTTTCAAATTTAGTGGAGAATTTGATTTGTTTAGAAATGAATATTTTGGCAAAATGTAATTTTGGAAAATTTATCCAGAAACGCGCCATTTTTACCCCTCTATTTTTTATGTTTCTTGAAAAATCCAAGACGAGTGGAATTTTGTCAATGGTTCCAAAATAATATAATCATTAACACAATTTTTTGCAAAAAATGAGGGCCGTCAACTACAAATCTTCATTTTTGTTGAAGAACCATTGCATCCCCGAAAAGTTGATGTTTGAGTTGGAATATGTCGGAGAAGATTGGTCCCAATGTTTTGAAGGCATATTTTCTGCTACCCAATATCGCAATACCGCAATCAACTGGATGATGCGGAATTACAAAATGAGCATTTCCAATAAAATGGCGCAACATCATAATACAACCAGAAAAACACTTTAATATCTTGGAGAATTTTGTGTGACGAAGACATTATCATAATTTTACCTTTTCAAAATTGATTTTTTCAGTTATGATTGCACCAAATCAAAAACTTTATATTGATAAAATTCCTTTCAAACAAGGTGCGACACGACACTTTTCTAGTTTAAAATTTCCGAGAGGATGCTCATAATTCAGCGGGGGTGCTCGTAATTCAGAGGGGGTACAAGAGAGGGATAACATTTTCATATTATAAATTGTTTCAGGTTTTTTCTGCTAAAAATGAATGTGGACCGCATTGTATATTACTACTCTATACTAATTAAGATGACCTAACGAATACAATTTGATAAACTCATGATGCCTTCAATTATTTTTTCATTTAAATCTGATCCGCCCGGTATATACTCAATGCGTAGGTTTTAAAATGGTAAATAAAAAAAAAGTTTGTCGATTACGACAATGCGTATCTGTCAGCTTTTAACTATAATGGAAAATAATGTTTTTAAAATGATAATGCATTTAATTTGCTTACTTATACGCTTTTCGAAGAGGTTATTTATTTAGAAATTTTAATAAAAAAAAACACAAAAAGTGACAGTCAAAATAGCCATGACAAATTCAACACTAACGACTACAAATTAACAGTAACATTATCTTATTTGCTTTTTGAAAGATATATTGTTATGGAAATACTCACATTGTATTATTTATGTTATGATACAAGTGTTAAAAGCGTCATTACTTTGTGAGTGGGTTTCTTCACCTGACGAAATAGATATAAAGTACGGTTGAATAACGTCTTTCAAAAATGTTATAAATTAAATCCACTGGCAATGATGATAATAATTTAAATTTGATGGTATACACTACAAGAAAGTATTGGAATGAGGCGTACCACAAAGGAATGTTTTAGATTCCACTTTATTTAACATAAATGTTACATAATATATAATTTTGGACCTATTGAATAAAATAAATAAAAATATTGATATGTAGCTGTTTTTATTATCATTATTATTTTATTAGTTTACAATAATAAATAAAAGTAATGTATGAAAATAATATATTAATAACACTATTAATCAAAACCACATTTTTATTTTCTATTATTTACTCTTACATACTTTTCCAAATAAATCGTAATGATATCGATTTAAACAAGTTCCTATTTCTTATGAAAACTATTGGATAATTCAAAAATTAGTTAAATTTTTAATTGTGAAAATAATTACTGAGCAGAATTTTGTTTAGAACCAAAGTACTATCATACTGTTCATTTAAGCCCTGTCAAATATTCGTCTTTTTTAATTTTTAATCAAAATATATAACAAATAATCTTTGTTTTCAAGTCTTTCAGCTTCTACATATTTTCTTATCTCGTCGACCTATCTGTTATCCTCCCCTCTGTCCTCCTCTACACCTAATTGCTCTCATTCCTTCTTCTTGTCTTTTTGCTTCTTTACCTTTTTTAAATTTTGTATGACTCACCCCCTTTGCCTTTTCTATAGCAAACATATATGCTTCTTTCCAAAATACTCCCTTCTTGATCTTTTAATCCTTTTAAATTATACTCTTTGTCCTTTAATTATTAGAATTTTTATTTTATCCAAATTGATATTATTTAAACTTAATTTTCCGAACTTGAACCAGAGAGTGTGATAAACGTTATTTTGACAATTAAAAAAAGATAACGTACAATTTTGACCCTCAGAAATATCCATATCAATCGATATAAAAATATGCACGTTCTATCTACCGATACCGAATAGAGAGATGCCTAGCCAATAAAGAGTTCCTCTTGGATACAGTGGCGGCTCGTTACCAAAATATTGGAAGTTCACAATGACAGAATATAGATCTCAGTACATATGTAGGTAAAAAAGTGTTTTAGAAAAGTATATTATACCTTTTACCTCCAATATTTTGGTCACAAGCCGCCACTGTTTGGGTGTTTTCATAGACTCAAAAGGTGCTTTTGACAAGGCCATCATCCCCAAGACAACAGGAATGTTCCACAGGTGGTTAATATGTGGATACCTAAGTGTAGAAGAAGTGTAGAAGAAGTGAATATAAGAGGCTTGGTTGTGAGACAATGTCCACAGGGACGGATACTATGACCTCTACTATGGAACATGGTCTTCAAAATCCTCATCAGCCGCCTCAATGACAGTCACTACACAATAGCCTATGCAGAGATCTGCAAACAGGGAATTTTGAGAACATACTCTGCGAAAGAATGCAGGTAGCTCTCACAATTATAGAACATGAACCGTCTAGTAATTCCAATAAGACTGAAATGGTATTTTTTACAAGAAAAAGGATGAAAGTGGAACTAAAACCTCCAGAGTTCCTAAACACAAAACTAAACTTTGCAACAGCGGTGAAGTACCTATGTCTTACCTTTGTCAGCAAGTTAAGGTGGAACTCACACCTAGAAAAATGCTGCCGAACCATGGGACGCTCCTGGGGTCTCACTCCAAGAGTCAGATGGACTTACATGGCCATCATAAGATCTATGCTAACATATGGTATCGAAAACCCAACAATGAACAGATATTCGCAAACTAGAACAAATTATTCTAAGAACAGGAGCCATGAAAACCATACTAATAACCAGAGCCATGGAACTCATTCTTAATCTCACTCGCCTTGATATTTACATCAAACAGATTGCTCTGATGACAATGACACGACTCCGCACAGTTAAAACAGAACCTGATGTAGGATCTGTTGGGGCGAGATGTCACTTTTGGCGAGATGCGCTCGAATCGCTTCCAATGCTTCAAGCGAATATAGATACCATCTCACCGATATATATGTATTTTTCATAAACCATTTAAAGTCATAAAGAAACAAATAGAAGAACCGAAAGTAATGGGTACAATCGACGTTTTTAATATGAAACAAGGGTAAGGATGTGGAATATATTCCATATCATTGAACTTAAACATAAAATGGGCTGTGAGCAATAACACTAGTGTAGTACAAACTGAGCTCAAGGTGATTCTCATAGCAGCAAAAGAAATTACCAGAAACAATATCACTGATAGGAACACGCTCATCTATATCGATAGCACAGAAGCACTACTCACCCTGGACTGACCAGGAACTTACTCAAGCTTAGTACTAGAATGTCACGAAGGTTTGACTGAAGTATCCAACAACAATGAGGTCGCCTTAAAATGGATCAAAGGTCACGCCACTTTGAAAGGTCTTGTTGATTCACTAGACACGAAAGCAGCGGATCAAATAGTTTTTGGATCAGACCCTTCCATTGGACTAACAATATCTGTAGTGGTAAAACAAAATTAAAGAATATTGCTTTGTGAAAAATATGGGTTGAAAGAAGGAGCTTCAGAGTTGCCAGGGAGGGAGCTTTTAAGTTATCCCTACAGCAAATAAATACTTGACTATGACTAGACAAAATTTCCGACTCGTCACTGTCAAGTACGGCAGTATCTCTATATCATAGGACTGTCACAATCTGCACTATGTGGAGGTACGAATAGGGATGTTGCGATACTACTGGTATCGATACTTTTTTTTCGATGCCGGGTAATTTAGTACCCGATAATTTGCTTTCGATACTTTACTCATATGGGTACTACTTTTGTTTCGATACTATTACTTTCGTTTCAATATTTTACTACAAAAAGTATATTGTAGGATCACTTTATGGTATGATATGTCGGCGTACCCTATGCCCTTTTTTTTTGGTTGTTCTGTACTCTTCCCGATATAGGTATCGATACTTTCGTTCCGATACCCTTTCGATACCGGTATCGATACTTTGGTTCCGATACTCCTTTTGATACCAGTATCGATACTTAACTGGTATCGCAACATCCCTAGGTACGAACAAGAAGATGAAATCATCGAGCATATCCTCTACGATTGCCCGACGCTCTCGTTTATTAAAGGATTTGTGTTCGGAGAGTATTGGCTAACACCGGCCGACATAAGAGAGGCATCTTTTGGCGTAGTTGTCAATCACATTAAATCTGTAGGCTGGCTGAAGAGTTAAGAGAAGCCTATCAATTTAGTGAGACCTACGTATCGTAGGGGCAACCCACCCTCTAATTGTTACACGTTCGATAAAGTTGAGGAATTTACTTACCTAGGAGTTATAATACGAAGATTTTATAAATTTTTGAATATACTGCTTTAAAGAACAGCTGTATTTCCTCGAAAATACATAGCTCGTATAAAAATATTTCTTCTCAACGTGTGCAAAGACATTATGGACTAGTATCCGTTTATAAAAATTTAGAATACACATGCGTGTTTCTTTGAGGATGTGACTGAAATATTTTAAACTTTCTTTTTAACAGTTAGGAAAATAAACGTTTGGTAATAACGACGTCATAGACGATATTAACGATATAAGCTTACACATGTTCAATATTCGTTACATTGTTAAATTGTTTTATTTTCGAAATAAAGTACCACTCCTGTTAAATTTATGGAACAGCTGAAGGTTTTCGATTCAACAGAAAGATATATTGTACTTTTGTTATTGATTATAAAAAAATATCTGATAAAGAATATTATTTATTTAAAAAAAAATGGTAATATTGATCTTTGAACTATTAAACATTGTATTTAACAATAGATTATTGCTTGTATTTTGAATAATAGTATCTTATTACAAAGCTATTATGTGAACATATTTTTACTAAGGATACTTTGATGACATTTCTAACTGTATTTCGAATGGAACTTTTTATTTAATAAACTTCTCAAAGGTTTTAGATTTAAATATTTATAATCGACGAACAGTATTTTTTTGTAGCTGTGAAATGTAAGTAAACTTTGTATTATTGATGATTTTTTTTTCCAATCATTCAAATATAGGTCGATGTAATTACCGTTAACTTAATTTCAACCATTGAACAATTAATTATATTTCTCGTATATTTTTGCTCGTCATCATTGTTTTTCATTTATTGTCCATTTTATAACGTTCAAATAGACCTTGTTTAATTAATTTTAAATTCGATACTTCATATTAATTTTATATCAATACAAAATTCATCAAATAATAAACCACTTTATGTTATTGTGAAGTTAAATGTGCATTATCAGTAAATTATAAAACAAATTAAACTCGCAATCGAAGTAATATTTCAAATTAATTATATAGGAGATATATAACTGTGAGTTATTGGATAAATATTTTTTTTGTATAATACTTAAATAAGTAATAGTATTTTCCTACGACCACTTAGGAAAGTGACACATATCACACTATAAAGTCCTATGGAAAGTGCCCTATATCACACGCGTATGAATAAGAATTTACTTTCCACCCGAGTGAGAATATGTTACTTTCCGCAGTAGTTGTTACAAAATGTCAAACACCTAATTTCTATTTTGATCTATGTAATGTCCATATTAATACTAAAATCGATATGATTGTTAAATTATTGAAATTGTTGTCAATTAGATCCTAGATATTTATCCTTAACAATTATTATTAAAATAATTTTAAAATAACTAAGATTATGTTTGCTTTTTATTCTGGTTAAACATATAACCGATTAGATCACTCAATTGACAAGGCCTGTTAACTCAGTTGGTTAGAGCATCAAACTATCAAATTTGCCATTTGAGAGACCAGGCGAACGACCGCGTTCGAATCCTGGCGGAACCAGAACTTTTTTTCTTTTTTTTTTAATTTTTTTTTTTTATTTTTTTTTTAAATACATTTTAATTATTATAATAACCTGGTTTTACATTTTTTGATGAAAATATATTTTGTGGTCGTAGGAAAAATATTGTACATCACTTGTGTAAAAAGTGATTTTCCACACTCGTGTGATAGTCGCACTCGGCTTGTGCCTCGTGCGACAATATTTCCCACTCGTGTGAAAAATGTCACTTTCCACACTCGTAATGTAATATACTAATTATATTACTTTTTATAGGTACTAAAATAAAGTCTAAAATATTACCTTTACCCCCTCCCCCCAGATTTAAACTTTATTTCCACTACCCCCAGACTTAAACTATGGATGCGCCACTGTCTTGAAGGGTTAGATCTAGTAGTCGTAGGCGCTACTAAAGAATTACTGTTTATTTTGGGCTATACTGTATAACTTGCTAAAAATTTTTATCATCAATTTTAGTGACATAGAAACACCAAGTTTTAGATTTAATATATCTGAAATTATTTCCTAATGTTGAATCGAATTTACTAACATTGGTAGAATATTATATTTTAGCAATAGAATATGGTAATTCCTTAACTCATTAGGAGTAGAATAATTTACCTGTTTTTTTTTTTATATATAATAGTATATTACGTAACAAGAGTTGTAACTAACCCATTTCCCGAGTACGTAATGGGCTTACAACTCGTGTAACGTACTATACTTTTTCTACGCCTACTTATTTTCTTCTATTAAATAAAGGACATATGCTTGTGTCGCCAATCCATAAATTTTCGATAGGTAATTTCGTACCTTTTTTGGATTTTAGCGGTAAAAAATTATGTGTGGCGGTTTGGGCTTTTTCTAAAATCTCCGGTGGAGTGCTCATAATTCGTAAAGTTGAGATAATGTTCGAATACAATAATATTTTGTTACACAAGTTGACAATATAAATGTTAAGACGTTTATTTCCATATCAATTGACTAAATTTATGTAAATAAACCAAATAAAGTCGAACATAGATAAAATTTGATTGCAATTTGATTAAACTAAGAAATTTAAGTTTTCTTATCAAAAAGCACGTGTATGTTATGAGATTTCATTACGTGCATGTTATTGTTAAATGCCATTTACAAGGAATATTGATGGTGCGATTTTTAACGTTTACTGACATGGGCGTAGAAAAAATATATAAAACAAACAGTAACAGAACATATTGTTCTAATAAATCACATTAATTTAAAATGCTTCATCAGTGTAACCCATTAATACCATAAACGTTGAACTTGGGATACCCGGATGACTTAAAAATATATATTCTTTTATATATTATTATACTATAAAAATGCTTGATTAAAAATTATATTTTTTTATACAGGGTGAGGCACCGAAAACGAAACAGATCGCATTACTTGAAGACACATTTTTTTTGGAGAAAATGCAAAAAGAGGTCAATTTTTATTTCAAAGGGGACATCTTTTGATCATATCCTCAACTATCCTACATCCCTCCCCACCCCTCGGTCACTATTACCAATGAAATTGAAATAGGGAAAGTATGACACATTATTGAAAAGGTAATTTTATAAAGAATTTGACTGTGTGACATGTGACAGTTCAAATAAGCGTATTCTCATGTGAAAGCCAAATTTAAATTACCTTTGGAATAAAATTGAACTTACTACGCCTATGTTTTCGTAAAATAAAAATAAAGGTTTTTATTTCCATAACTACCAGGTCTTATAGAATTACCTTTTCAATGATGTGTCGCACTTAGTACTTTCCCTATTTCAATTTCATTGGTAATAGTGACAGAGGGGTGGGGAGGAATGTAGGATAGTTGAGGATATGATCGAAAGATGTCCCCTTTGAAATAAAAATATACCTTATATTGTATTATTTCCAAAAAAAATGTGTCTTCAAGATATGCGATCTGTTTCGTTTTCGGTTCCTCACCCTGTGTATTTGCGGCAACCGAATAATGTTAGGCTAATACCAAAATAACGCCTATTTTTTAAATATTTTTATATAGAAGGCATGCATAAAATATCGAAAAAAGTCGCTTGTAAAGTTTGTAGAATTGGTTTTTCATCGAATTTTTTTATTTAATTTTCTGGAATTAATCGTTCTGCAAATCACAAAATTTGCATTTTTTGAAAAATAACCTTATATTAAAATACATCACCGTACTATGTTTTTTTTTTAAGATCTCATTGCAGAATGAGGTAGTGAATTAGAGGAGAATAATTTGTTTTCTATCATCCAGCAAGATCTTATTGATAAATTAGCAAAATACACATTATTACGTGAACAAGAACTAAACAAAATTGTTTCCAAGCTGTATTATTTAAAACAGACATTTATTTATTTTGGATTATTCGTCATTGAAAAGGCAGGAGATAAATAATAAAAGTACATTTAAAATTTGTATATCTGAAAACTATATTTCTAAAAATTAAATAATTTTGTACTGTTTAGGTGTTTTTATTCTTTTAATAATAAATCATATAGAAAGTTTAACAGAACGCACTGCTTAATTGTTGATAGTTGACATTTTATAAAGTACTGTGTTGTCAGTTTTTGTTCTATCAAAAAATGTCCACATTAATACTCGCTTTAACACCATACGTGGTACCCCAGCTAGAGAAAGCTTTCGGAAAAAATACACAGGTTACCATGGAAAAGTTATGAAATGCTTGTATTTTATTGGTTGAACATTGATGACGTAAAATTTTACCTACATAACCACGTGGTAGTTTAGATAATTAAAAGAGTTTATCTATTGTTTTATGACTTTTTGAAGAAATATAAAAGTTTACGCTTTCTCAATTTGAAAATTACATAATTAAAATTAAAAAGAGCTAAAAACAAATAGACATGATTGTCAAAATAGTTCTTGCAATTTTCTTTATACCGCCATGTGTAATTAAGAAAGTAGTAACAATAGAAATGCCCACCTTTTATTTTATTGTATCGTGATATAATTTAATGAATACAACTCTTGAAATAGCGATTCGCGATAATCGTGTGCATTCATCTTATTCCAAGTAAAGTGTCAGTATTGTAAAAATATTCTTATGAAATAAATCTGTTAGTATTAGATGAAATATATTCAACAGTTTAATATTAATATTAGTCTATCTTTACCTTATTTACTTATTTACTTTTATTTAAATATCGATTACATTTTTAACTAATCCTGAATAAGAGTCTCATCGGCACGTCTGCAGATTCAATTTCATAATTTGCTATAATCAATATTCCCCTTACAAAAAAAAAAACTAGATACCTTTCAAACAACTTCTAACTCTACCCTAATTGCGTCCGATCACTTTTCTTGCATACATTTTTTTCTTATTTGATAGTGGTACAGACATTCCATGATTAATGAAAGTGAATCTGACAGATAACCATTAGGTACAGAATGATTAAGCACTAGTTATAGATAGATAGTTAAAAGGATAGCTACGCCGATTAAAGATTTACGGCAATTCTGAAAAGACAAATTTTGTTTCAATACGCTATTAATAATATTATTGGAACTAGAAATAGTGCTTGTTCTACAACCTCGATTAGCGAGAGGATATGAATGATCTTGTTCATTGCTGGTAGATTGTACTTAATCAGTGTTTGATTTTATCAACAAATTATTGCTTTCCTTTATCTTAAGCTTTACTGTTTTATACATTTGTCATTTTTTAAATTGTCACTTAAAATGTTTTAGTAATTTTATTTTGTTTCTTTATAACGAGCCATCAAGAAAAATCATAATTGAAGTTGGTTCTGAAATTTAGATTGGTATTACTCGGTTTAAAACTAACCACACTCTTGACATTCCTAAAAAGCTAGTTAAATTAAAGACGCGGTTACCTGAAAAATTGTGACTTAAACGTCAATCCACTAACCGAAATATTTTTACGGTTGCCGTTAAGTCGAATGTTAATCTGTCAAAGCAGTGACGCGACTCTCGGTCCGTGGTAGAAATGTAACCAATAAATATCGTTTTTTTCTCTCAGGAATCGCTGTCAAAAATACTGGTTAAGGTTGGTTAATATCGTACCATACACTAAGAAAATTAAATTAAAAAAATGGTATTCAGTTTTTGACCACAATGGTTTTTATGTTTTGGCAAATTATGTGCAGTTATTCAAAAAGAATGGTAGCGTCGGTACTAAAAACTGGCGGCTGTCTAAATATATAGCTGAAAGTATTGAAGCCTTTTGGCATTTTATTGATAAAAATTCATAAACATCGATTTCAGTAATTTGTCTTATGGCACATGTCAACTCTTTCTAAAAAAGACTTGCAAGCTACAGTGTTTTCTAGGGCTTTTTCCAATGGATTATCCAAGGCGATTGGAATTTTGTCAATGGTTTCAAAATAATATAAAAAATGAAGATATCTTTAGGGGTGAGACTAGCCATATGTGAGTGGTTGGGACTGAGGACCGGTTTCGAAGTGATTACTTTATCATCAGGCACTTCTTCATGGAAAGCCATGGAGTCAATGTATTGAAAGGTGAAAATTATTTAATACAAAAATGAAAATTAAACAAAAAAAAATTAAACAAAAACGAAAAGTGCGGGTTAATAATAATTTGACTTACCGTGACATATCAATTTCGGATAAGCTACATAATTTTAACATACAAGGGGTTAAAAAGTCACTGCAAATATATATAAAATTATGTCAGAGAGATTATTATTTTTATTTTAAAGGTTAAAAAAAAAACAAAACAAAACAAACTAGAGGTGCCTACTTAAGGTTGGAGAAACCAAGAACAATATTTTGAATTTAAATAAAACAATAACAAGGTTATGGACAAACAAACATTTTAAATTTTATATAAAGTCAAGACTGGACAAATTAAAAATGGAGTAAATTAATAACTTAAGTTTTTATAGAGATAAGATAGTAAAAACCAATTACCTACCATCTATCAAACAGGATAACAACCAGAAGGTAGGTATCTGTAATCTAGTGAAGACATTTACCTGATGTTTATTGAAAGTAAGTATAGATGGCTTAAAGAAAATTAAAGAAATCTTTTTATTTACTAAACGTTAATAAATGAAAATTATAAATAGCATATTATATCTAATAAAAGGAATAAACGACAAACAAGAAAATTTGATTATATTGTATCAAAAGGAACTTTGCAATCAAAAGAAAAATTATTTTGTAGGAAACAGAAATGATGAGAGGGGGAGGTGGTGATTTTTAAATATGCGCCAAGCTAGGAATAATTCATTTTTGAGAAAACTAAACACGTGGTCAGAAATATAAGAGAATATAAAATACAAAATAAAGCTATTGAAATATTGGGTGAAAAAAAAAAGAATTAAAATATTGGTAAATGAACGATTTCCCAGTATCATTAATCGTTTACTTACCATTATTTTAGTTCTTCGTTTTTAACCCCATATTACAATAGCTCTATGTCATATTTTTCTTCTCTTTTTTCTCTAGTTTTTCTTCCCTGAATTATTCATATCTTCTGGAAATACTTCTGTTTATATCAGAATTCTGTTCGATATGATAATGTTTATTCTTGTTTTTTCCATGATCTTACTTCTCCTTCCATTCGTCTACTTAAGCCATATTCGAGCGGTCAACTGGTTTTAATATATTTCATGCTATTTGAAAACGGTTTGAACCATTCCCATTCGAGTGACTAAACAATTACGTCACGTTAAATTAGGTTTAAACCAGCTGCATTTGTTTTTGAAATGTTTCATTAAAAACGGTTCGAGGAAATAAAAATGTCATTATTGTCAAAAATATTAGCAAACATTATAGAGGGCAAAGACAATAAAATTCATGATAAAAAAATATTGTTTATATTATGGTCATAAGAAAAAATAGAAAATGCATAATTATGAAGGTTTATAATGTTTAAGAATTTTTGAAAACTTGACCATGTAATTCTAAATAACTGGTCGATCCATTTTTCATAAAACTCTGGTAATATTACTCTTTCTTTGACATATGAGGTAAAAATTATCTATTGACAGAGATTGACAAACTCACAAATCGTCAACTTAATAGTGACATCACTGTTTGAAAATCATTTATTTGAGCGCTTTCAAAATTTATGACGTAGTATTAAAACTGGTTCCAAAAGTTGTTGAAAATATTCTTAAACCAAAGAGACCGCTCGAATATGGCTTTAGTTTAGCTTCGTTTCCCAAATCTTCTTTCATTTTATTAAATTATATTCCACTATATTTCAATTTAACTTAATTTTATTGGCTGGTTTCTATTTTTTAAATTCATTTCAGTCGTACCTAATTTCTAATTTTTTTATATTGGTAAATACCCAAAAAGCCCCACGTTGGGCGCCAATTGTCATGATTTCTACAGAAAACTATTTTAAATATTGTGGGAAATAAAGTTACAGTGTCAAATGAATTGGTAAAATAACTGAAAAACAGATTTTTAAAGAAAATATAGTCATTTATGGAACATATAGCATAATGAGAGAAGGCTTAGATAGACATGTATTGCAGAATTTACAAATGGAGACACCAAAATCTTACCAAATTATCATCATATAAAAAACCTAATAAGAAACTATAGATAGAAAATGCTGTATTATATTATTAACATTAATAGCCAAGGTGTAGGTACCTATTTAATAAATTATAAAATTGGCTATAATTAACATCGAAAATAAATTGAAAGTGGATCGTATTATTTAAGTATTGATTTATTTGACTAAATAATTAGTCATTTGATATTTTGGACAGTAATTAAATTTACTGATTAAATAATATTGATATCCATTGGATATAATTAATTAAATAAATAGTCATGCTATTTTGTCGAATTCTTTTCTTTCAGTAATACACGATTGATTTTAATTTTTAGTTTTAGGTTTTATATACTTAGTTATTATAATAAAATGTTTGATTTGTTTACATTCACTAATAATTCTTGTGTATTGCACATTTTTATCAACGAATTTGGTAAAATTAACTGTCAGTGTATTTTATTATGACGTTCGTTTTCCATTCTATATAATTGTTTTGTATTGTTTTCCTTCTAGGCCTGATGATGGCGATTTGCCGAAACTAGTTATCCTACGCCGTACACAACAAATTATATTTTGCTACTACGGTAAATATTTTTTTGTTTCTGTGATTTTTTTTTTTTTTTTCGTTATGATGTGTAGCCGTTTGTCGTAATAGTACGAACGCGTTTGGTATCGCCCGCGGCTTCTGTTTATACAAGTATGGGTGTGCCATTTGCCATTGGTGATTGTGATTGCAAACGCAACGGCTATAGGGTTACTCGTGCATATTTTCTTGAGAAAGGATAGGTGTGTTTTAAGCATACAATCTCTTCGATATCTCCGCTGATACTTGATGTAGATTAGATTAAAATTTATCGTATTTGCAATTTTATGGATATTCTTAATTGAAAACTCAGTTTAAACAATAGAAATCTTTAGTTACGATACAAGTAATAGAATAGTTTACATTTCTAAATATTTTGAATTGTTAAGGTCAATAAACTCTGCTCTTGCGAACTTTTCTCCATTTTCACACCACTGCATCGTACTCAGATATAAGCAAATTACCTTCGAAAAATAGTTTAGTATAAAACTAATACTACTTTAGATAATAATTAATGTTTATTTTTTAATAACGCATTTACACAAAATAAATTAAAAAAAATTAATAAAAAATACATTTACACAAAATATATAAAAAATGTTTTGCGCAGTCTTACAGAAATTACCTATGTATTTCTATTTGTATTTACCAGTGGTTTTTAAAACTACCAATTTTTTATTGTAATTGATCTTCAATAACAGTGTTCGTTGACATTGGATAAAGATGAAGATTGTAGGTATACAGGGTGTTCCGTTATGGTGTTCCGAAATTTTAACAGGGTGGATACAAATTTCTAGACTGCTCTTCCATTATTTCTGTTTTGAAAGTAAGTAGTAACCCATTTAAAATGTATTTGACCCTTTTATATATGTATACTTATAACCTAACTTTATCCATAACTTTATTTATGTAATTACAATTATTTGCTTCATATTTAATTTATTATAATTAATATGTTGTTATTTAAACTACTTAAGAATGTTTAATTGAATTTTATCCGAATATCTAACTTTGTACCTAAATTTTACTAGGTAGATATATTGTATTGTTGATTATAGCTGTTTGAATTATGTATTTATTATGCTCGTTTTCCATTACACACCATTATTTTGAATTGTTTTTCTTCTAGGTCTGATGATGACCATTGGCGGAAACTAGTGTTTTTCATTGCATTCTCAGATAGGTTACAAAGTTATTGTTAGAGGTAATTCGTCAGAGGCAAAAGTTATTTCGCCTGCAAAAGAAAGTCATAAGAATCATAGGGAATATTGGTTACCGTGAGCACTGTCAACCGTTTTACAAAAAATTTGTTATTTATTTTTGATACAGTTCTCGAAATTCACAAAAATTGTAGTCTGATGTCCCACCATTATAATATTAGACAAGGAAACAAAAATCACTAAATTTTATATAATATTTTACCATAATATTTAAAATATTTAAACTGATCACAATTTAATAAAAAATTAAAGCGATTTCTTCCAGAAATGTGTTTTTATTTGGTCAGTGAATAGGTAGGTATCCAGACTATTTAAAAATAAAAACGATATTCCTATGTTTTAAGTTGTTATAATTATAAGTTATAATATTTGTATATAACTAAATTTATATCTGCATAATATTTTGAATTTTTTATTTTATTTTGTTTTGTCTGTGGGACATATTTTATTTATGTCTACAAATGTACTTATTTGTACATATTGTAGTGCATAAAATAATTTTATATAATAATAATATGTTTATTCATCACAATGATAAAAATACAAAATTATATAAAAACAAAAAATAACAATAGGAATAAAACCATAATATATATAATATATAACTTACAAATAATACTATACAAAAAAATATAAATTAAATTAAAACTAGATTGACCATATCAAAATTAACAATCAGTATAAAAACTAAATTGCTTCATAACACACAGTTGGGCATAAAAGACACAATAAGGTATAAAGACATAATTTAGTACGGACATAATTGAGTAGGTATAAAGAAGTACCTACCTAATGAAGTGTAAAGTAATAGGTACATTAGAATATAAGAGACAGTTGGCAGATGTATTGCATTCCAATTCATTCTAATATCAATTATTGTAATTTTCTTATAGTAAAATAATTTTTCACTAAAATTAGATGATATATTAATTTAGAATATATCTTCACATTTTTATGTACCTAATAAAATTGTTTTTATTTCTTGAGGCAGTATACCTAATATAAATTCTTGGCGCTAGATAATTAGCACATTAGACCGATATATTTTTCAGATTTAAGGAATAAAATAGCTTCAAATCGGTAGTTGTTGTAACGATATTCATGAATTACCTATCTAAGTATCTACCTACTAACTTGATTTTAAAACGTTTTTAAAATAGCAAAATGTTTAACCATGTATATAGAATAATGCTTGGATATAACATGTTTTTTTCTTAAATAATTCTCAGAATCCATTTTATACCATATGAGCATCATTTAAAAAATAGTAATATACTCCTCCCCATCCTATAATTCCATAACCCAATAATGAGTACCTAAGTATATTAGAAAGTGGTAGAGAATTTTCAGGCATTGTAAATTTAAAAACTCTCTTATAGGTATAACGAAATTTAGGTAAAAACCTCTGAGAACTTTTTGAATAAGTTATTTTATGTATAGGTCCCACCCCATCTCATATGTCTGTAAGAATATCTAATTATTTGACTTCTGAAGATTCATGAATTTCCGAACTTAATCCTATACGTTCAGTGGACCTAACATAGGAAGAGTCCTACCGTATTTTAGGTAGTTGCACTAAATTTTTTTACAGTGGTGCGTTCCCTCCCTCTTTTAGTGATTTTAACACATTTACGCAATGGGTAACTTATTAAAAAAAAATAGTATTTACCTGTGTTCCTCTCCGCTACAGGCACCTGCACCGCATTGCACTTGTCTCGTTCAATTATTACATTGTTTCTGTCTAATACTCCGTTCACAGAGTGCGTAGTAGTACAGCGAAGGTGGTGTTAATTTCGCGATTGTCGGAGAGAAACTAGAAACTCGGGCGCGACGTACCGCGTCAGCGCGTCTGCCACCCGCTGCCCCTCCCCCAAAACCGAGCCGGCCACCATATTTTTAAAACTCCGCCTCGTTGCGGGAGATCCCTCTTGGCAAAAAAAATAACAATAATTTTTCGACCACGCCTACGTTCCCTTGTTAGAGGGGAGCGACATAGAAAAAAGTGGGGTGGTTTTTCCGTGTGTGCCAAGGTGGTTGAAGTGTTCCCGGTCGCGGCATCTGGTGAGCGGTAGCCGAACTATATGAGCGACGTTAGGCGTTACAGGAACGGTTCGATTCCCGGGAGGGTGGGTTCTGGAACGAGATAAGAATCAGACGCCGTCTGGTGGCGCCATCGCTAACGGGATGCTCGAACTAGTAGTTGCTCGAAGTTCTGGTTGACTTACAGGGTGGCACAACTGAAACAATAATAAACCAAAATTTAACAATTTGTACAGTAAATTTTTATTTGATTATGTTACATAATCTAATTTTGGTCATATATTAATAACAAACATGGAAGGTGATTTTTTTGAAAACGTAAATGTTTCATCAATATTTTACACATGCCCAAAATTTGACTAATTATTTTAAAATTTTGTATAATAATGATTATAATAATTATGAAGAAGTAAATGTGGATATCCACAATGACGGTACACTTAGTTATAATAATGTCGCCTAAGAAGTTTATAAACTAACAGTTAAAAAATTTACAGGAACTAATGAGTTTTCTCCGTAGATTAAAAGCCAAAATAATTAGTAGAAATTACTTTAATAGGTAGGTACATGTTTTTAATATGGCATTAAAGTATGAAACCTTCCCAAAGAATTGGAAAACTTGTACCTGTTGTAACGGTTCAATTATATCCCTACTATTTTATTTGGGAACGATAACTTCTAACTTTATGTGTTCGAAAAGTAAGATTATAATTTGTGCTGCCCAACGCGGGATAAGGTTTTCAAAATTTTCAAAAGAGTAAATCACACACTGAATTTTTTAATACAAAAAATCTAGTGCAAATTTCACCTATATCTTTTCTTACATTAGTAAAATGTTATTATTTTGGTGGTAATTTGATACACATATTTAGCAGTCATTCTAGATATTGATCATTTTAGATACAAGTGATATTAAGTGTTTGTAGTCCTATTAGTTGGAGTTCAACATTTTAGTAATGTTGACTTTAAAAGGGTTAAGGAATGATATCTTAGTTGACACTTTAAGTTGTAAACCAACGAATTCTCGAAATGAGAGAGTTAGTTGAGTGAATGTAGTTAATTTTGTGTATCTCCTAATTTTCTAACTGGAAATAGTAGTTTCTGCAACAAGAGTGGACATGATGGACCATTCACTCGAGTTGTACAATATAAGTCGCCAGTAAAATTTATCAAGGTAAATTTTCTTTACCTATTGGAGAAATGAAATGGTTCGGTTTTATCTCAACGATTTTATTTGAGAACGACAACCTCTTAGTTAAGTGACCGAAAATAAGCTTATAGTATACGCCAATTTTCAAATCGGTTGTTGAAACTGATTTATCAAATGACTCATGTATTTCAATTTTATGTGCTCCAGCGAAATTATTAGAACAAATTTTGAGAATATCATAAGTCTATTACAACGCCGACGGTTCTAAAACAAAACAAGGTTCAGGATGTGAAATATACTTCGGATCTTTAAACCTAAATATAAAATGGGCTGCGAGCAATAGTCTCAGTGTAAAAGAAGTTACCAGAAACAATACCACTGGAAGGAACATGCGCATCTATACAGAATTTACTCAGAGTTAAAACTAGAACGACTCGAAGCTTTGGCAGAAGTATCCCTCAACAATGTGGTCACCTTAAGGTAGTTCTAATGTCACGCCACAGCTAAAGGTAACAGTCTTGCCGATTCACTAGCCAAGAAGGCAGCTAACCAAATACTTTTGGACCAGGCCCTTCTAATGGACTAACAACATCGGTAGTGACAAATCTAATTAAAGACCATTTTCCTTGTGAAATTCAAGGAAAGATGGGATGAAACAAGAAGCTTCAGAGTTGCCAGGAAGCTGTTAAGTTATCCGGATATTACAGCAAGCAAATACTTGACTATGGCTAGACAGAATCTACACCTGATCACAGGCATTCTGAAGCATCTCTATTGCATGGGGCTGTCAAAATCCTCACTCTGCAGTGGATGCGAACAAGATGATACCATCGAACATATCCTCTACGATTGTCCGATGCTCTCATTTATCAGAAGATTTGTGTTCGGTGAGAATTGGCGAATACCTACCGATATAAGCGAAACATCTCTTGGCAACGTTGTCAACAACATTAAATCTGTAGCTAGGAGGTGCCTATCAACTTAGGGGGATACACGATGGGCCTAGTAAGGCCTATGGGCCGTAGGTTAACCTACCTTCCGCACGTTACAGATACAACCAGGATTTTTTTAATAAAAGATATATCAACACTAGTCTTTTTCAGTAAACTTATGAGATTTATAGCTCATTAGAGGATAGTATCCAAATAAATAAATTTTATGCAGTCTTCACGAAGGCGTTTGATAAATACAGTTAATCATAGCATACTATTGAGTAAATTAGAATATTTTGGAACAAATCTTATTTACAAGATAGACAATTTTGCGTTAGGTTTAAGGTCAAATTTTCCTCAAAAAGCATCAAAATGTCTACTATTTGCAGACGATCTTTAAATTTACAAGCGAATCACTACTGTTGGAAATTACATCGGACTCCAAAGTGATATCGACAGGATATACCAATAAAGTATGTAATAGAAATAAAGAAAATTTTAATACTAAAAATGTAACATAATGACATTTACACATAAACTCAGTACATTTTGAATATATCATGAGGCGAGAATTCTTAACTGGAATTAATGAAGTTCATTATTTGGGAGTGAGTTATGATTTAATTATCAGTTCTGTCATTTGCAGTGAACTTTGAAGAAGACAAACACAATTAAAACGTTATATATTCCTTCAGTGCAACCTATTTTAGATTTTGCTTCTAGATATTATTTGGTATTCACAGCCTTTTAAATTGTTTTGACTATAATTTACAAAAATCTGATGTGTCCAACACATGACTTTCCTATCTAGTTATTATAGGCTTTTTCCGGTTATTTTGTACAACCTATTGCAGCATCTCTATAAATTTTTAGAGGATAAACTAAATATATACATTGTCCACATACATCTACCTCGAAACATTTTTCTATAGATATTCATGGAAAACGAAATTACTGAAAAATTAAAATTTCCTACAATTTTTTCATTACGATCAATTTTAGAAAAATCATGTATAAACAAAAATTATAGAGATCGATATCGCAAAACAACTTTTATTTCAAAAACTTTCATAAAATTCAGAATTTTGCACAATTTGTCAAATTTCTCGAATACGGACCATTTCAGGAAATTTTTACATAAAACAAAATTTATAGATAATAATATTAGAAGTAACTTTTATTTGAACAATTTTTTTCTATAAACATTAATAACAGATATATTCCATAAAATATAAAAGTGGCCTCCCATAAAGTACCCCCCCAGATGTTCCGACTATGTCTAAAATCTAATCATTTCACGTCAGGCCGAAATAAACCTTAAGTTTAAAATTTAATGTTTTTTTCTTTATCCGTTTTTGAGTTTTCTTCAAAATTCGAAATTTCCACATTTTCTCAAATATCTCGAATACGGCCATTTTAAAGAAATTATATATAGTATAAAAATTATAGAGAATTATATTACAAACAACTTTTAATTGAACAATTTTTATAAAAAATTATTTTTTTTACATTTTGTCAAATTTCTCGAATACGGACCATTTTAGGAAAATTTTGCATAGAACAAAAATTATAGATAATTATATTAAAAGTAATTTTTATTTGAAGAATTTTCTTCTCCAGACGTAAATAACAGATGTATTCCATGAAATATAAAAATGACCACCTATAAAGTACCCCCCCCAGATGTTCCGACTCTGCCCAAAATCTAATCAGCTCATTAAACGCTGGAACAAAGCTTAAGTTTGAAATTTGGTGTTTTTCCGTGTATCGGTTCATGAGTTATGCGTTATACACACACACACACACACACACACACACACACACACAAATGACCACCTATAAAGTACCCCCCCCAGATGTTCCGACTCTGCCCAAAATCTAATCAGCTCATTAAACGCTGGAACAAAGCTTAAGTTTGAAATTTGGTGTTTTTCCGTGTATCGGTTCATGAGTTATGCGTTATGCGTTATACACACACACACACACACACACACACACACACACACACACACACACACACACACACACACACACACACACACACACACACACACACACACACACACACACACACACACACACACACACACACACACACACACACACACACACACACACACACACACACACACACACACACACACACACACACACACACACACACACACACACACACACACACACACACACACACACACACACACACACACACACACACACACACACACACACACACACACACACACACACACACACACACACACACACACACACACACACACACACACACACACACACACACACACACACACACACACACACACACACACACACACACACACACACACACACACACACACACACACACACACACACACACACACACACACACACACACACACACACACACACACACACACACACACACACACACACACACACACACACACACACACACACACACACACACACACACACACACACACACACACACACACACACACACACACACACACACACACACACACACACACACACACACACACACACACACACACACACACACACACACACACACACACACACACACACACACACACACACACACACACACACACACACACACACACACACACACACACACACACACACACACACACACACACACACACACACACACACACACACACACACACACACACACACACACACACACACACACACACACACACACACACACACACACACACACACACACACACACACACACACACACACACACACACACACACACACACACACACACACACACACACACACACACACACACACACACACACACACACACACACACACACACACACACACACACACACACACACACACACACACACACACACACACACACACACACACACACACACACACACACACACACACACACACACACACACACACACACACACACACACACACACACACACACACACACACACACACACACACACACACACACACACACACACACACACACACACACACACACACACACACACACACACACACACACACACACACACACACACACACACACACACACACACACAGACATCATCGCGAAAATAGTCAAAACGGATTTAGGGGACCTCAAAACGTAAAAATCCGTCGAAAACTCGAGGTCGAAAAAAATCATGATTCCTATACTTTCCTTATATCTGTATACAGATAGGAAAGTAAAAATACAGAACACATTTCTAAGATATCTATATTTTAAACTACATAATTTACATTTTACATATTTTAGCTATTTTTTTATAAGTTTCAAGCCCTTTGGACCTCCCGTGCTATACCCTAATCCGTCTATAGCCTGGCGGTACTGCAACCTGCGGATATTATTGTACCACTTTTTGAAGGTCCTACTACTTGCACATTCACCAATTCACTCCCTCTTTCATCGTCAATCATTTCACGTCGTCGATGGTTACCTGCTAGTCGGATGAGTTCCATAGTGACACGGCCCATGGTGGAACCTCTCAGTGGTCACGCATCCACTACGTAACCGGAGAGATTACTGCTTAACTGTTGTCAGTATGTAGAAGCTCGCCTAGCCTCTCCGGCCATTTTAGCTACAGTTTTGACCAGTTACTCGCAAATATTGTAAGAAAATATCACTTTTTCCCAAATCCTTTTTTTGGTACCAATAATTTAGATCTGTGAACTGTGAACACGACAACATTGCAAAAAAAGGGTCAAAAATGTGTGAGAGGTTTGCCCATCGTTTGCCCATCGTTTGCCCATCGTTTGCCCATCGTTTGCCCATCGTTTGCCCATCGTTTGCCCTTCGTTTGCCCATGAAATAACTTTTTTGCCCACCCTCTGTTTTCACAATATATCGAAAATAATTTTCGCGGGCCAACTTCCAGACAAAAGTTAAAATTTTCATAATTTAATTTCACGGTATAATAACATTTCGTTTGCCCACGTTTGCCCATAAATTAGTTGTTTCAAAAAAAAAAAATGGAGAAAAAAAACATATATTCACAAAAAAGCAATATGATGACTGCATTTTTTTGTTTCACAAATTTCCATAACGAACTTCAAAAAAAAATAATTAAAAAAGGGATTTGATGACATTTCCACTATCCGAGATTTATACGAGTTTATTTGTTATAAAAGAAATTGACAAACATCAAAATAACGCCAAAATATTTGTGAGTTACTAAAAAATGTTTTCTGAGGATTGTCCATTTTTTTAATCCTCGTCAAATAGTGGGGGGTTTAAACTCCAATAATAGTGCATTGGTATGTGTTTATTAGTGATATAAAAATGGACAAACATCAAAATAATTCCAAAAAAAGTGTAAGTTGCTAAGAAATATATTCTGAGGATTGCCCATTTTTTTATATCAAATAAAAACACAGAAATGCACTATTATCAGAGATGAGACGAAGATTTTTTTAAAAATGGGCAATCCTCAGAATACCTTCCTTAGTAACTTACACTTATTTTGAAATCATTTCGATGTTTGCAAATTTTTTTATATTAAGTAAAATCACAGAAATGCACTATTATCGGAGATTTAGCCCCCCTATTGGATGAGGATGTTTTTTTAAAAATTGGCAATACTCAGAATACATTTCTTAGCAACTTACACTTATTTTGGAATCATTTCGATGTTTGCCCATTTTTTCATAGCAGATAAACACACATAAATGCACTTTTATCGGAGTTTATGCCCCCCTATTGGACTTGGATTTTTTTAAAAAATGGGCAATCCTCAGAATACATTTCTTAGCAACTTTCAATTATTTTGGAATCATTTTGATGTTTGCCCATTTTTTTATATTAACTGAAAACACAGAAATACACTACTATCGGAGATTAAGCCCCCTATTAGACTTGGATTTTTTTTTTTAAATGGGCAATCCTCAGAATACATTTCTTAGCAACTTACAATTATTTTGGAATCATTTTGATGTTTGCCCATTTTTTATATTAACTGAAAACACAGAAATACACTACTATCGGAGATTAAGCCCCCCTATTAGACTTGGATTTTTTTTTAAATGGGCACTCCTCAGAATACATTTTTTAGCAACTTTCAATTATTTTGGAATCATTTTGATGTTTGCCCATTTTTTATATTAACTGAAAACACAGAAATACACTACTATCGGAGATTAAGCACCCCTATTAGACTTGGATTTTCTTTTTTAAATGGGCAATCCTCAGAATACATTTCTTAGCAACTTACAATTAGTTTGGAATCATTTCGATGTTTGCCCATTTTTCATATCAAATAAACACACATTAATGCACTATTATTGGAGTTTATGCCCCCCTATTGGACGAGGATTTATTTTAAAATGGGCAATCCTCAGAATACCTTTCTTAGTAACTTACACTTATTTTGATATCATTTCGAGGTTTGCAAATTTTTTTATATTAAGTAAAAACACAGAAATGCACTATTATCGGAGATTTAGCCCCCTATTGGACGAGGATTTTTTTTAAAGAATGGGCCCTCAGAATACATTTCTTAGCAACTTTCAATTATTTTGGAATCATTTCGATGTTTGCCCATTTTTTATATCAACTGAAAACTCAAAAATGCACTACTATCGGAGATTAAGCCCCCCTATTGGACGAAGATTTTTATTTAAAAATGAGCAATCCTCAGAATACATTTCTTAGCAACTTACACTTTTTTTTTGGAATTATTTTGATGTTTGCTCATTTTTAAATCACTAATAAACTCATATAAATATTGGACAAGGATTTTTTAAAAAAATGGGCATTCCTCAGAAAACATTTTTTAGTAACTCACATATATTTTGGCGTTATTTTGATGTTTACCCAATTTTTTTATAACAAATAAACTCGTATGAATCTCAGATAGTGAAATTGTCATCAAATCTCTTTTTTAATTAATTTTTTTTTTTTTGAAGATCGTTATGGAAATTTGTGAAACAAAAAATGGGCAAATGTGGGCAAACGAAATGCTATTATGTTGTGAAATTAAATTATGAAAATTTTAACTTTTGTCTGGAACTTGGCACGTAAAAATTATTTTCGATATATTGTGAAAACAGAGGGTGGGCAAAGAAGTTATTTCATGGGCAATAATGGGCAAACGATGGGCAAACCTCTCACACATTTTTGACCCTTTTTTGCAATGTTGTTGTGCCAAGTTCACAGACCTCAATAATTTAAGTAATCGTTGAAAGTAAGCAAAATATCTCATTGATAATCTAAATATTTAATTGAATTATTTCTTTTTCTCACCATAAATTTCTAAATTGACATTTATAATTTTGAGTAAGTTACATTTAGATTTAATTGTAAAAACTAGAGCTTCTTATTTAGTAGCATTTAATTTTAATTTGTTAAGTTGAAAATATTGATTAACTTTTCCAAGTATTTCATTTTCTCTACTACGGCCATTAAATTTGAACGAGAACATACTAACAAAGTGTCATCAACAAAGAGATTAATGAATTCCAGAGGAACCTGTTTCAATATTGATCTCAGAAGATACATAATTATTAAAACGAAGTTTTTGTTTTTGAACTCACTGTACTACCTATATCATATTGTTGAACTTTCTTTAGCAAAATACCTCTTATTCAGTGGTTCAAATCCACGTTTAAGGTCTACAAAGAAATTCAAACTTATATCATAAATATCATTAACTAACTTTTAACTGTAATAGAGACTTATACGGATATTTTTTTCTAAACCCAGACTAATTACTAGAGCTAGGAATATATGCAAAACGCCATATTTTGCATATGTTGCATATATATACAATTTTTGATTTTGAATGCATATATTGACATTTTGTTAATTTTTTGACATATATCTGACGTACTAATTGGCTGGACATATCGTCGGCTTAATATGAAAATTGCATAAGTCCAAAATAAACAATTTTAGAGGAGAGACAAACAACGAATTTACGGCTTATTTAAAATTTATAGTTAAATAAAAATTACATTGTTATGAAAATTGCACAACTACATTCAAAATTTAAACATGGTTTACAGATCAATATTTGTTGAAGTATAATCGATTTAATATGACTTTGAGTCACTTGTACTTATTTTTACGTTATTATTACAAGCTTTATATAGTGTTTTTAGTAAAATCTAGTGACAATTTTCGTAAACTAAGAATATATTTCTGTAGCTTTAGCCGCGGTGAACCAGATTCAGCCAAAATCGCAAAATCAAAAAATTTGGACTTATGCACTTTTCATATTAAGCCGACGATATTAAAATTATGAGTTTTGGACCAAAATAATATTTTGTGAAATGCCTTTACAGGTCGATTTCCTAAAATTTTTAAGGATTAACTTTTCCCTGTTGTGTTAACCAGTGGGAAAAACGGCAAAATTAATTAAGTCGTGGGTAAAATCTTATTCAGATTTTGTTGTAGAAGGTGATAACCAGGTGTTTTGTAAAACATGTTCTAAAATTGTAAGCACTTTTTTATTTTATATTTTATTTTGACCTTAAAAAAAATATGGCAACTTTACAACGTACGCATTTATTTAATTTAATTAAAACTTCAACATCTACAGGAATTTATTTGTTGTAGATTCCATGTAAAAAAAGTTTCAAATCGACCAACACGCGAAAACACCCTCACATATAGCGAAGCAGAAATCTAAAGACACTCGAAGACACAGTCAACTTCCCTTGAAACAATATTTAGAATCTGGATCGTCTAGAAGTGAACAAGCTATTTTTAATGAAGATTTATGCAAAGCGTTAGTGACTTCGAATATCCCTTTAATACGATTAAATAATCCAAATCTCCGATCATTTTTGCAAAAATACTGTAAATTTAATATTCCAGAGCAAAGTATATTACGCAAACGTGGTGTTGACAGTTTGTACATTGAGACTCGTGAAAAAATTCGTGAGATTACCGTTGGAAACCATTTCTACATTATTGTGGATGAAACAACAGACTCTTGTGGTCGATATATAGCCCATTTAATGATAGGTTCATTACGCGAAGAAATGCAAATTGATCCATATCTAATCGCTTCAAAGCAATTAGATAAAACAAGTAACAAGTAAAAAAAATATTTCTTAAAGCTCCTCTAAGAACTCAATTGTACAAAGAAAAATTTCCTGAATTACAGATGCCACCGGAACCTGTGATTACTCGGTGGGGTACCTGGCTTAAAGCTGCCTTTTTTACGCAGATAATTATGAAAAAAATAAAGAAATCATATTTGATTTTGATGATTCATCTAAGGGAATATCTAATGCAAAGAAGTTGTTTCAAAATCACATATTACCAAAGCAATTAGTGTTTTTAAAAAATTATGCATTTGTACCCAAAATTATATTAGATTTAGAACAAAAAAATTTACCTTTGGTGACTTCCGTAAATTTAATTAAGAGGTTTGAATCAGAGAGTAAAAATGTCCAGGGCGATATTGGAAAGACGATTTTTCATAAATTTTCAAATGTAATTTTAAAAAATGAAGGATTTATTGTTTTAAGAAACCTTGCTAATATTTATTCTGGTAACTTTGAAGATATTAATACTATTCATCCAGATATTTCAGGAAAATTTAAGTTTGCACCTTATTACTTCTGTAGATGTCGAAAGGAGTTTTTCTTTGTACAAGTACATACTTACTGATAGGAGACAATCATTTAGTACAGATAATTTAGAAAAACATCTAATTGTTTATTCGTTTTATAATAATGTTGATTTGTAAATAAAATTAGTTAATAATTAAATAATTATTAAGTATTATATTAGGTATTGTAAAATAAAACAAATAATAAATATTAATAAACTATTTCGATCAAATAACAAATTACTCTTATTGCATATGCTCTGCATATTTTTCAATTTTTTACGCATATATTGAAGTATTTTGCGGCATATATATGCGCATATTTAACTACTTTTTGGGTGCATATATTCCTAGGTCTACTAATTACTGTTCCAGTAGTTCTTCATAAACAACCAGTTTTAAGACGGTAGAGTATTAACAAGATTAAAAACTTTTGATTTGATTTCATTATTAACTTTTTCTATTGTAATAATTGTATCAATTTTCAAATTTAAATTTGGCCAGTATCACGTGAGGTATTAATAAAATTCAAAATAATGTAATTTAAACACAGAGGGAAATATTGAAAAATGCTTTATGAATACATTATGTTTATCATCCTACTGTTTCAAATGTTTTTTTCTATTTTTGTTTTTATATTTATGTAGTAATTTTGAATTTTTTTTTTAATTATAAATAACAAAATGTCTTACTATGCTCTTTCTGTTTGCCGCTATTTTTAGTTAATCTTTTTGTAAATCAAAAAAATACATTTACAAATTTATGTCCTCATTTAAATCAAAATTTATCAGCTCCTGGGTCTATTTTTTTAATATCAATTTAAACCTTCTGCCTTTGAAAAAATGAAATACTGTTTTCATTTTTTAATTGTTTAAATTCCACCGCCACCATTTGTGATTCCAGCTGTTACAATCCTATCTACAAACTAATATCTTTTACAAATTTAAACAATTTGTAAGCACCCTATTAAAAGCTTAACGAATCGTGCATATGTCATAAATCCATTTATAAAAAAAAACTCATATCCGTAACATCTAAGCAATAAAAGAATTAAACAAATGATTTTCTGTGTTAACCCTTTCCTACCGATAGGAACGACATAATTAGTTTTTCATTCTTTTCGGGTCAAACATTTGGAGGCCAACACAGCCGCTAAAAGAGTTAAGTCAGGTGGTAAATGGTGTCATATCCATAGGTGGTCATCACATGTTCCCGTGGTTAAATTTTTACTTAGTTGTTTAAGAAGGAAACGGTTATAATGATGGATGACTATAATTTAAGAATGGTCTGAACTTACTACAGAATTGAAATTAAATATTTAGGCGACCGTTTGAGTTATGAATATGCGGTTTGCGGAATTACACTTTTCTCGTTGAACTTTAACCCTTTACCTACGGCTGTCGTCAATAGACGACGAAAGGAACATTTCCTGAGGAGCGGGTATCGTCAATAAGCGATTTTAAGAATTATATGCTGGAACGGGTGTCGCTCATTGACAATTCTATTTATTTTTTCAAGATTTATTATCGTCATCATTAGACAAGGGAATGGGACTTTCGTTATTTATTTGAGAATATGTTGATGAAAAAAGCACGTGTTTTGTTTATGAAATTCAATAAATACCCGTTTGTTTACCTCATTTATTTTTATTACTTTCCTTTCAGATTTTTAGGGTCTATATTGCGAATGTAAACTTAAAATTTTAATTTAGTAGAATCATTCAGTAAATGTAGTTGTACTTTCATTGTTTTATTATAAAAATTATTTTTTGCTAGTCGCATTACAAAAATCGATTTACCATCAACATCTCGTGGTACTCGCGGTTCAAAACAATCAAGAACAGAATTTAGTGACATTGATATATACAGTGATGAAGAAGAAATTCTTTCACTTAGTGACTCAAACGAGAAAGTGACTCAAATAGTGATGGGGATGAAGAAACTGTTGTTGGAGATTTGCGATGGCAAAATTGCGTTATTTTCAATCCTTCAATTTATAATTTTGACGCTGAAAATTCTGGCATATCTGGCGCATTTGAAGTAGATGATGAAGATAACGAGTATGCGTACTTTGAAAATTATTTTGATGAGGATTTGATGTCAACAATTGTAAATGAAACTAATAGATACTATGAAAACAATGCTGAAAATGATCCTGCTCCAAAAAGAAAACAATGGGTGCCAACTGATATCAATGAAATGTACAGTTTTCTAGCAATAATTTTGGCGATGCCACATATAAAAAAACACAAAATTTCGGATTATTGGTCAACAGATCCAATTATTGCTAGTAGTTTCATCAGCAAGTACATGACAAGAGACAGGTTCACGCAGCTATTACGCTACATACATTTCGCTGATAACAACAACCCCCCACCAAGGGAAACAATGATAAATTATGGAAAATAAGAACAATATTCGAAGAGTGGAATAGAAAATGTGCAACATTTTCCCATCCGTTTCAAAAACTTGTCATTGATGAATCCTTGATATTGTTCAAAGGCAGGCTGCACTTCAAACAATATATACCGTCAAAGAGACATCGATTCGGAATAAAAACGTTAGTGTTGTGTGTTTGTGAAACCGGAATTGTTTTGAATATGTTAGTATACACTGGATCTGAAATTGACATTCCTCGAAATGATCCTCTAGGTGTTTCAGGTGCGGTAATAAAAAAACTTATGGCAAACTATGGACAAAAGGGACATTTGTTGTATACTGATAATTGGTATACTAGCCCCAAACTAGCCATTTATCCAAATGAGCGAAACACAGGTTTATGTGATACAATAAAAAAAAATTGAAAACACTTTCCAAAATTTTTACATCGTGTGGCACGTGGAACGTGCGAACGCCAAAAGTGCGGAAATGTTATGGCCCTCAGATGGAAAGACAAGCGTGATGTGCTAATGCTATCAACCTTGGAAAATAGCGGAAAAATAGATCATCGAACTGGTAAAAATATTTTCAAATCAGACTGTGTAATAGATTATACGCAAAACATGCGTATGCTTGATAAGTGTGACATGCAGTTAGCTACCGTCGAGTGTGTCCGGAAATCAATCAAGTGGTACAAAAAACTATTTTTCCATCTGGTTGATGTTGCTATGCTAAATGCATATAACATGTACTTAGTAAAAACAGGAAGAGTTACACTACGACTGAATATATTTATAAGGAAAGTCGTCCAACAAATTTCAGAAAGGCATGGAACTCTGACTGCTGCTAGACCAGGGAGACAAAGCATGGAAGTAACTGATCGCTTAGCTGCAGTAAATTTCATGGAAAGGCATTCTTCCGCATATGTTCCACCCACTAGAACTAGACAAAAGGGGCAAAGGATTTGCCATGTATGTTCCAATACCGACCGTGGTGTAAGAAAACGGAAGTATGGTACAAGTTGGTGTGCTGAATGTAAAGTAGGACTTTGTATAGGCGAATGTTATAAAACTTATCATACTAAAAAAAATTTCTGATTTTTCGCAGCCTGTATTATTAAATAAAAATAATTTTTCTTAATGTTTCGGCCGACATAAAGCAGTCTTCATCAGAGCAAAAATCCAGTACACTTTCAATATTGTATCATTTTGTTATTTCACAGTGTATTTTTATAATCGCTATATATGTATAGATATGTTCTCTGAATTATAGTTTTACTTTCAACCCCTCGAAATAAACTACTGTTTATAAGAAAATTGTATTTATTATAATTTTTATGATCCAATGTGTGACTTGGACATAAATTTATGGCATTATTTTTCTAAAAAATTATTTTTTTTCTCGAATATGTGGGGATAGCTATAAAAGAGAAGGGTAGTTATTAACTCCGTGTACCCCCTCTAACTTTTTCATTCTTATGTACAAAACTCATCACATATAGATAAGGAATAAATCTGTTCACATTTACAAAAAAATTTAAAATGTTTTGTTTTGCGTTTAGACAGAGTCTTTTGTCAATATATAAGCGTAAGTATAAATATCGAGATATCTCAAAATTTAGAAAATCGACCTTTCAAATTTTTAGAGAGAAAAATTGTCTCACACTCATCGAATATGAATGCGATAGATTCGTGCGGAGACAAGGATTCTTCGTAAACATCTTTATGCTAGGAAGATGCTGTTTGCTGATTTGAATTTTTCTCTAAGAGCTTTACAAAATGGTATATATAAATATCCACATATTTCAAAATTTATAAAATCGGTAAGTGATTTTCAATTTTTTTTAAGAGGCGCTACCCTGTGCCTTCTTAAACCATGCCAGGGCTCTTGGGCATAGAATATTTAGAAGCCCTTTCAGAAAGACAAAAAAAGAGAATACCCTGAAAAAATCTGTAAATTTTCAATATTTATTATAAAAACTTTACCAAATACATTAGGTACTTAAAATAAACACATATCTGATCATGTAAATACTATGAACATGATAAACTTATACAGAGGTGGTTTCTCCATTGCTTCATTTGTACAGTGAACACCCAGTTACATTTCATAAAAGCACATTATTTTAAAATAAATAACATAAAAATATAAATTCAATTTAATTAATTTTATTGTATTCATACGTGCTAATCTCTATTTTTGGGTACGCCACTGCGCTCTGGCTAATCGCGTCTCCGTAGTGCATTATTCTGAGTGAGCCTTAGGGAGCGAGATGTTTTCGAGAAAGCCTATAGTTAAAAAGAGATGTCAACACGTCAATAGATCCGTGAAACCAACAATGGGCCTGCCTAAAATTACTAGAATCACGTTATTTTGTGCACAGCTCATAATCAACGTACAAAGTAGGGCGGGGCATACGAATCTGTTAAATAATTTATATAAAATAAGGAGGACATGCTATGACGATACTAAAAGTGTCCACACTTTTGCGTTAACACTTTTACGCTAGTCAGTTTTGGTGAGAATAAAAACCATTTTTTCAAAATATAGCATGATTTAAATAAAATATTTTCTTTCCGATAATCTTCAAATATAAAATTATTAACTTCAAATTAACCAAAATACGACTCAAAGTGCAATCACTTGTCATATCAGAAAATAGTATTTATGTCGTCTCTACTTCATTCTATCTCGATGTTTCCAATCAAGCTGTCAAACTCTAAAAATCCCCAAAAGACAATTTTGATTGTCTTTATTTAATAATTATGTTTACATAAAACGCGACTTTAATAAATCGGAAGTATGTGCGTTAATTCATCGATTGTTACCGAAAAACGTAAAACGAAGAAGGTAACACATTTACTATAATTTTTGAGGTTATGTTGTTTGTTATTTGCAAATTACGACTGTAATTTATATTGTTTTTGTTCCAATGTCTACAAAACACTCATGTATTTTATACCCAACTTTATAACAGAAAACTGCTTAAATAGATACAATGTCATCAGAGACAAAATTTAAGTATATCTGAGTGTGTTGGGTAAACTATAGCAACTTTAGTACGTTGACTTTTATATAAAACGGTACTCTTTTATAGGAAAACTATCCAAATTTAGCGATGTCTGGATTCCATCAAGAAGTGGTCTCTTATGGCAGTGGTACCTAACTTTAAACCAATCTTAGAATGTAGTTGCCAGCCAAAAAAATTATTGTACCTACTAGAAATTTCAGAAGTATTACAATTTTATGTTTTATTTGAACAAGGATAATTTATAGACCGTAGTACAATTTTATAATGATTAATTGTTTTATTTTGTAGTTGGACCCTAATGAATTTGAAGTCATAGAAATATGCTTTATCTATAGGTACTGATAAACAGTGTCAGACTGATATAGCGATGAGTATTTTACTTAAATGATGGTATCTTTTGTACCTACAAAAAAAATGGAAGCTAAACTTACATTACAGTTTTTTAAAAAACGAAATAAAAAATAAATATTGCACTGACCTAAAATAATTCAAGAAACTAAATAGTTGTGTCTATGTTAGGTATGTACCTATATTATAAAGATTAAATTAAATATTTACCAATATTAGTACCTGGGAGGGAAACTGAACTATATATTGACATAGTGCAGTTTCATAAAGGTTATATTTTTAAAACCAGCTCGTCGAGACATTTCCAGGAGTATACTACACCATGTGTAGTAAAAAAACGTAGAAGTAAATTTTATTTGAATACATTGCCTTTAAATTACATGTTTATAGCAAGTTACAACCAACAAAAAAGTTACAGCTGAATGTACCCCTGTCTAGACAGCAAAAGTATAACAAAAAATTTAAAATCAATAAATCATTCAAAAAATAGTTACATCCATAAAAATAGAATGCAGCAGTGAGCATTTTGACTTTATCATTCTTTTATTGTACCTATTTTTTTAGTCTATTATAGTCTATATTATTATTATAGGTACTCTTCATACAGTAGTCTGTGAAGAGTATTATAGGTTTACTTTGTCCGTCTGTCCGATGCACGTTTTTTTGTCTGCACGATAAGTCAAAAACGAAAAATTATATCTTGAAAATTTTAAACAAAAATCAAGCTCCATAAGGTGACAAGCCTATTGATTTAAAAACAAAATCTGATTAAAAATAGGGGGTTAAAATAAGTTGAAATTAAAAAAAATCCTAAATTAAAAACGAAAAGCGATTTCTACATGAAATTTTTAGTAAAAATGAAGTTCTATAAGAAGATAAAGCTTATTAATTCTAAAACAAAGTTGAATAAATTGTAGGGTTAAGGAAGATTAAAATTCTTACTCAAAAACGAAAAATTATAATTTTTTAGCAAACATCAAGCTCTATATCTAAGGAAAAGAAACTCTTTGATTTTGAAAAAAAATCTGAATAAAAATGGGGTGTTTAAGGGGGGTTGAATTTAAAAAAAATCATAAATCAAAAATTAAAAGCGATATCAGCATGAAATTTTTAATAAAAATCAAGCACTATAAAGAGATGTGGCCTATTAATTCTGAAAAAAAAAATATCTCAAAATGAGGGTCGGTTAAACTGTAAAGAGTATAATTAAGAATGCCTTCCATTAATATATCTATATTCTAGTTTGTATCTGTGTGAGAAAATAAAACCAGTAGATATAACGAAATAAAAAAAGGGAAAACGTTGCAGCCGAATTAAATAAAATTGGTCCCAGACATCTAGGAAAATTGTTTTTGTCTTGAAATCAATTTATTACTTTATTTCTTTTGTTTTCCAAATTAGGAAATACAAATTGGGTAACAGGTTGTTGTAAATTATATTTATTAATTTATCTATATTTTTACTCATAATTGATTGACTAAAAGCAAAATGAAATCCCTCTCCTGTAGATAGTTGGTATCCTTATCCCTCTTTTCCAAAAAAATGAGTTGCAAGTATTTTAAAACATGCTGGTATTGCCATATTTCTTCGAGAGGCCCTACAATATTAACTATAGTTCTGGCTACCGAAAAATATTTTTAAAATCTACATTTGGTAACTGAAATGGATCACTGAAGTCCCCATAATTGAAGAGTGGAAGTAACAAAGGGGGTGATTGCCAAAATTTTTGATTTTGAGTTAGATTCATAGAATATGTACCACTGTTTATTAACCGACTTCAAAAAAGGAGGAGGTTATGTCCTGACAAAAGTGCTAATCTTCATATACGCTTTGTAATAAACATCCCAAGATAAAGCCACCGTTAAGTGCTTGATCTCTTTCCTCAGAAAAGTGCCAAGTGCCAGTCGTTTTGTATTTGCCATTTTACTATTAGTTAACAATAATGCAGGTTTCAGTTTGTTTATTGTTTTTAACCGACTTCAAAAAAGGAGGAGGTTCTCAATTCGTCCCAATATTTTTTTTATGTATGTTCAGCGATAATTCTTTAACACGGTGTCCGATTTCAATGATTCTTTTTTTGTTAGAAAGGGGGTACTTTAGTGACAAACAAATATAGTTTTCATTTTATATCTCACTTATTTATGGAGCGATTTGAAAAACAGTTGTACAGATAATAGCAAGAAGCAGAGCATAAAACATGATGACATCATTAAGAATGTTGGTTTCAGTGGAGTGGTTTTTGGGGGTGGGCCGTCAAATCTTCATTCGTTTCAAAGTCCACCGCCAATCATACTGGGTGGTTTTTGCCCGATTTGATTAAATGTATGGTTTAGAAGTTATAGCACGAGTAAAACAAATTAAGATACCCTGTATATAAAGTGTCTCCCGACGCTGGACAGTCTGTATATAATTTTACAAATTTAGATCGTTTTACTTTTTATTGATAATATAATTCCAAAATACATTTACATTATCGATTTTGTTCTCTTGTAGATTATTTAAGTATTTATTTTTTTCGTTCAAATTAATTTTTCTCTTTTTTTTTTAAATATATAAATTGTTTATTAAATATATCACAACCTTTCTGTAGCTTTCTAAGTATCTATTTTTCCAATTAAATATATTTAACTTTTTTATTAAACCAATTACAAAATTGTAATTTTTCGTTACTACAAATTTGTTTACACAGGCATTATTTATCCAACAGGATGGACCTGAAGATAATAAAAATTTCGAAACAGGTCGGAATAAAATGTGTGATTTTGGATGGGACTTATTTATTATCATCACAGTGTATATTTTTAGGATAGTTATTAGTGTTATTTTGACAAGTTTTGAATTTTCTAGAGACATACATTTTAAAAGCTACAATAATTATGTTTTTCTACACCCACATGAATATTAGCTTATCTACGCACAGAAAATGTATGCTATTGCCTTCAACTAAACGAATATATTTCATATCTATTCTAAGTAGTGAGAACACTGCAAAAAATGAAATCACCGTTCATATTTTGATCAACCGACTGCTATTATTTTTAAAATTTTAAATAAGTGACAATTCTGTCAAACTAATTGTCAGTATATTTTTTAGTTATTAGGAATAAACATACATTAAAATGGGTTATTCTTGTGTAGAATCGATAAATAATAGCATTTCTGTTTTTATTTCGTCTATAATTATAAATAATTTGTTAATTTAAATAAAATTATATGAAGTTAATTTAATTACGAGTATTAAAGCAACAAAAATAAAAGAATAGGTGGTCGGTGTTCTTGCCTTCCACACGGAAAACTCGAGTTCAATTCTTAGATGGGGAGAAATGAAATGAACTTTTTTCGTTTTTTTATCGTTTATTTTATTTTAAAAAGTAATTAAAGTCATAAATTATTTTAAAATTAGTTATTTTGTCTTAATAACCTAAATATTTTTTATTTTTAAATTTTCGTAGAAAAAAGATACTGTACAACTCGAGTGGATTGTCTACATCGTACTTAGATGATTGAGCACTCTGCCTACGGCGTCGTGCTCAAATTTCGTCTTCGTGCTATATTGCCATCATATCCACTCTTGTTGCACAAACTACTATTCCATTTTGATAACAAAGCTCTAAAATTTAAATGACATTTATTTTTCCCAATTTCATATTCTTTATTAGTAATATTGTATCTACGGGTGATGGTGCTCAGTAAAAGTAAAACTAATAAGTCAGTACTCACCTTTATTTATACGAACAACGACTAAGGCAACACATTTCTGTATTCTACAGAAAAATCATCAACAGGAATGCATTTAAATCATCGATATTCGACGACAATCCACTCGTCCGTCGATTGTAATTCAAGAACAAAATCTTCACCGTTAGAATAGCACTTGTACAGGAAGAATGAGTATGTCTACAGAGAATATCAATTATAGGATCGACATGGTATATGAGTGGTGCGCGTGTTAACCATAAAACGAAACAATTTCCTCTTTATTTGTCAGGACCGGTCACCGATAATTCAGGCATACGAACACACATCCAATAATTCTAAATGATTTATTTATTGATACCATTCAAAAGTTCGAATGTATAAACACTTTTTATTTATTATCAAATATTTGAAACTTAGAATTTATAATATAATATACGTTATCGGCCAACGATTGCCTTCTGATATCCCTTGGCACAAATGCGTGTAAAAACTAGAGAGAGCTAGCACTAGAACAGACAGGAAAGAAACACTATTACTAAACAAAAAATATAATGGTATTTAGTATTTATAATGATATTATAATGTGTTATTTTGAACGCAACATTATAAATACCAAATTATGATACTAACAATTACAAAATTTTTCTTTAATTAATCCATACCTGTCGAATTAGAAAATGAGAATAAATAAAAAAATTTGTAGAAATTAAAGATAACTTTTACGTAAACGTAAGATAGATTTAGCATTTAAATTTTCCCCGTTTTATCCACGTCACTCCTCAGGTATTTAACAGTAAAGTGTCCAAATAATATGATCCTGAACAGCTGTGTGTTACTTGAAAAATTAAATGGCATGAACAAGCTTAATATTCGTCCTGAATTGACAAATTGTGAAAGTAATTTAAATAAGAACTTGCCTAACATCTAAGTTAGATTAAATATTTCATTTTGTTCAATGTTTCATTTTACTAAATTCTTTTTGAGAGAATTTAATATTAAAGAAAGCAAAAATATAACTAAATACATACTTAATATAAGAAAATGCAAATCAGTTTAGTTTAGCTTTTATGAAGTGAAAAATATAACAGAAGTCTTAATGTAGTAAGTATTGCTGTTTCTCAAGATAGTGATTATTTTTATTTCTATAATTACTTAAAAGTTAAATTAAAAGGACACCTTTTCAAAAAGTAACAATTTTTAATTAAATTTCTATATAGCCTACCTTTCCCTTTTCCTTTAGACCACCTTATGATTCAGTTGTAATTTAGATAACCTAACCTCTGGTATTAAATAATTCAATATCCACATGTGGACACACAAAATTACGACTAATTGAATTTTCGCATTATACTTACCGAATTCGTATAATCTTTGTCCTTAGGGCACGAGTGGTCAATGTGTTAAAGCAGCTGCAAGGTGAAACAACAAAAAGCAAAAAAAAACAGATCCGTCGTCAGTACGTGGTAATTTTAATTACAAACTGGGAACGAAGTCAAAAAAAGTGCTACTTAAGTAGTAGTTTGTTATCGTAAAAAGTTTCGGCTGTTTAAATGCTTTTTTTAAAAGAAATTAAATTCTACTTACACCTCCGGGTGGTCCTTAAATTTAAACTACCTCTGGTTATTTTATTTCAAATATTAAAATAAGAAAATAATATGTTAAAGAATAATAATTCTAAATAATAATAAATAAAGCATTTATTGCCCAACAGTTTTCCATATAAATGCAAATTTATTCATATAAAATTATCTAAGAAAATACATAAGATAAGTAAATAAAAATAAAAATAAAAATAAACAAGGTGCTTTATTTTGAAATGGATACATGCTACTTATGGATGGAGGCCACCGAGGTGCTCCCAAATAACCAATTTTTATAACCGAAATACCCGGAGTTTTATCAATTTTACCGATTCTCTACATATACGTTACGAACTACCTTGTATATGTTTTTTAAAATTTTGCTTGCATATTCTCTATAAGTTACCGAATTTACTAAGATATAAACAAGAAACGAAATCCAGCAAAAAATGAAAAAATTCGTCCATCCTTAAAACAACAAATTTAATTTTAATACTACAGGTGGAACTCAATTGCCTGTAGGAGACCTGCTATAAAGTAATGGATGATACATTTTAATATAATCTATCGACAACGTGGCTAGTGACAATAAAAAAAAAAATTGGTATATCATCTGTCAATTCAATGACATGTGACAGACAGTGACAATGAAGTTGTCAACAGTAATACTAATTAAAAGTAGTAATGTTTAAGTAATCGGTTTTGAAAGTGTGTAAAAAAAACAGTTAGTACCGAATGACATGACAACTGAGTTGTCAAAAAATTGTAGCCAACATAAAATTAGAATGAAAAGATATTGAATTTAAATAAAAAAAAAATTATTAAAATTATAAAATGTTGATCTGGTAGACAGCCTCGAAGTTATTTACAAGAGTAAAAACTGATTAAAACGTAAGAAACAAATAATAACTGACAAATACAAAAGAACACGTGGTAAATTCCCAACGGTCTAATTAAAATGAATGTTAAAATGAGAGAAACCAAACATGGTAGATTTTCACAAACACTTTTCTATAAAAAATTTTAAATTAAAAATTTTACAATTGTTTCGAAGTACAACTTCTTCAAATGTCTTCGAAACAATTGTCTTGTAATTTTTAATTTTTATTTTTTTAAATAAATGTGTTGGTGAAAATCTAACGTGTTTGTTTTTTCTCGTTTTAATAATATGGATTTTCATCAAGTAAAGGCCGAAACAATCAAGAATTTAAAATTATTGTGTTTCATTTGGTTATAAGTGTTTTCATTTTTTTTTTTTTTTTAATTAAATGTTGGTCTCTGTTATATGCCACTGTATTTATATTTTCTAGTAGTACAGATATATTTTTTGAAAATGACATTAGTTAAATATTTCTAATAATTATCACGCCATGAAATTATCCAAATCTCGTCCCCATTCACAAAATTTAAAAAAAAAAACAATTTGGATTTAAAATTTTATTAGTAAAATAAAAAACACATCATTTGATTCAAGTTTCTGTAGGTACTCTTATTAAATATGAAACATTCAAATTCTAATTCAGACTCGCATGGTGTTGTTTTAAGGATGGACATATTTATAAATTTTTTGTATTTCGTTTCTTGTTTATGTCTTTATTAAACTCGGCAACTTAGAGAAAATATGCGAGCAAAATATCAAATACATTATAAAATAGCCGAAAAACAAAAAATAAAAAATAGCAATAATACTGAAAAATCGAGAAAAAACAACTGAAATGTGTTATATACTATTTAAAACTTAAAATAGAAATTAAATAAGTATTACAAAATCTTTTTAACCGAAAAACTAGAGCATTAATATAATACGGACAGACCATGGTGGAAAAATACAGGTGAAGCGGTAAGCGGTACGAAATTCGGTCAGTCTTGCGCATGACGTCACTTTCGAATCAGATTTTTATTTTGCCTATGTCTTCAATGTTAAAAAACGAGTTTTCATGTTACTTTAATATTTTTCTGATAGTGCTTAGAATTTTATAGATGTATTTATCTTAAAATTTAATATTATTTCTATACATCAAGATGTCTTTTTAGTAATTATTGGTAGGTAATATTCAATTAATTTCTAATTAAATTGATAGTGTAATTGTTTCTTTTTTAAGCTTGTATTTTCCTACACATTTTTTAAAGGATAGTTTTAAAATACCCTTAGAACAGAGACTATTAAACTACTAACTTAAAACTGGCAGCAATTCAAAACCAACAGCAGTTTTTACTGAAAATCTCCAAGTTATAAAAAGGACACAAATGTCTGCAGAATGCGACGATAAATTAATAAGGCAGACAAAAAGATATCGACAAACTTTCATTGATAGCTTTGTTAATATTTCAGTATCTCCAGAACTAGAAACGTAAGTACGAATTTACCTTATTAACAAAAAATATTTTCAATGTGAAAATTGTATATGGTACCTGTGGCTTTGAAATGAAAATTACATAACTTAACATGTAGAACTAATTAATGTTACAAGAAATTAAATAAAACTGTTTAATTAAAAATTCAATATTTTTGCTTCAATATTAACTCTATACAGGGTGGCCACGTTTTTAATGGGATTGTATTAGTAATTTACAAACCATACTAGTTAGAAAGTCGGTTAAATGGAGAAAAAGTTGCCTATCTCGAAGCATAATCCAGCGGTGGAAATTAATCGAAAATAGCAGGCCCGGCTCTTGAGATATTTCGATAAAAGGAAATTCTATCTTGTCGGTTTTTTGGTTATCGTTCATTTACTTTCAGAACTACTAAAAAATATTTTAAAGGTTTTTTGTTTGATAGTAAATTTTCTTTGATTTGACGTTTTTATATTTTGCATCCAACGTTTCGTATTCTCCGGGCCACCCTCAACTTATTTTTTTAAATATGGATCTGGATATTTTATAACATTATTTAAAATAACTTTTCGTTCTGCATTCAGCGGTGTATTACACAATGGCATTCAATAACGGTTTTTGGATAATATGGACCGAAATCCAAATTTTATTAAATTTACGCTTGGTTTCAGCCATCTTTAGTTGAATCAACATAATGTCATGCCTCTCTTACAAAATTTATGTAATTTTATGTAACAACAATAGTAATGTAGAAATTTTAAAACGCATTTACTGATAATAACAAAAAGAAATTCAGTTTTTGTAAGACATAATCAAATTATTTGAAAATGTCAATAAAATTAATTGAGTAATTGTTCAAAATGTCCGCTATCTTTTTCAATACACTTGGCGATTCTGATATTCATGTTTCTTATGCTATTGCTTATTTCTTCTTCTTGGATATCTTCCAATGCATCTTCAATTATTTTGCGGAGAATCTCAATTGTTGCATTCGGTGTATTATGCACTGTATTTTTGAGTCGTCGCTACAAATAAAAATCTACTGGATTCAGATCTCTCAGGCCACGCCACTGGACCTCTTGTTCCAATCCATGAATTGGGAAAAGTCTGATTCTAATATTCCGTGATCATTCTTGAATTGTGTGGACCACATCCATCTTGTTGGAATCAGATTTCGTTAAGACGATACACTATAGGAAGATCATCTAACATGTTCTGCAGTATATCTAAATATTTTTCTGCAGTAAGGTTTCCGTCAATAAAGTATGGTCCCAGTAATTTATTATTTAACAAACCGCACCACATATTCAAAAAGAAACGATATTGATGTCTCACTTCTTGGATTGGGTGAGGATTTTCCGTAGCATAAAAATGTTTATTTCTTCGATTGAACATACCAGAATTCGTAAATGTGTGAAAAGTTGTTATTAAGTCTTACCTTCTGTTTAAACCAATTACAAAATCGCAATCTTCTTTCAGGATCACTTCGATAACGTTTTTGTACCGCTTGGTATTTGTAATCATGGTATCCGTGTCTCTTAACCATCTTCTTAACAGCACTTTTTGATCAATTACATTCACCTGCAATAGTCCTCGACCCAACTCCTGGATTTATTCGAATTTGAGCGAAGACATTAATATCGTTGACTGGCGCCTTTATTCGAACATACGAAACTCTAGGTTTATCGAAAGTATTATGTTGTAGACAAACGCCGAACAATTTTATATTTGGTTGCATTCTGTCGGGATAACAACAAAACAAAACATCTATAGAAATATAAACACAAAATATAACATGGAAGAATTACAAGTAAATGAGGTATCAAGGAGATAAAGAGCAGACATAGAAAGAAGTCTAGACAATACACCAGTTTTAAACATGGTAAACATAGAGAGAAGAAATGGAATAATATAGAGAATGCCATAAAAACATCAATTAAGAAAAATATTAATAAGAAAAAAACGCAGAAAAGAAAGGAATGGTTAGATAACGAATGTGATGAAGAAATTAAAAAAAACACACACAAACTGAGAGAAAAATACCTACAAACAGGGAACGATACAGATGGAAAAAATATATAGAACAAAGAGAGGCTGTTAAAAAATGTGCAGAAATAAGAAAAGTCGCAGAAAAACAAGAAAATTACAAAAAAAATAAAATTAATCATTTCTATAAAGATGTAAAAGGTATAAAAAAAACCACTCGTCAAAAAATATTTACATCAAGAATAAGGAGGAAAATTTATTAGGAGGAAAAAGCGAGCAAATGCAAAGATGGAAACAATAATTCCAAAAATTACTGAACGATGAATCTGAAGTATGTATTGTCAAAAGTGGAATCTTGAATATTTTTTAATTATTTATCTTATCAGAACATATTTTTTAATTGTCGAAGACACTTTGAAAAAATTAACACTAATTATAAATTCAATACAGATCCGTACCAATAAAATTTGGATTACGGTTCATATTACCCAAAAACCGTCATTGAATGCCATTGTGTAATACACCACTGGATGCAGGATGAAAAGTTATTTCAAATAATGTTATAAAATATCCAGGTCCATATTTAAAAAAAATAAGTTGTGGGTGGTCTGGAGAATACGAAACGTTGGATGCAAAATATTAAAACGTCAAATCAAAGAAAATTTACTATCAAATAAAAAACCTATAAAATATGTTTTAGTAGTTCTGAAAATAAATGAACGATAACCAAAAAACCGAAAAGATTGAATTTCCTTTTATCAAAATATCTCGAGAACCGGGCCTGCTATTTTCGATTAATTTGCACCGCTAGATTATGCTTCGAGATACGCAACTTTTTCTCCATTTAACGGACTTTCTAACTAGTATGGTTTGGAAATTACTAATACAATCCCATTAAAAAAGTGGCCACCCTGTATAATTGTTTCAGATGTGACCACCAAAATGAAATTGTTATTTTAGAGAAAACTATTGAAAGTCTTCGTGAAGAACTAAAAGGTATTACTCAAAATACACCAAATTATAATGTGTTAAGCAAGATAAAAAAGTAAACTATGTATCAACAATTTATAAACATTATTAAACATGAATAAACCAATTCCAAATAAACACCTCTGTGCTTTTTATTAAAATAAAATATGTTATGTGAAGTGTTTCTATTTATTAAATACATGAACAGGTTTATCAGCACACTACCATACAAATTAGATAATACATTCATAATTATCATATAAAAGTGACTATACTATTCGGACCCTTCAAGCTAATTATTTTAGAAAATCCACAACTAAAAAAATATCCTGTTAAATTTATTTCACTTTAATTTTATGGTCCTTTGTTAACATTTTACAAAATTTTATTTATATAAGGGACATTTATTCAGTTCTTTCGGTAATAAATCACATATTTCATTTTCACAACATTTAAATCTTCTTATTTGTACCTATAGGCCTTCTATCTATTCCAATTTTTATCCGAACTGAGACATTTATCTTTTTAATAGTGATGTTCATGAAAGATTAGGTTCTAGAAGTTTTGGTATCATCTTAATCTCAATCTATCAGATAGTGATGCTAGGAAGATTTTTATACTAGACGTACCTAACATCCTCTTCAAGTTTTGTGGTGGAAGAATGAAGAATTCAGTTTCAGATGAACACTATATCTTGTTTATCCTCAAGAAAAATGCATATCTGATTTACTTACAATATATTAAGCTAAAAGAGCATAAAATATTTTTTATTTTGAATTTCTTTGCACAAGGGTCCAATGTCTGCCTATAGTGAGTTTTCTTGCCATTTTCTTGTATTAGTGAGCATAACTTGATGTGATTTATTAGTTGTTATTTTCATCTAAATATATATTTTAATTTTTACAATGATTATAGAACTAGGAAATAAAAGAGTAACATCTTGAAAATCATTACAAAATGTAAACAAAGCCATGTCAGTTTGTAGGCGGCCGTGACAATACCGATGTTGACGTCATAAAACCTGCGCACCGCTTCACCTATATCTTACACCATGGGACAGACATCAAACGAAAATCGTTGAATTAATCATTTCAAGCATTAAAACGTAACTTAGAAGTCAAGAAAGCAATCGAAAAAATTATAGAACACCCTGTATTTCTATTATAAAGGGCAAAATGACCAGTAAGCAGTAGCGACTCGTCACCAAAATGTTGGAGATTTACAATGACAGAATATAGATCTCTAGGTAAAAAACTTTTAGTGTTTTAGAAAGGCATATTATAAACACTGAATGTTTTTACCTAAATTTGCACTGAGATCTATATTCCGTCATTGGGAACGCCCAATATTTTGGTAACAAGCTGCCACTGCCAATAAGGTGTGTTCGTTTTCCTTTTCCAATATCAGTAAAAGTAGAAAAGAGTAGGAAATGAATACGAATTCAAAGATAACTCTTGATTTGTTTTTAGTTTACATAAACTACAACAGAAAATATCATAAATATCTTAAAGTTTGTTTGCATTACTACATATTAAGGTAATTGGCGCTTTTGACCAGAAATTGGTTTGAGCTCATTTACTTAAAAATGTAAATGTCTAGATGTTAACCTAGGTACAAAAAAATGTATTTATGAGAGCAACAAAGCGCTTTTAATTTCGTCATTTAACAATTTTAACCTTCTTTCTACGTGTTTCTAATGATATAAAATCAAATTGGTGTAGTAAATCTAAGTAGTTACAACCTCTTGGAAGATAAAATCAATTTAGTTTAAAAATTTAATTTAAGAATTTATCTTGAGTTGTAAGAATTTCTGATACATTTTCTCAATAATTTTATTATTGATGACTATTTTAATTTTGTTCTAAGCTAAGATATAAGGAAGTTAATGCCGAAGGAGTATTGAAATTCTTACAGTGTCGGATTATGTAACCATATGCACGGTACGCTGAATTCACAATATAGTTAATGTGGTAGTTAGAAGTAACTTGGTAATTAAAATAAACACTCAGGTCTTTGATATTATCAATGAAATAAGGATGATGCAGAAAATACTTTTTACTGCCATAAATCACAATTTTACATTGATAAATGTTAGAAGATTATTTTATACTGTCGTCCCTGTTCTCTATTAACCTTCGGGTCGGTGGTGTAGCGGTCTAACGCGCTTATATTCATTTATAAGCAAGTTTATGTGTCAGAGACTGCTGGGCTTCGAATCCCAGCCCAGACCATGTGGATTTTTAATTAAATTGCATGGTTCGGTATAGGATTTGATGTGTGCCGTATTAATAGAAATTCAATTTCTGTTGATATGACATGCAGATTATAAAAAATCGCCATACATTACCGTCTCGATGATGGTGGGTAATGGCACCATCAATTATCTTTAAGTCGCCCCGGAGCGCCACGGAAAATTATAATAATAGCCGTCCCTTTCCCCTCACAAGCTCAACTTTTGGGGTTAAAATATTCACTCGTAAGGGGGTGAATTAGGGAGAGTATTATTATTATTATTACTCCGCCGTAAACTCTTGCGTTGGTCATCAAGACCCGACTCATGATCGAGACATTGCTGGAAATTTCTCTATATGCGGTCCAACGCGTGGATGAACATTTCAAGATTCGTCTAGCCAGGATTTGTTCTATCTAGGCCGCTACATTTTTATATAAATAGCGCGACTTTCTCGATAGAAGGGAAGTTTCAATATTAATGTCAAGTTAATTGTAAAAATAAATTAGAAGTGTGAATTATAATAGTGTGTAAGTATTAAATAAATTATTTAGTACCTAATAAAAAAAACTATTTTAAATAATTAAACTATTTTTAACTTAAACAATCGTTTTAATACTATTTCTGTAATAGATTAATTTGATTTTGCAATGTTTAACAATAAGCTATAAATAATAAAGTGAAAATGTGAAATATACAATCAATAAAAGAGCAATCGTTATGCCAGCTTATTTCAGTTTCTACCAACTCTTTTTTGATATTATCAATCCATACACCATTATTACATAGGAAATTGTCAACCAGCAGGCTTTTGACTAGCGGAGAGGCAGGTACTATACGCCCTGGGAGAATGTAAAATGAGCTTAGTGAGGCCTAAGTACCGCAGGCCATCAATCCTCCCCCTCCTTACAGATACAGACTATAACGGAAAACCATATTTATTAATTACCCCCAAAGAAGTAAGGGATTTAATATAAAACAAAAAAAAGGTACGAAAGGAGTGGCAAGGAGTGAGAACTAAAGAGGATAAAGTGAAAATAGACTGTTACGAACAGAAAAAAAATGAGGAGTTCACAGATAACCAAATCACTGATTATTCATTATAAAAACGAGTCTATAAAACAAACCAATCCAACACATACCTCCAATACTAGCTCCAAAAATTGGTGCAAGAACCATTCACTGTCTATAAATCCTAAGAAGGCAGAAATGATCCTTTTCACAAGGAAAAGGATGAAAATGAAATTAAAACTTCCAGAACTCCTAAACACAAAACTAAACTTTGCAACAGAGGTGAAGTACCTAGGTCTCACGTTTGACAGCAAGTTAACATGAAATTCGCATTTAGAAAACAGAGTCAAAAGAACATACATTGCTTATGAATAATACCGCCGAACCGTGGGGCGCACCTGGGGTTTCTCCCCCAGAGTCGTCGCCAAAATACGGTGCAGTTGTCTGGGTACCGAAAACCCAAAAATTAACAGCTATCCATAAACTAGAACAAATTCAAAGAACAGCATGTCTCAACATAACAGGAGGCATAAAAACAACACCGACCAGAGCCATGGAAGTCATTCTTAGTCTCACTCCCCTTGATATTTACGTCAAGGAGGTTGCTCTGGCCTCCGCACGGTTGGAATAGAACCTGATGTAGGATCTGGTGAGGCGAGACGTGGCAGGTAGGATTCATATCTACACCGATGGTTCTAAAGCAAAACAAGGCTCAGGATGTGGAATATACTCCAGATTCTTAAAGCTAAATATAAAATGGGCTGTGAGCAATAGTGCCAGCGTAGTTCAAATAGAGTTAACGGGGATTCTCATAGCAACAAAAGAAATCACCAGAAATAATATCACTGGAAGGAACATTCTCATCTATACAGATAGCAGACAAGCACTACTCACTCTGAACAGACCACGAATTTACTCAGGGTTAATACTATAGAATGCCACGATGCTTTGGCCGAAGTATCCATCAACAATGTGGTCATCTTAAGATGGATCACAAGTCACGCCACATCGAAAGGTAACCGTCTTGCTGATTCACTAACCAAATACTTTTTGGACCTGGCCCTTCTATTTGCCTTCTAGTGGCAGACCTAATTAAAGAATATTCCGTTGTGAAATTCAAGGAAAGATGGGATGAAACAAGAAACTGCAGAGTTGCCAGGGAGCTCTTAAGGTATCCAGACAACACTGCAGTAAACAAATACTTGACTATGACTAGACAGAATCTGCGCCTAGTCACAGGCATTCTGACTGGTCATTACTAAGTACGGAAGCATCTCCATATCATGGGGCTGTCAGAATCCGCACTCTGCAGAGGGTGTCAACAAGAAGATCAGACCATCAAGCATATCCTTTACGATTGCTTGACGCTCTCATTTATTAGAAGATTTGTGTTCGGTGAGTATAGGCGGGTACCGGCCGATATAATAGAAGCACCTCTTGGAGACGTTGTCAACTACATTAAATCTGTAGGCTGGCTCACGAGCTAGGAAATTTCCATTATCTTAGGAGGATGCAGAATGGGCTTAGTAAAGCCTAAGTGCAGTGGGGGTAACCCACCCTCCACCCGTTACAGATATAGATACCTTCAATACGAACAGAAAATGGGACGTAAACAAATTAACCAACAATTTAGAAAGTGTATTGCATGCGAAACAAAAGAGAAGATAAATGAATTGACGTGGCTATCCTAGAAAAGCTAGGAAAAGAAAATATTATTAACTAGTCCTAAAGAAATTCAAGGAGAAATAAAAAATATCATTCATGTAAAAGTTCCGGGTTCTAAAGAAATTACCACTAATATAGTTAATTGTCTTTCGTTGGAGAATTTAAGCTTCAACATGTTCCACTATTATGGATTATGGAAAACGCAATATGAACATTTCACATCGTTGGCAATGTGTATTTAGCAAACTTTATATGACATTTCATTAAGCAGCAATAAAATGAATGGATCAAGCATAGAACCATCAGGTACCTCTAAGTTAATATTTTGAATGTTGGAAGAGGTCTTTAATAAAAATTGTTTTAGCGAAGATTTAATGGATTAACCAACCTAAGCAAATACAATTGGTAGTCAAAATAATGTCATTGTTTTAATTAAAAAAAAGCATTCATGAACGTACTATAAATACGTCAAAGACAATTTGGCTGTCAAAATTCTATTAGCAGTAATATCGGGGTGATGTATAAAAGTAGTCAGGAAGAAAAATTTGTGATGGAGATTATTGACTATCAGGGGGAATATAAAAAGTGAGATTGATTGTTGTTAGTAGAGCTAGAAGGAGAATGTATTGAAATAGGATTTTTGGTAGACTTATAGTTAAAAAATTAAACTGAATAAAAAGGTAAAAGTTTGATTTATGAGACTATAAGGTAAATACTGAAGGAGTGGCTATAGCAGAAGAGCAGATAATTAGAAAAGTCAAAAAGATACTGAAAAGTAGAGTGGTCGGAGTATAGCAGAAAGAAGACATGAATATTTTTATTATTCGTTTGTGGTCACTTCAAATTTTAATTTACTGCAATATTTTAGATAATTTAAACCCACACTGGATTAATATTGATTTGTGATAGGAAATTCTATATCCCATAAGGAGGTTTTCATTTCATTATATTTATTCACATCTCTATAATCTTGCTTTATTACAACACAACCATTTGATTGAGTGGATATATCAATACGAAAGCTTATCTGTGACCTACACTACCAAACGCCTTGGCAACATCCAAAATACTCCAATAGCCCAGTTAAGTTAACTGGTGTATGTTATGTGCTTTTTTCTACTTGATTCCTCGTGAAAAATGTTGCCTATAATTTTATTTATTTACTAAGAATCTACTGATACAGAATAAGGATTCTGTGCTACGGTAATGAACTCATGAATGATATGGCAGAAACATAAATAAATGTTAACAAATGAAGTGTAATGTAGTAAGACTTTTAAAGTAGCTGAAAGTCAATAAACAAATAATTCGTGATATACCACACCAACTGTTCATTACGTAATAAACGAGACGGCTGAAGAGTTGTTTTTATTCTTATACAGAGTGGTCACTTTTTATACTAAAATATCAATATGGAAACTACTCTCAGGTTTATATGTGTAATTTCCAATTAATATACTACTCACCCCAATGTTTGTCTTATTCCGTACCCTAATATCCTTTTGGATGCAGACATTATACGCGTAGAAAATGAAATGACGTTGTTGTTGTTGGTTATTTCAAGGTATTCCATTTCCTTGTAAATTACCGAGGTATCTCTTTCTTCCCATCTCATATTCGAATAAAGTTGTTTCCCTATCTCGAGTTATACTCATCACTCCATAAATTTATTGATGTTAAAACGCAGTTTGTTAATTACACCTCATTTATAAACACTATGCTTATCTTTCTCTAACATAACACAAACTTTATCATCTTTAGATAGATCTTTAAATAGAAGACTCAGCATGCTTAATAACAGGAGAAAGTTCGCCGATAAATATAAGAGGAGAGGTTTTAGATTAGATCCTTGCGGTGCTCAAGTCTAGGGGAATCGGCAACAGTGTTCCACGCTGAACCCATAGCCACACCACAATTTGCAGTAAAAATAATAAATCAGCAATGATCAGGCAAAACTATTTCCATCTACTCTGATAGCCAAGCAGATATAAAGACAATTCAATCAAATCACGACTGGTAAAAGACTGTTTCGAAAACCTGACGGAGGAAAGTAGTGAAATAAAATTAACCTTATCCTGGGTACCGGGGCATTAAAGATATCAGGACAATGAAAAGGCCGACGAGTTATCCGTAGAATACTTAATTAAGACCGGGACAAGCCCAAACCCTTCGCTAAGGTGTAGTGAAAGGTATCCATCACACAATGGATGCAAAAAGAGTCTCAGGAATGGTGGAACAACTATCCAAATTGAGATGGACCAAATAAATTAATATGGAAGAGTTGGTTAAGTTCACAAGAGACCCTACTGGATTAAAAAAAGACAAATCGTTAAGAAAACATAGGTCTTCTCACCGGACACTGTCGGCTAAGAAGGCACATGAGATCATCATTCTATTAGAAGAAGCATTATTGTGTAAGCTGTGCAAAGAAGAAAAGAAAACTTAAATACACGTCCTGTAACAGTGTGAAGGCCTAGCTAGATTGAGGGCTCTAACACTAGACAAAACAAACCCAGAAGCATGTAACTACATGTAGAAGACACTGTTAGAGCTACTAAGTCTAATAAAAAAGACCAAGCTAGAAGACATTCTCTAAATAACGGAGTCCATTATAGATGTCAAAAAGGCGCGGTGGACAAGGACCAATAATATACAACATCTTTCTAATATAATCTATTCCAGAATTTGCATAATATTTCCCAGAAACATTTCCATTATGCCAAACTACAAACTTTTTATTTTCTAAATAACTTTTTATCAATACCCTAAAGTGTTTCGACAACCCAAATTTTGTTAATTATTTTAAAAGTACACAATGATTTACACAATGAAATGCTTTTCGAAAATATGTAAAAATTTTGTCTGTTTGAGATTTGACAAACCAAAGTTTCGAATGCTTCATTTCCAAAAATGAATAAATTAGTATTTATAGATTTATTACACATAATACATACTTTGTTCTATAAAATTAAGCTGTTTTTACGGATTTCCACTCGTACATTTGATTGACTTACATTTAATTTTGATACTGAAAAATTTACAAAAAAAAATATTAATTTCCATAAAATTTATGTATTTTCTACCATTTTCTTTTTTTGCACTTCGCCGCCCTTCCCTGATTTCTCACACCTTGGCTTCTTTCTCCTGAACCAACTTATAACTGCTGTTACCCTTATCTGTTTTTTTTATTCAATAATGTGAAATAAATTTTACATTGTTTCTTTTTATCTTTTTATTTTCTCATACAGATTCACATTCAAAAATCCAATATAAATTTTAATATAGAAACTTTTTTTTTACAAAAGGTCCATTCTCACTATAGGTCAAGCCACGATCAAGTCACGGTCCGGTAACGGTCCAGTCACGGTCCGATCAAAAATTATTTGTCATAATTTTAATGCTTTTAAATGAGATTTCTTTGAAACCATTCACACATGCCGGTCATCGAAGAAGTAAGCCACGGTCAAGTCACGGGCCGATCATTTCCAACAATATTTGACCGTGACTGTCCGTTGACGCGTAGACCGTCTAGTGTGGATGCTCAACGACTAACTAGTCAGACAAAAAGGGGGCTGTTGGCAGTATCGAAAAGGATAAAATGATTACTTTATATATTTAGATTTTCTAAAATGGCTGCTCTAAAAAAATTTCATCTCAAAACGATCTTAAACATACTGAAAGTTTTTGAGCTGGGGAAATCGATTCCCTAAATATGGTACCATTTTTTTGAGGTTCATCTTTAAGTGTCAAAAATATGTTTTGTAATACTTCAATTTTCATTCTATAATAAACAAAAAATTTGGTTTCATCGTCAATAAGATTTTCATGTAACGTAAAAAATTCGCTTTTTTTAGCATTGGATGTACCCATAATCTTTTTTTTTTTATTTTTTATATTTTTGCTGTTCTCTAGCATCCAAAATAAGTGGGATTTTAATTAATGAAGTTTAAAAAAATTTTTAAAATCGCGAATCGCGATTCTACAAGCAAAAATACTCATGCACGAATGCCTGCTGTACGATGGAAAAACTGGTCGAATATGACGATGCCCTTACCCGATAGTGTTAATGCTTTCAAAAAAATTTGATCGTGACCGGACCGTGACTTGACTGTGCCTTGTCCAACTAATGTGGATAAACCTTAAATCTAGCTCGCAAACCCTTAAAATTTCTTAAACAATTTTTAACTCCCAGATCATGACTCATCAAACGTTGATTAATCAATTTTGACAACAAAAAATACGTCACTAAATTAACTTTGAACACGATATCATATCAACATAATTATGTATTATACATTTAGTGTATGTTCTTTTATTATGTATATAAGAAGATATTTGTAATTTAAAAATATCCATTATAAACTTGGGCGAAAATATTTAGTTATTTAATCAATGTCAGAAAATGCTAGAAATTAATTCAATGAAAGATTTAATAACTTTAAATTAGAAGGTAAAATTTAGAACAAAATAAAGTTAGATAGAAATAAGTATTAAATGATTAAAAACAATAAAACTTAAATAAAATAATAGTAAAATAAAATACTTAAATAATGCACGTATAAGATGGCGTACCTGAAATAAAAAGAAAAACAAGTATGAGCAATTAAATTTACCAAAAGCAGTTTTATATTAAAGAAAGTTATAAACAGATGATATTCATAAACAAACAATATTTATTATCCTTTTAATTAACCAGAAAATTATATTGATAACTTTTTATGACAAAATATTGATTAAAAAAGTGTGCTAGTCATTACTAGCACACTGACCATAATGTTACTAGCCCGCACCAACCATGGTACGGCGACTCTGGAAAACTGACCATAGTAAACCCAAAATAAACGCAGACACTGACCACAATGTACTACGCCAGAACAGACAATGTAATTCACTTTACTTTTGATTACACCTCGTAGAGAAAAACAAAATATAAGTAAATAATCAAATAAGTTTTAATTATTCCTTTAAATACGACGCATGAACTCCAACCACTGAATAAGGCAGTTTACAGATCCTTTGAGCATCACTGGGATCAAGAACTGCTTAAATTCTGGGATGCGCATCCAGATCGACGTCTTAATACGAGTCGATTCGGTAAAATTTTTACCTAAGTCTGGACTAAATGTATGACGCCTGAGAATATTATTTGCGGATTTAAAGCCACAAAGGATTCCAGAGTCAGCATTTGCCCCATCACTTGTAAGCCAGCGCCATTTAGAAGACCCTGAACGACCAGTACCTGATGAAAAAATTTTGCGAGACAACACAAACAGCAGTGTAATTCCGAATATTTTAGAAGTTGATAACGCTACAAAGACAACGGATCATAGATCTGAGTTCGATGATGAGTTAGAAGACATACCGCTAAATAAGCTAGCAAAAATCTTGAAAAATTCAGCAATAGCAGGAAGCAGCAAATATGGAAAAAAAGAACCTAGACCTTCAACGTCAAAATTTTCAGCTTCAATTTACTCAAAAAAAAAACATTGGACAGTGATTCGTGGTACTGTTTTCTTTGCGGAACTGAAGACAAACTTGACATGAGACAATGTGTAACTTGCGGAAAATGGTGTCATGAAGCTTGTTTAGGGTTAACACAATGCGATACGGAATGTTTTGTTTGTCCAAAGTGTTGTTAATGAACTATTTTAGAATGCCTTAGTTTCTTTTATAAGCTTAATATTTGTGCCTTTTTTTTAGTTTATTTTGTTTTAAAAATGTTTTTGAATTTATAAATACACATGTAAGCGTTATATTTTGTGGGCCTTTTTAAAAGCATCGAATTTTAAGCAAGGGCCCTATTACCCTCTAGGTTGTATAATAAGGCCCATTGCAGGCTCAAAAATTAAAAAAAAAAAATAGAAATTTCTATTTCAAATAAAATGAGTTTGTTCCTTAGGTGGGCCTTATTTGCCTCAGGTACCTTATAACCTAATTTTAAACATTATTCATAAAAGTATGAATAAACTTACTTAGCAGTTTACTTCAATCAAATAATGACCACCCTGTATGTTTATTTCAGCTGCCGTTCGCTACTTATTAAACAATGACACTGTATTTTCTCGCAATGCCTCCTTAACAACCTCTGAAATAACCCAATTAAAAATGATATTGTATTCGAAATGCGAAATTAGCGTAATAAGGCATCATATCCGGCACGAATCTTGTACGTAGGTATAATGATTAATGATTAAAAACTCTTTGCAGAGTTATTAAAACTGACATTGAATTCATGAAGACGGTACCTTCAACATATAGGTGCTTTTTTTGTTGCAGACGTATATTTTTTATGAGAAAAAACTGCATGTATATCACATCGCCTTATCATCCTGACCTCTCGACCATCAAAGCACAAGCGTATTCCGATCAAGACGCTAATTTGAACTTAATCTAATCAGTACAAGGAGACTTTTTCTAATTTTTCCATAACTACGTAAATTAAAATTGAAAGAAAATATGTGATAAATTATTTCGAATTTTGTTTCCTTAATGAATTACTTGCTAACTTTTTAACTGTCAGTAATTACTCTAGCACTTATATGATTGTGAATAAAAATATATTGTCGACCACATAATAAAATAATGACCACAATGAACTCTCTAAGGTAATCAACATTTTACCTTTCAATTAAACGTTTCCTTTATTAATTAATTAAAATTTATAATCTCATAAAGTCGATTAATTTGTCCTGAATAGAATAAAATCAAAACGACCTATAATATTTCGCTATAGACCAATAATGAATACAATAATTAACTTCTATTAAACGGATGGTAATAAAAAAAACAACTTTCTCTTTTTCTTAATGCTCACCGTGAGAATAAAATGCTACTTTTTTCCCAAACATATAAAACATAACTTACATTATAAATGGTTCTTTTATTTATATATTTGTCTAGCAATATTTTGGAACTTTAACCAATATATAGGCTTAATATAAGAGAAGAAATTAATAGTTAACGAATTAAATAAGTAATTTTTTTGGCTATTTTGTCTTCAGAAATCTTTATTTCCACCTTTGATTTCACATCATACTGATTTTCAACTTTTTTTGTAACGAATTTCTTTTATTTTGAGATAGGCAGTGAAAATTTCATGCTATCAATGTTCAACCAATAAAATACAAGCATTTCTTCATGTTGCCATGACAACCTGTATATTTTTATGGACATTATCTCCTGATGTGGTAACCTGGATGGTATTACAGTCGAAATTTTTTTGACATAATAAAAAATGACGGAACTTTTCTAAAATGTCAATTATTAACAATTAATCAGTGCGTTTTGTGAAACTTTCTCTAACATTTAATAATAAAAAAATAAAAGCTAATAAAAAATTATTTACGCCTTAGAAACATTTTTTTAGCTTAAATGTACCTCGAATTCTTTTTCTACCTCCTCTTTTTTCAATGGCAAATAATCCAGTAGACAATCTCTAATGGACAAATATATGTGTTTTAAATAATACAGGTATTATTTGGAAATTATTTTGTTTAGTTCTTGTCTACGTAGTAATGCGTATTTTCTTAATTTTTCTATAAAATATTGCTAGATGATCCACAACAATTATTCTTCTCTGATTCACTACCACATTCTACAATGAGACCATCTAAAAAAACGGTTACACACTGATGTGTTTTAACATCCTATATTTCTTCTTTTTGCACAAACTTCAAATGTAATTTACAAAACAATTCCAGAAAATTAAATACTTCGACAAATTTCTGGGGATAATTTGTCTTCTAGTGGTGGTACTCGTTAAATATTATCGTATTTTAGATGACCCCGTAAAAATTAAAACAAATCCATTCGTTATCTTCCTTTTTATAGAAAATTTCATTTTCTTTCTTCCTCTGCCATTGGTTTTTTCGTGAAGTTTTGTCACTCTTTGTAGAACAACTTTAAAAAAGCCTCTGTTTTTGCATATTATTAGAATGGCAAAAGTATAATTGAGATGGAAAACCGATGTAAAAACCAGAGCTGACCCCAAAAGGAAGAAATGGGCAACCTTCTTATTGTTGGCCGCATTATTTTCAAAGATGAATAACATGGAATAAAAAATCAGATCAAGTATAAGCGATGTTTCTGTATGCTGGTAAGGTGCAGAGGTAATAAACAATGTTACCGAAACCAGGAAAACTGCCAAATGACGTGAATTCTTTTAGGCATATTTCCCAATTTCTCAAAGACTAGAGATTCATTTATTTCTTTTGACTACCACAACTAAGAATTAAATGATACCGGTGATAAGTAACTAAGTTAAAAGGGAAGAGCTACAATAAGGTACCGCGAAAACAGCCTCAAGACCGGTGTGGCTTTGCAGCATTTAATTATGGGGATGTGTCAAAGACAGTAACAATAAGTATATCCAAATATTTTATTGCTTTACAACATAGTGAACTCTCCTTGGTATATGCGCAGTGCAGATAATCGAGACCTTGGAAACCCAATAGGAAAGAAAATATTAAAAGGTTTCCTGGCCAGCATGAAGCCACACTTCACCTAGTACGGGATCTTCAGACAAAATCTAGGAAGCGGATGTAGCGCAGTTGCCTATGCCGATGACCTTACCCTGATCGTAAAGGCTAGTACAAAAGTGGATTTAATACATACTACCAATTGGGCGACTTAGAGAAGGCATTCCATTCAAGTAAGAAAACACTGTCATTACTCCAGTTACGCAGGTTAAATACCTGGAGGTATGGATCGATGACAAAGGCATTTTTACTATCCATGTCAAGACATCAGAAAAGGTTCTATCGAAAATCATGACCAGCATAGGAGGATCAAGCAACAACAAAAGGCAATTAATGTATTCAATGATGCAGTCAACAGTTCTGAATTCGGCAGAAATATGGGCTATAGTAGTAAAGAAAAATATAGATAAAAGTCTGATGGTAAGAGTACATCGAAAAATGTTACTTAGGGTACAGAACGTACAGAACGGTATTAGGAGAAGCACTGCAAACAGTCAGTGGATGTATCCTTTTGGGTATACTTGTAGATGAAAGAGCAAATCACAAAATGATCCGGGAATTAAAACATTCGAAAGATCTAGAACAACAGATATTTGGCAGGATGAATGGAGCAGCAACACCGACGAAGCAGCCTGAACGAAGAGGTTACTAATTGGTTAGACTGCAATTTTAAGGAAACAAGCTACTATATCAGGTAATTTTTTACGGGACATTGCTCTTTTAAAACTTGTACTTATATAATTGGCAGGACACCTAATAGTTATTGCCTGTACTATAATAAGGAACATACATTTTTTTTTTAATGTTACGGGTGTATAAGATATAGACAGGTATAGAGTCATCAATAAAAGCTAAAATAACCCCGGATAATATTATGTCCATATTTGTGTCTGTCAAAAAGAAACGAGTTGAAAGAAGAGAAATAATGGAGATTATGAATTGCCAAGGAAAAGAGGAAAGAGAAAACCAAGAAAGACTGATAGAGACGAATGAAGCGATGCTCGCAAAAGTTGTACCGGCGTCTGTGTGACAAGGGATGATTTTAGCAGGTAGACTATCGTTATTCGCTAGAATCCTGCACATTTGGGGTCACTTCCCAAATACTATTTGGAAGATTTCCACCTCTTAAAAGAACACCTACAAAGCAATGCACAATCTCTTTAGCTGCTGGACAAACAACATCATGTCCGACGATTAAAGAGAACCTAGCCATTTGATTTCGTGTAGTGTGACAGCAGAGCACAGTGCGCGAGTGACTTGTATATAGTAATTGAAACAAGCTAATGGAAATCGGTGGATTGACTTTAGTTGATAATTATTTCGTTTAAGAATGTTTCAGAACAAAATTAATGGTTTAGTCAATGATACTAGTTTTAATGGCCAGGCATCATAAGGCAATAAAAAGTTTCTCATTAGTTAGAGTTGTAGCACTATGTAACTACGAGAAGTTAGTAAATTATTTCTGTGTTGAAGTTTATTAGTTTAAGTTTTACTTTTTCATTATTTTATTATATGTCGTTGTCTAAATGGCATATAGGCACTTCCATGGGTTGACAAAACGATATACGAATACCTTTCCTGTATTATTACTGTGCATGTTTAAAACCAGATATATAATAAATACGAAAAAATGTCGAATACAAAAGTTTTTACCTTTTCATTCATAAGCATTTACTATTAATTATCGACCGTTTTATTTTGATTCGTTGTCTACATAAATGTTATTCTATTTTTTTTTTATTTTGGCCTCTATAAAAATAAGTTTTTTTAACATTCATTTTTTAACACTAGCTCAATCTGACGTTTGTTATAAGCCCATATTTATCTCATATTGTTTAAATTTGTCAATATACCTCAAATTATATATCGTTTATTTTGTAGAGATATCTACTGTTGACGCTAAAACGGTTTTAATAAATTCCTCGACAGAATATCTATTTCACGCCAATCTAATCTATTTTATGTGGGAAAATGTCGAATTTATTTCAGTTTATCATCATTTCGAGTCATATATCGGTTCGCACACACACACATACACACCCAGGGGCAAAAGTGCTTATAAAACCTGAAATGCATATCTGTACAACAGCTCGTCATATTTTTGGGATAGATCGGTGAACGCAGGGTTTGATCGGCCCGATCGCTTGCCATAAAAAATATAAATCAATCGTACCATCACAACAGTATATTATTTAATAAGCATACATTAGCCATTATATGCGAGTACAATACTATACTTTATCAACGACTATTAAATAATTTTTGCTAAAACTACTATCGTGCTCCTATCTTCTTTTACTTTTTCCTCAATAGAAGACATTATTTTCTCCTTAACGGAAGTCAGAAATTTTAGTTTGTAGAGAAAACATTTTATTTCTTATATAAAAGATATTAGAGGAAGGAGACATTAATTTCCATAGAGAACATTCCAGAAAACAAATTTTCTTCCAAAGAAGAAATATCAGAAGAAATTTTGTTTTCTTTTTTAAGGAAAAGATCTTACTTTCTATATCGGCAGAAATTGAAGAATTTATAAAAGGCACATCATCTGAAAGTAGATACGTTTCCGGAGCCAAACCTTTACTTTCTGTTGTTTCCTTAACACATTGGTTCCCATATGTACCTCATGTGATACATAATTTGACTTTCTTCATAATTAATTAAAGTCTGAAGTCTCCCGTTGAAAAACTTCTTATTTATTTTTTTTTTGTTAAAATAAATGTATTAATATAAGAGTAACTATACTTAATTCATATTAAAATAAGCCACGATTTGTATTGATACACACGGGTACAGAAGGGACTCTAATGTAAAGTATCTTCTCTGACTCATATGGTACAACAGAACAAAATCCTTAAATTTGACTCGATAGCCAACGTGTTAAGCCGCTGTGCTTCCGTTTATGTCGTCTCTAATTCACGTTGTTCTAATTATCGACGCAACTTAGCCACTTTCAAATCACACAGTTTTTTAGCCATTTTTGTCCACTATATAGGTTATCCGACCCTCCCACACGACACGACTTCAAGGACGGCTAGAGCAAATCTGGTTGGAATCCATAGGCTTGCGTGCTTCACCATCACTGGGGCAATGTCAACCACGCTGACGGAAGCCATGGAGACCATGCTTGACTTAAGCTTTCTCAATATTTGGCTGGAAATGGATGGTCTCCTATAGACTCCTGAAGTTGGTCAATGCACTAAAGAACTGCGATAGAACTAGACGGGGCTGATGAGTGAGATTAATAAATACCACATCCTCGGCATGGTCTCAGACTCGCTAGTTCCTCGGCAGCACATAGCGTCGTCATTCCAGAGAGAGACGTATGGAGCAGGGGGATAAACCCTCTCTCAGGCGGACTATGTGCTGTACATGGATGGCTCCAAAACTGAAAAAGGAGTATAAGCGAGTTTTCGGCCAGAAGCTAAAAGTTGACATATCAATAAACCTAGACACGCTAACTAGCTAGCTAGCAGAGCAAATTTTATGTACCTGTTCCTCTTTGGAAAGAACTAGGTCTCAAATCGTCGGATTCACCCGACTGAAGCCTATCGACTTTAAACAAGTCTCGCCCAACTAATTCATGGTTCTTAACAAAAGGTGCGGTGATCTATAAGTTAGACATGAGCCACAATAGATCCATATGGGTCGAAGTGGAAGGCGATTACATTTTCAATCTAACCTAACTCACACGATACATGTTATAACGTACCTACACTTATTGTAAACAGTATAATAATTCTAATTTATATTCACTAAATACACCCACTTGTTTTAAAACTAATTTATTTGTAGTCAAAACTACACTGATTTATATTTACTTCAACAATTTTTCTTTACTTGATAATATTTCTAGTCAAAGTCTAAAAATTGGATGTATCAGAGCTGTCTCTAAGACTCTCGGATGTTCTAGATGCTCACGGACAGCATCCATATCGTCAGACTTTCTGGCGACATCGGAGACAGGAGCGGACTGGTTAAAAACGGCTTGTACGACACTACTATAAGTCCAAAAATAAAATAAATAAACACAAAACCATATAAATATTTATTTTAAATGAGTAGCATTAAAACAAAATATTAAATTTCTCTATAACTAAGTAATTCATAAAACATTATAATTGTATTTATTAATATTAATAACATTAATTGAATTTAAATATACATTAAAATTTGGAATAATTGTATGTATGAGTTAGTTGTAGATATGGCTTTGTTGTGTTTATATGTTAGATAATTACTCCAAAAAAGATTTTATTTTATTATTTTTGATCGAGTTATTAATGTATCTGTCTGCTATTATTGTGGATATTCATCCAACGAGTCTTTTCAATGATGTTATATCTCCGCATCTACAAGTATAAGTCGCTGAAAAACTACGAAAACTATGACTGAAATATTTATCTTGGTATATTACAGAAATATTACTATTTGCCTTTCCATTATTGTACACTTGTTGCAAATTTGGTAAATATTTTCTGTGACTGTAAATTTGCGGGTAATTTTCATTTTCGTATTTGGCAATGTTATTAAGAAAGGTGATACGAGATCTTTTAAATTATCAAGTGAAATTTAGACGCATAATTTGCAAAGAAATAATAAGATGTTCTCAAAAAATTCTCACTTCTTTTGGTATTACCCTTATATATTATACGTTTATTTGAACGGAAAAGCAGTTACTACAAACTGATGAAACATATCAACTCGAAAGTGGGAAATATTTGCTCTTCATATTCTCCTGCAATAATTACAGAGAAGTAAATTTGCGGGTAATTTTCATTTTCGTATTTGGCAATGTTATTAAGAAAGGTGATACGAGATCTTTTAAATTATCAAGTGAAATTTAGACGCATAATTTGCAAAGAAATAATAAGATGTTCTCAAAAAATTCTCACTTCTTTTGGTATTACCCTTATATATTATACGTTTATTTGAACGGAAAAGCAGTTACTACAAACTGATGAAACATATCAACTCGAAAGTGGGAAATATTTGCTCTTCATATTCTCCTGCAATAATTACAGAGAAGTTTCGCCTGTTTACCAATTACGCCACTATAGCTGCTCTACGAATCCTCATTTAAAATATAAATTAATGAATGTTGAAAATGTTACATTTTGCTTTTATTATTGCAAGAAAATTTGAGGAGCAAATATTTCCCATTTTCGAGTTGATATTTTCGTTTTAGTTTGTAGACTGCAAATTTACCTTCTAACTACACATTTAATATTTGAATTACCTTCAATTTTGTTGCAAAAAATTTATTACTTTCTACGGACTTGCTGATTTGAATAGACGTTTGTTTTTGGTCCTTTTAGTGTGGCTCTTCACAAACTACTACATGCAGGCTCGCAAATACAGTGAGATTGAAACTTCGTGATAGCTGCTTTCTTTATTTCAATTTTTTGATACCTACTTAGGTATTAATGTGTCTTTATCTTTAGATTCTTTAGGCGAGTTCTCTAAAGCGACTTATTGAGAACACATTTCCAGAAAGATAAAATATTAGCGTATATCGTACAATATATTACTTCTAAGCGCGCTTATTTCCGCAGCAAAGATTAGAATTGTAGTAAAAATCTGCGCCTCTGCAGTTTCATCTGCCTCTGTCCGAAGCCTTCCCTCCAATATTAGATTTTGAATTACTTTCCAAGTCTGTTGAAATTGTGATATTAACATTTTCTATTAAAAAAAAAAAACTTTTAAATATGATACAATTTAATTTTATCAATAAATAATTTCGTTATTAAGTATAATATTGTTACGCAGCACCCTGTAGTAGCCTGCGGCTATTATAGGAAACGTACAGATAAAAGAAGAAGTGGAATGTTACTCATCGCCCTACTGTGTGCTGCGGTCGTTATAAGTAAAAGTACAAGTAAAAGAAGATGGAATAGTCCCTTAATGTCTGGAAATGTCATTACCCGTCAAGAATATTCTAGATGACAGTTCGAGAAAGGTCAAGCAAGCTATATAAGGATCATCCTGGCGTCAGTTTTCAGTTTAATGATAGACGTTACATGTTAATGTTATCAGTTGTATAACTGTTGTTAAAGTAGAGTTGAAATAAATTGCGATACCAAAAACCTTGTAACATTGGTGAGAGCGGTGGAATGCAAAGTAGAAGTTCATGGTAAATACTAGATCCACTGAGTACGAAGCAGGCATGGACACTTCAGGCCCACCAGCATGGTTTTTGAAGATGGAAAAGGAGAGAGTAAGGCGAGAAGAGGAAGAGGAAAGGCGTAGTAAGGATGAAGAGTAGGAAAAGGAACGGCGTAGGAAGAAAGAAGAGGAGGAAAAAGAACGGCGTAGGAAGGGAGAAGAGGAGGAAAAGGAAAGGCGAGAGGAGGAAAAGAAAATGCGTAGGAAAGAGGAAAAGGAAAGGCGTAGGAATGAAGAGGAGGAGGAAAAAGAAAGGTGTAGGAAGGGAGAGGAGGAGGAAAAAGAAAGGCGTAGGAAAGCTAAGGTAGAAATTATAAATGCTTTGCAACAAATCCAGGAAACCTCAAGCAAGAGGTTGGTCAGCTTAAAATTAGAGTAGATCTGTTAGAGCCACAACAAGAGCATTTAAAAACAAATTTAGAACAGCAGCAAGAGTATTTAAAAATTAATTTAGAACAACAACGAGAGAATTTAAAACAACAGGAAAAGGCTAGAGTAGAGTTCGAAAGGCAAATTAAAACTGAACTAGTTGAGTTAGAAAGAAGAATTCGTAGTCTATCTTCGATAAGCAACAGAGAAGCTGAAAACACTACCTCGTCCTCATCTGTAATCGAAACAAGCCATATTCAACACCCAATTTCACAAATCCATACTAGCAAGATCATTAAGCCACCCACGTTTGACGGGCAGACAACATGGGAAACGTATCGCCTCCAATTTAAAGCTGCAAGTAGAGCCAATGGCTGGGCTGAAACGGAGATTGCGGCTGCATTGATAGTGTCGCTGCGAGGACAAGCATCAACCGTGTTACAGTTACTTTCTCAAGAAGAACGCTTTGGAGACAAGATATGGCCAGCAGCATTTGAAACGGGTATTTCAAAGCCAGCTAAAAATTCGTAGTCAGAGAAGCATAAAAAGAGTCTACAGGATTTCGGGGCCGACATAAGAAGATTGATTCATCTGACCTATCCACAGGCGCCCAAAGATTTCCAAGAACAAATCGGAATAGACGCATTCATTGAAGGATTACAAGATGCGGAAATGCAGCAAGTGCTACGTCTACAACATCACAAAACGCTGAGGGAGAAACTGATTGCAGCCCAGGAATACGAAGTGGTAAAACTCCTATCCAGATCTTCTCGCACAAAAGTAAGGGAAATTAAATCCCAGGAAAGTGAGGAGGCCATACTAATGCTATTCCCCAAATCTTAAATATCCTACGAAATATGCAACGATAGAGCGAGCCAAAATGAAAGCAGAAGATGCTTCATTTGCGGGAGAATCGGGCATCTTCAAAGAATCTGTAGAAGCATGGCTCATTCTATAAATCGAGAATCAGCGAAAGATATCGGAAAATCATATAGATCAATCTTCTCAAGCCCATCACTAAGATCAAGAAGAATTAATTACAGCAACTATGCGTCCCAAAGAAGCCAATCACCCATACCGAGTCGGCTTTCTAATATTAACCAGTAGAGCATCGAAGGGGTCTCCATAACAACGCAGACATTTTTTTCGGGCAACCCCGTTTAGAGGAACAATGCTGGTATGGTAACAGGCTCGAAGAACGAGAAGAACCGGTTGATAAAGTTACTCTTCGGGCAATTACTATCAAGACAGAGGGCGACGAAGAAGAAATCACCCTTGAAAGTCTGAGACAGGGACAGAAGAAAGACAATGACTTAAAGATTGTCCGAGAATGGCTCAAAAATAAAGTTACACCTACTTGGCAAGAGATAGCCAAATACAGTAGACCTAAAAAAGGCTACTGGGCCTAGTGTGATTTCCTGTATCTTCACGATGGACTATTGCACCGGAAGTGGGAGAGCCCCGATGGGGTACATGTAGTCCACCAAGTGATACTGCCGAAGTCAAAGGTGAGAAATGTATTGAAGGAGCTTCATAGCAGCCGTTCAGGAGGACACTTTGATACTAAGAGGATGCTGGCACGATTTCGGGAAAGATTTAATTGGGTCAATTGCCGATGGGATGTAGCGGATTGGTGTAAAAAATGTGATGTATGCAATGGCAGGACAAAGGTCTATGGATTCGCTCGGGAACGACTGAAAGCCCACACCGATGAAGCAGACGCTAGAATCGACAGGCGTGGGAAGACCATTCCATGGTCCAGGTCCCCTCCATTAGTTCCGACTAGGTCCCAGTAATCAAGTTATTCGGGGCAAATAACTAGAGAGGAGGGAGCAATGTTACGCAGCACCATGTAGTAGCCTGCAGCTATTATAGGAAACGTACAGATAGAAAAAGAAGTGGAATATTATTCATCGCCCTACTGTGTGCTGCGGTCGTTATAAGTAAAAGTACAAGTAAAAGAAGATGGAATAGTCCCGAAATGTCTGGAAATGTCATTACCCGTCAAGAATATTCTAGATGACAGTTCGAGAAAGTTCGAGAAAGGTCAAGCAAGCTATATAAGGATGATCTTGGCGTCAGTTTTCAGTTTTATGATAGACGTTACATGTTAATGTTATCAGTTGTATAATTGTTGTTAAAGTTGAGTTGAAATAAATTGCGATACCAAAAACCTGTGTAACAATATCAAGTTTTATTCAACAGACCTATAAATGTAAATAAGATTTGTCTAAAGTTTATTAAGTTAATTTTAAAAATGGTGTAGTGAAAGAATATGTAGTTTCAAATATTGAGAAAGGTATGCTCAAATGGTTTGGATATACAGGTTTGGAAAAAAATATATGAGCCATATGGTCTCTATTAATTACAGGCCATTATTCGTAAAACGTCAGAGAGCATCATATGAAAATCGGTGAATATGTACAATAAACATACCTACCTACTCGTCACTTGTTACAATAACTATAGCATAATTTTGTAATTTTTTTTTGTAGTTTTTCAAAATTATGACGAATCGGTAGGGTTTAAAAGAAACATTTTTAAAATAGATTTTATTTACCGACAAGTCAACTTTTTCATTGCACGACTAACAATCCTTGTGCTCGGGAAAATGAACATTTAAGTATTCCTACATGCTCACACTCAGAAATTAAATGTTAGCACTGCTATTTTAAAGGACCACATTATTGGCCCTTTTCCATTGATGGTAAACATAATGGTCAAAAATATTAAGATTTAATTCAAAATCAAGTTAATATTTTTCACTTGCATATAATTCGAAATTCTAGAATCAGGAAATTACGTAAATATTGTATTAATTTAACTAGTGAATCGAACTTTAGTTCCGAGAATACCGATCAAGGAGAAGCGACAGCTTGGTGTTTTCAGTGAACCGTTTTGTAACGCGCATGTGCGAAAATAAGTTGTGTATCACTCAAAATGATGTTATCTGTCAAAGTCAGTCCAAGTTGTGTTTAGTATGTGAGCAATGTTAAGTGATATTTCATGGTGTTTGTTTTGTGTAGTAATAAGATGAAGATTTTTTACACACTTAGGTATTCTAATACAGATATAAAATGTGCCAAAAAAGTTATTAGGAAACTAAGAATTTTATCACATGTATAAATATTAAGTATAATGATTTAATCATTTTTGACATTTTATTTTTCATATGTAGACATTGAATTTTCTGAAATATATGTTTGTCTTCTTTTAAATAAATTTAATAAAGAATGAACTGCAGATTTTGTTTATTTTATTTTGAAATTATATTTTAAAAAAATATATAATAAATCCGCGTGTTTCAATTAGGATTTGTCAAAATGGGCGAAATCCCCTTATTATGGCTAAATTGTAAGTTACAATTATGTCAATATAAAGATGTTTTGCCCATTCATATTTATAATTATTGAATGAATCATACTGGAGTTGATTTTGGAAAGATTGGTACATACTTAAATAAGTACTATTTCTAAAAATTCGTCTATGCCCAGACAGCACACATAGTCCAATGGACGTACATTTTAGATCCATTTGAGGGTCAGGACGTCCATATCCGGGCATCCAGTGTACGTCCGTTTATGCTAATTAATTTGACAGCTGAATATCGATACCCAGAGAACATCTGTTTTTGGACTTAATTTTTAGTAGTATTTTGACGTCCTGCGGACGTCCATCTTAGGTCATTATTTATTAAGCCTAATTCCCATCTATATAGACTTCCTTTTTTTAATATAATTGGTTATTAAAAATTGACAAATTGAATCTATTGCATTTCATTCTATCACCGAAAGTTTGAAATCTTATTCCATTATAACTATATCTAGTAAACAATAAAAAATGGATGTGTCGTGAGTACGATTCCTGCTCAGGTCAAGCGATCTTTAATTGAATGTCCAGTATTCGACGTCCAAATATATTCCAGAATTGGACGTCCTCTGAATGGTCAAAAGTGTGCCATTTTTATACTTCACTAAACGTCCATTGGATGTCGGAAGTCCAGAAAAAACTCATTATATATCGAATGGACGACGTCCAATGGACATATTTGTATTGTCTGGGTGATAGCCAGGCCAGTGATTTAACTCTAAATACATAAACCTTAAATGACATCTGGCTTATCTTTGCGAGAAAACACTTGTTTTTACAGAAATGAGTAATAAACTTGAAAGTCTTTTTAATAATGAATCCAGAAATTCTAAAAATATGTAAGTACTTTTTAAACCTAAAAGCTTTGAAAATATATGCACATTGTAAATATTTAGTTAAACCTCTCAAACTTAATGTCTTTTTAATTGTTACCCTAAATTTTTTTTGGTACCCTTAATTTTATTTACCTTATTTTTACTTAAGGAAAAGGTGATTTAATTTAAATATGGGGCTTTTATTACATTTTTTACAATAATAATAATAATAAATTCATTTATTTGCAGCTTACACAGAATATGGAACAAAAAAATATAATTGTAAAAAAACACCTAATGTAACACTGCAAAATAGAGCTGGCATACAGTGCCAGCCATAGACAAAAATTATTTTGTGAAACAGAGTAGCCATATGAAGTCTTCTTCTACATGTCATATCCAACCATTTAGCATCACTTAATTTGTGAATTACTTTATCAATAAATATATAAATAAACCAAATATTAAACAAATTATATAGATTAATTATAAAATAATAAACGTCTTTTACTTTTATAACAAATAAGTAATTATTATATAATGCATTATATTTTGGTGCTGAAATTTCACCATTGCTATTAACCCTAACTACTTCAATGTAATTAAATCACATAACATAATTTGCGCATGGACTATAACAATGTTTCAGATAATTTGCCAAACTATTTCGCTCAGTGTAGAAAATAAGCATGTTTTCTCAGCGTGCTAAGTTGTGTATCAGTCAAAGTCATACTGTGAAAAAGGTCCATCCGATATCAAAGGCACCGACAGCTACTGTCGCTTCTCCTTGATCGGTATTCTCGGCTTTAGTTTTAAAGATTGCAACCTTAGATAAGAACGAAATTACTCATTAGTCAACTTTTGATCAAATTGTAATATTAATAAACGTCCTTTATGCAATAGAACGATGTTCACGAGTAGTGCCTATAGTTTATGGCTTGTATAATTTTTCTCTAATGTGTATAAACATACCTCAATCAGATTGGGGACGTATTTAGCAAAGGCCAGTTACGAGTTCCCTAATTAAGTTAACAATATATCTACCTAGATAGTTTAAATTTAAAAAAGTTGGCTCTTAAAAGAAATTTTAGTCGTTTTACTGTTTCTGCTTGGCTCTTTTGACGAAAGAGTTTGCCGACCAATGGCCTAGGTCTATCGATTTCAACATAAAATTTACATAAATGTTAATTTTACTTCCATTGTGAAAAAGTTGCAAAATATTGGTTATTTCTAATTTGATCGTAGAAAAAATGTTGTGCATACAAATAATACAATTATACACTTTTGCACTAGTTACACAAATAACTATTTTAGATAATTGGTGGAATCTCTAGATATTCGTTTAATAATAACATGTTGATTTTTGATCGCATAATATGCAGAACTAAATTTTCATAATAAAAGAATAAATTTAAAACTTGTCAGTACGATACTGTGCAGAACAGGGTATCATCATATTTTCAAATAGATCGTCGAATCCAAGGTGGTGGCTTTTATCGCTTGCTACCAGGTTCCCGAATTATAATATGATTTATATGGAGAATAGACGGTACAGAATATATGGGTATACTCTGATCTTATATGAGAACTTATATAATAAAATTGGTGATTTATCTGAGTTTTTCGAATTTTCCGATTGGCATGTAAAATATAATAATTATTATGGAACGAATATTTTCGTATAGGAATAGTAAATATCCAAACTCGTGTATGTCGAAATTGTTTTTAAAATTTTGGCGAATGAGCTTACACAAATAAAATTTTAATTGAATTATTGCTTTATTAGCTTTCATGAATTAGTAAGGCTCTCGGAAAGGAATAGGTACAAAGGTCAACCAGAGGTATATTTTCTGTCACAAATTGCGCAAGGAATAATTATGAACATAACTTTTATTAAATACAGGTCGATAAAAATGTCTGCAACAAAAATATTCTCTTTGAAACTGATTCTACGTCAATGTGTTATTGTAATTTATCGAAACGGAGAGTATTAGCTGTACTGGATGCAATATAAAATCCAGTGCATGTCATCGATTGCGTCAATGATAGGTATTGTTACCACACTTAATGATTCACATCTCCACATTAAAATTAAAAGTTATTATTGTTCAAATTTAATGTTTTATTAAATTATAATTAACACAATAAAGTATTAAGATATCATTTGGAAAGGCGCGACCCGAGACCGACTTCAAGCGTAAGACGACAGCGAGGGAGACTAAAACGGTCTCTTCATGGTCTGAACACATGTAATTATATGAAACATATTTGGGAAGGCGCGACCATTGCCAGAGACCAAAGTGGCAGACAGCAAGACCGGTCTCGGGACAGCGTTTTCTGCTTGTCGTCTTAGCCATCACTTGTATTATAAGGTGATTAGTTTATAGAATAGGCAGATACAAAGTTCTTTCGATCTGTCGTGGCCAATGTTGTCAATGATGAAAATTTGCTGGAACAGTAGATGGGTGAAAAAAAAAAACAATAGATCTGAACAGTAGATTTTAATACAGGGGGAAATAATTATAATTTGCAGTGCAGTAAATAAAAAAAAAAAACATTAGTAATTATATATAAAACAAAAAATAAACATGTTTCTACTCAAATTAGAACGTAAACAAAGAATAAAAACAAATAATAAAAGTTTTACTATACTTAACGTCAGGAAACAAAAAAAAAACACAATTAAATATAACAGGTATTTCTTTCAGATAATTCAAATACGTTGTGTTTGGCATGCATGTTCTTTTAATGATGCCCTATTCATTTTTTGTTGCATTTTAAATAAAAACATGATGATTATCTTGAAGTTTTTTTTATGGCGCAAACCTACAATAGTGGCTGTATTTAACTTATTACGCTACTTTTACTTCAGTAAATTTACTAGAGAAAATATTCTTTGACCATTTGCTGAAGAATGAGGCAAACTTAATAAATTAAGAATAAAATTTGCCAAGAACAGAGACAAAAACAGTAGATCGATCTACTTTAAAACAGTAAGTTTGGCAACACTGATCAAAAACGTCAAATCGTTAGGATAACAGTAGGCCTTCTTACTGGACACTGTCGCCTCAAAAGGCACATGAGTGTCATAAATCCAGCAGAAGAAGCAACTTTGTGCAGGTTCTGTGAAGAAGAAGAGGAAACATCATTCCACGTCCTGTGCCAATGTGAAGGCTTGGCTGGAATGAGGTTTCTAACATTGGGCGAAGAAAAGCCAATTGCATGCAACTACATGCGGGAGCCACTGTCAAAGCTACTAAGTCTAATAAAAAAGACCAGGCTAGACGACATACTCTAAAACAAACGGAGTCCCACAATAGATCTGAAAAGGTCGCGGTGGACAAGGACAAATAACGTCCAACTCCTAATCTAATCTAATCTAATCTAACACTGACCGTTGCCCTCAGATGGTCGTCTGCCGTCGGCTTTCCAACTGTGTGAAGCGTAACGTAAGTGCATCGGCCTCTTTTGCTGTCGCTTTACTCGGTCTCGCCTTCCCAATTGCACCTTTAGGTAAATAAAACCTGGCGCGGTCACAGATATACATTTCAAGTTAGTAAGGAAAAACAATAAACTTAATGTTAATGTTAACTTAAATACTAAATAGATTATATTTAGTTAGGACTGTAGGCGATGTGGCTTCCCCAACTCTCGACCCTATCATATCCATTGAGGAATATATTTTGATCGTTATTTTGAGTACTTTGTCTAGGTTGGTATTTTGTAGTTGACTCCATAAACAAAAAAGTTGTTCTTCGGCGTAGCTAGTTGCCCTTGTTTAAGTTTAAGGAATCTCAACTTTGACAGACCTTCACAATAGCACAAAACATGTACTGCAGTTTCTTTCTCTTTCTGCAGAATCGAATCTTCTGCCAGGACGATGTTATACATATGTTTGTTAAGTCAACAATGCCCTGTTAATGTAGACCTACTAGATTTCTAGTATTTTTCCTTTTGTGGCTTAATAGATGCTTGGTGAATTTTAGCGAGTTTTAGCGATGGTTAAGAACTCTTGGGCCTGTCTCTGTCCTGGTAAATTTTTCTTTTATTCCTGAGTATTTTTAAATACCCACTGTTGTGTGCATATTTTTATAGCTGCCTTTGTGACACCAGAGAAAGTTTTTATGTACCAAATAGAAAAGCCGGAAGTGGCAGGTACGATTCATATCTACACCGACGGTTCTAAAACAAAACAAGGCTCAGGATATAGAATATATTCTAGATTCTTAATAATAATAATGTTTATTCAAAAAAAGAAATATAAATTACAATTACATAGTTAATTTAAATATAAACATTGGTAACTTGCTGAGGCATTGTAATGCCTGTGTGCGAGCTAGGATATTTAAAAAATTTTTTTTTTTTTTTAAACACAAATAAAATTCGATATAGAATAATAAATAAATAGATAAATTCATGATAAACAAATAATGAAACAAGTAACAAAGCATATAACATAAAACAAGTAATAAAACAAATAATAGAACATAATAAGCAAACAGTAGAACAAATAGTAACAGGGAGATAAAATATAGACATATTCGATATTTAATTCATAATGAAATATAGTTATTAAGTATTATTTTTTTTTTATTTTTAAAGTGGAAAATTTATTAATTATAAATTATTTTAGATATCTTAAATCAATTAGGCTATTAAAAATATATCTGTTATTACTTGCTATCCAATTTTTTATAGCATATTTATAACAGGAAAGTTTATTAATATCCTTAATGTAATCTGGTAACATATTGGATAATCTTGGAGCAAAATAATTGGTACAGCGTTGACCAACAGTCTTTGAAGTTATTGGAAGGTAAGTGCATTTACCTCTAGTAGGGTAATTATGTTGAGGAGAAGTTACTTGGATTTTTCTTTTAAAAATGTTTAAAAGAATGTTTTGGCAGTATAGCTGTCTCATATCAAAAAATGTACTTTCACTGAATAATGCGTCACTCGGATAAGTTACAGGTTTTTTAAATATAAGCTTGATTAGCCATTTTTGTATATTTTTTAACTGCTTTAAATGGCAGTCTGCCACACCACCCCACCCAATAATACCATAAGTAAGATGCGATTGTACCAGAGACAAATATAAAGTTTTCAGCTGATCTTCATTTAAAAAGTCGCGTAAGTACTTAAATTTATGTAGCAAACCTCTAAGTTTATGAGTAATATTTTTAATTTGTAGATCCCATTTCAAATGCCTATCTAAAGTAATACCTAGGTACTTAATTGACGATGCTTCAGGTATTTGAGTTTTGTCATCTATATGTATTGGACCAAAACTCGGCAAATTATTTACATAAGAGGTAAATGGTAAATATTTCGTTTTTTCGGTATTTAATGTTAGTTTATTGAGTTGAAACCATTTTTTAACTGCTTTAAAATCATCTTGAATTTCTGTTTTTAGCGTGTGCCAGATCTTTGAGCTATAAGTTATGACAGTATCATCGGCGAAACTGATTATTTCTCCATTTGTATGTAATGTCATCAAGCTATTTATATATAGAGTGAATAGAAGAGGCCCCAGTACAGTCCCTTGCGGAACGCCGTAGGTAATTGTTTTTGGATCACTGAATACTCCATTGATGTTCACGTACTGCGTTCTATTTTTTAAATAACTTTCTAAAATATTATATATTTTTCCACGCAATCCATAACATTTAATTTTTTCTAGTAAACGCGTGTGACATACCGTATCAAACGCTTTTGATAGGTCAACAAAAATGCAAATTGCAGGTGTTTTTGTATCTAAAGTATGGTATAGTTTGGAGATTAGAGCATGTATTGCATCTTCCGTCGACCTTTTTTCTCTAAACCCATACTGATTATCATTTACGACTTTGAATTTGTTTAAAAATTTTGTTATTTTCAATTTAAGGATTTTTTCATATATTTTCGAAAAAATTGACAACAATGATATAGGTCGATAATTTTGAGTCAACGTTTTGTCACCTGTTTTATAGAGCGGTTTGATAATTCCAATTTTTAGGCATTCTGGAAAGCATTCGTCATTTAAGCTTTTATTTATTAGATAGGTTAGGGGTTGTAAAATTTCATTTTTAATTTCCTTAATTGTTTCAGCTCTTATTTTGTCCCATCCGGGCGCTTTTTTAGATTTTAATGTATTTATAACATGATTTATTTCTATTTCAGTTACATGGTGTAAATACATAGTGTTTTCAAGTATGTCTAACTGTTCCTCAAAGTCATCTGGAGGTAATATGTTGTTTGCAAGGTTCTGTCCCAATTCGATATAGTAGCTATTAAAGTTATTTGCAATATCATTTTCATCTGTTAATTCTTGTCCGTTTTTTATAATTTTTTCAATTTTTGTATTAGGTTTTTTCTTGCCGCAGATTTTGTTGACACAGTCCCACAAGGCTGAAGATGAGTTTTTATTTTTGTCTATTAAATTATTCATGAAACTTTTTTTATTTATATTTATTAAGGATCTGATTTTATTCTTATACCTATTATATCTTTCTTTAATTTCATTATTTTCAGGTTTTTTTAAAATTAATAAGTATAGTTTATTTTTTTCTTTAATGGAATTTGCTAAACCCTGAGTCATCCATGGTTTTCTTATTTTTTGTTTATTATTTTTTATTTTTACCAGTTTTGTATTTTTATCTATGTAATAGTTTATTTTATTTATAAAATAGTCGAATGTTTCGTTTATATTGTTTAGTTTGTACATATGGTCCCATTTTTCATTGTTTAAATCTGTTTTTAAATTAGGATAATTTAAATAACTTTTCTGGTCTATTGTATGGGTTTTTTTAGCTTCTTGGTCTATATTTATAGCTATTCCTATTGGAAAATGGTCTGTTATATCGTTTACAAAGATAAAGCTTTCCTGTTCTTTTATTGTTTTATTTGATTTAATAAAGAAATGATCTAAACATGTTTTACTAGCCGGTCTTGTATTTTTATTTATATAGGATTCGAAACTATATGTGTTTAAATAGGTTTTATAATCTTCAACTCGTTCCTCGTTACTCAGCAAATCGATATTTAAATCACCTACTATAACATGTGTTTGATGTTTCTTGTTTTTTTCTAGATAGCCTAATAATCCCAAGTTGAACTGATCCAGGGTTGAAAGTGAATTTGGTGACCTATAGATTGCAGTTAAAAAAAGGTTACAGTTTTTTAGCGAAATATTTACTTCGGCTGCTTTATATTCAGCGATAAATGTTGTTTCAAATTTATAATTTAGTGAAGATTTAATATAAATAATTATACCATCGTTTTTATTTAACATACCACCATTATATAAAATATCATACCCACTCAGTGAAAACACATTTAAAGAATCAAAGAGCTGAAAGGTTTCTGTTAAAATAATTATATCAAACTCCATTTTAAAACTATTTAAAAATGTGCATAGATTATCAAAATTTTTACTAATACTACGTATGTTTAAATGTATTATATTAAACTTGGAAAATGTATTTTTTAAATATAGTGTGTTGAATTCAGATATATTTTTAATGACTCTAGTATCTACAATTTTGTGTTCATAATTTTTAATATACGCATTCATTTTAAGTTTTTAAAGCTAAAGACAAAAAATGTTTTATTTATTATTATTTGTAGAACCAAATCGTGTTCTGGGTTTAACACTATTATTTTTTTGTAGTTCTGCTTTTGGAGTGGAATCTGATGGTTGCTTCGTTTGAACTTTAGAATTTTCTCCTTTCTTTAATTTCTCCAAGTTTGTTGCTGGTGGATTTTCAACGATGTCGACACTAGGAGTGCCAGGTGCGCTGTTCGTGTACACTATATTATTGCCACCAACTTCAGCAGCTTCATAGGCTAATACGTCTTCAGCGGAAAGGATTTCGTTATCAATTAATAGTTTGTCACCTTTAATGTAACACCTATTTGCAGAACTTTTGACTCTTTTTAAATGTCTTCTAAGTATGTTGTTAGTTTCACGTTGAGATGTCGTTAAGTCGTGAGAAATAATAATATTAGTACCCTTCAAATTTGAGCAATTTTTTAGAACTTGTAGTTTTGTATTTGTTGATATAAATTCTACTTTAACCGGTGCTTGTGGTGAGTTTCCCAAACAATAGATATTATTTATTTGATCAACTGTTAATTTTAGATTAAGAAGGTTGTTCAATTTATCACATATATTTCTTGTTGATATATCTGGCACAGAACTTTTTATGCCAAATATGATAATATTATTCCTTTTATTTTGTCGTTCTAATATCTCTACTTTTTCTTGCAAAATTGAGTTTTCTTTTTCTAACGTTATGATTTTTTCTGTTAATTTAGTTTCAATTTGCATTAAAATTCTTACTTCACTTGCTTCAACAAAATTTCGCAGCTTCTTAATCTCCTCTAAAAGTTGACTATTTGTTATTAGTGACATTTTAAGTGAATTTTCACCTGGGATGTTTTCGTTTCTGTTATATTTTAAAATGTATTGTTTATTTATTATTTATCAAAAGTTAGCTGAAGCGTCCAGACTAAATTTCTAAATTGTGGTCTGTTTTTGTGTATAATTACTTTTACCTCGATACAATCTGTATTATGGAGTGTATGTATTGTTTAATGTACTCACTTTTACTGGATATTTATATTTTTGGCTTACAAATCTCTCAAAAAATCTCTAGAGCACTTTTCAGAATTTTCCGTGCAGTACTTCGCGCTATTTTTGAAAAGTTTTGATGAGCCACTTCACACACAGTTTCACTTTTATAGTCAGGGCGAAGCACATAAACATAAAATGGGCTCTGTGTATTAGTGTCAGTATAGTTCAAACAAAGCTTAAGGGGATTATTATAGCAGCAAAAGAAATTAGCAGAAACAATATCACTGAAAGGTTCATGCTCATCTATACAGATAGCAGACAATCACTACTCACCCTCAGCAAACCACGAATTGGTTAGTACTAGACTGTCACGAAGCATTGGCCGAAGTATCCATCAATAATATGATCACTTTAAGATGGATCAAAGGTCACGCCACATCGAAAGATAACAGTCTTGCTGATTGATTCACTGGCGAAGAAGACAACCAAATACTTTTTGGATCCGGCCCTTCTATTGGCCTGACAAAATCGGTAGTGACAAACCTAATTAAAAAACACTCCCTTGTGAAATTCAAGGAAAGATGGGATGAAACAAGAAATTGTAGAGTTGCCAGGTAGCTTTTAAGTTATCCTGACAACACTGCAGCAAACAAATCCTTGACTATGACTAGACAGAATATGCGCCTGGTCACAGCCAGTCTATAACTGGTCATTGCCAAGTACGGAAATATCTGCATATCATGGGGCTGTCAGAATTCGCACATTGCAGGGAGTACGAACAAGAAGATGAGACCATCGAGCATATCCTTTACGATTGCTCGACGCTCTCATTTATTGGAAGATTTGTGTTCGGCGAGTATCGGCTAACACCGGTGGATATAAGAGAAGCACCTCTTGGCGACGTTGTCAACTACATTAAATCTGTAAGCTTGCTCACGAGCTAGTAGGTGTCTATTAGTTTAGGAGGATACACAATGGGTCTAGGTAGTAAGTGCCGTGGGGGAACCCATCTTCCACACGTTACAGATACAGATAACTGTAATCGTGAGTAGATAAGTGGGTAGGTAATCATTAATAATAAAAAAGTTTTTCTTCACGGTTGTTCATCTTATTTGTTAAGAAAAATAAAGTAATGAAAACCTTAATTGTATTCTAATATTTCTTTGTACCTGATTTTTATTTTCATTTTATCTTCATCATAACATGAAATTGTTTGTAAATGGATCACAATTATTTTTAATTTTGAAAAAACACCATCTGTAAAATACTTTAAAAATTATTCAATAAAGCATATAAAGAAAAATCTAAAACCAGTCACATCTTAATGGAACCTTCATTGCCAATTTTCCTGGTTTTACATTTTTTTATAAAATTATTTTATGGTCGTAGAAAAAATGTACATCACATTACTTGTGTGAAAGTGATTTTTCACACTCGTGTGAATGTCGCACTCGGCTTATCCCTCGTGCGACAAAATTTTCCACTCGTATAAAAAATGTCACTTTCTGCACTAGTAATGTAATATACTATAATAAATGGGGTTAAAATTAAATGTAAATTAGATTTAGGATCTGAAGTAAATGTAATGCCTGTTGTCATTTGCAATAAGTAAATTAAAAATGTAAAATAATCAGTAAAGTTGATAATCCTGGAGAGTAGCTTTGGATGCTATAGATTTGATACCCTACCTTTTGGCACTTATAATGCTTCTGAAGTATTTCAGACGTATTAATACAAATTTGGGTGATATTCTAAATAAATAAATCTATTTTGATGATCTTCCAATAGCCACTGACACCGAGAAACAACATGATTTAACTTTGAACTTCAGCTTTTTAACTGGACATTGTAGGCTTAACAAACATGTTTAATATCGGCCTAGCAGAAGGAACCTTGTGCAGATTCTGTCAGGAAGAGAAGAAGATTGTAGGACACATATTGTCCTACTACGAAGGTCTATAATGACTGAGATTCCTTACATTTTGAAAAGAAAAACCAAGGGGAACTGACTGTGCCGGAGAACTATCTCCTAGTCTATGGAGTCTACTACAAAAAATCAAATTAGATAAGGTGTTGAAACGAATATAGGATATCCATAATTGATATGAAAATTCGAGGTGGGGGAGGCTACTTGGCCACAGTCCTTACGAAATATAATCTAAATATAATCTAGTAAAGGATCGAGCCAGAGGACACATTTTTGACAATGAGAGTATGGAACCTAATAATGACAAAAATTGCCTTTTGCTCTACTTCTTTAAGATGTAAGGCTATAAAATATCATTTTTCACTTGTGTAAACGAGTTTCTTGACAATAATTTTCTGTTGAGATTAAAGTTACAAGATACTTTTTAATGACAGATTTACTTTATCAGGTATATTTTTCTAATTAATTAATTTTAGGAGGACACAGAAAATACATCTTTTGTTCTAGAAATTCGACGTCAATCTGCATTTTTTAAAAATTACCAACCTTTTTAAATTCAACTCCTATCTGGTGATTTGAAATTGATTTTATCCACTGGTAAAAAAGTAGATTTAGTTATTTTGGAAAATAGTTTTTTGATATTAAATACCTACAGATGAGTTTATTAAAAATAATTATTAATTATATTAATATGTTTCTACGTTTGCCAACCTTTTTTGTTTACTGGGTGATATAACTTAAATGTTCAAAAATATTTTCTTGACTTGTAATATTTTTAATTAAATTAGTTACTACCATCACAATGTATTAGCTAACTGGCAGATTTTCCCATTGTTAGAAGTCAAAACAAATGTGTAATTAAGTGGATAAATGAATGATATGGTGTTGAATATTTAATTTACCCAAATTAGGAATCCCGAAGCTGATAAAACTTCGTACCTAAAGTGGATAACGTACTTTGATGATAAAACGCACTCTAGCTATAGGTAAATTATCTTCTCAACCCTTGTCTCCTCGTGATATCCATCTCCGCCCAAAACCGACAATTTGAATCACCCTTAATATGTAAAACGACTACGTAAAGAAAGTAAGAGTGGGTTAAACACAGAAGACGGTAAATAGCGTGAGCGACAGCACCTGCTTGGTCCAGGCAGGCCGTAGATGTCAGGAGGCGGATGCAGATGCGCCACCAGCGCTGACTAGATGTAATTTATGCATAACAAGTAAGCCAGAAAACGTCACTCAACCAGTTTCACTGCAAGGTTACTTGGTTGAGGAAGTGTCGTATATTATGTTCCGTTTTTTATACATTTTATGATCTATGCGCTATGCAGGTATACAGGGTGGCGACAAATTTATTAAACACTGTGGATTTGGTTATAGATAAAAGTTGGATAAAAAGAAACCAATTTGTTAATTTTCAAGGCGAACCTATTGGTTCCTTCAAGATTAGAATATCAGGTTCATTTTGCGAGATATTTGGGCAAAACCTTTTGGGGAAATAAATTATTAGTACTTGTAATAGTCAACTCACTAAACTGATATTTCGTAAGGGCCCGAAAAAAATTACTTTTTCTTATGATAACAATAGTACATGTATTGAAATACTAGATTTGTTTCAATAGCAGTACAGAACCGTTCCGAATTTATCTGCGCATAAGCAGTACCATTTAACTGTTCTGTTTTTCGTACTACTCATGCGCAGATAAATTTCGAACGATTCTGTACTACTTTTGGAACAAGCAGCACTTATATAATTAAAAAGAAGAGGAGGAGCGGGGGATTAAACTTATGGTCCAATACTTAATAATTAAAAAGATCCTACTAATAATTCTAAAATAATGCCAAAAGGGCACTAGTTATTATCTCCGCTATTATTGATCTGATTCAAACAAGAAAAACGGTGCTATGATGGAGACATGGCACGGATTAACATTGAAGAGCAAAATCATATCCTGGCTGTTACGATTTCAGTAGTTATGCTAGTTAAATACTTTCGATTAATTTTTACGTAAATATATTGATGTTAAATGATCTAATTAGGTAATTTAAGCTCAATCGTGGATTCGATATCGATATAAGTGATAATATTTGTCCCAGAACAGCTAAACCTAATCGCGGGCTTAGACCTGTTCACAAAAGAAAGTTAGGACAACACGATAAGTGCCAAAAGGGCCAAGGAAAAGATAAGCTTATGTCAAGCGCCTCCAATATGTTGTACAATTATTATTATTATGACAATCGTGGGCAAAATTGGAAACCGAATTTTGGAACAATATAATCACTTTATCATTTCCTTATTTAGCAGAAAATGTATAATTGAGGAACAAAAAAAATATTAGATAAAAATAAAAAAAAATGATTGATTAAAAATTTTAAAATTAAGACAAACTTTCGAGATTGTGCGAGGTTCATGGTTCAAATCTGTACTTTCCTTTTTCACGACGCAAATCTGGATCCTGTATTTTGCTTCTATATTTAAAGGAAATGACCGCCTAGGTAACGGGCTTCAGACTTTCGGTGAACTTAGCCAAGAGAATCTGCGCTTCCAGAAAAAATAACTTTGAGCCTAAGTACTTTGAGCGATTATATAACCAACATTTCTTTATTTGAGCCACTATAATCTTTCTTTGTGTCTCTATTTGAGCCACTATATTAAAACAAAATAGAAACCTTAGTACGCTAGTTAACTCTTAAAATTACGTCGGAAATCTAAATTACATATTAGATATCCCGAGAAAAAAAATAACTGTTTGCTCAAATAACATGCTGGAATAAAAACGTAAAATAAATCCTAATACACTGAGAGACAAAAGTAGTTTATATTTAAAATATTGTAAGTTAGGAAGAAATTCTTTAAATATTAACTGAGGAAATTTATTAATACCATAATATTATAATTATTAATAAATATCTCACAAATACGACTTTTTCTTTAACAAAACATTTGTTACAGTAAGGTATAGTAGATATTAACAAATATTTTACCTGGCAATATACGTATATTTAAAAATAACTATTATGTTTATCTAAACATTACAAATTTCTTAATATTAAAATACAACACTTTAAATATAGCAAATGTGCTTTCGCGCTCTACGAAATAAATAAATTTTAATATACAGCTATGATAAGTTAACTATTAGCGAATATATTTTTAATATTACCCAGACTCAACGTCCCCTTAATGCGCCGATCTCAACGTTGCCATTCACGTTTGGTTATTGCGCTATCATAGGAGATGTAAACAATTCAAATTACCTAATAGGTACCATTTTGCAATATTTTTTCTATTTATCGTTAACATAAAACTAGCGTAAATTAATTTAAAAGTTGTTTGCTGTATTACTAGTGGCCTATAACTAATTATTGTATTATAAAGTTGCATTTTTTTAAGTGCAGTATGCAGTCGAGGTAATTTGAGTTTTACAAATTGGCAACATGGAACACCACGTGGTTTCTAATTGCCATTTTGTTAAGCACGTTTTTGTCTGGTTACAGTTTGCAGTACAGAATCGTTATTTTTGTGAGTGACGCCGACCGACATTAGCAGCTAAGTTTATTAAAAGTTTACAGTGATTTTTCATCCTAGTAAGTAATCTTATTTATTTATTAAATTCTAATAATAGGTACGTATTATTTTTGTGAATATTGTAATTAATTATAGTCAAATAATGAAAAACATTCCGTTCATGAGATATTTGCCATGTTTCAACTCAACTAAATAAAGCGTCTTTTCCGAAAGCTTATTGTTTTTATAAAATTTAAGTACCTACAGTCACTACATGTTTCGGAAACACTGTTCCATCTTCTGGTGCCAGTCAATATTTAAAAACTGGCACCAGAAGATGGAACAGTATTTTCGAAACATATGTAGTGCCCGTAGGTACTTAAACTTTATAGAAAGAATAAACACGACCGAATAAACTTTTTATTTATATAAAATTCTACTACGGTAAGAAAATTATCCTTAATCAAACAATAGAATAGTTATTTGTGTACCAAGGCCATAAAGTTGATATTTTCTGGCCGAATCAGAAGTTTGCTGCTGAGACCAAGCAACTTCTGGTTAGGTCAAAAAAAATTATACGGTCGAGGTATACACAACATTTTTTATGCGACTATCTCATCAAGTTGAGCCAATATTTTTTTCACATTCTTGTTTTTAAAAAGAGGCTTAAATGCAAGAATTGTTTCAAATTTTTATTAATCGAATAAAATTCCATCGGTTACTAATTAAATTTATATAACATTACTAACAATAAGTATAATAAACCTATGCTTATAAAAAGCTGCCGTAAAATAAATGCCGCCAAAAAAGTGACACTTTAAAGATGTTATTTTTCATGACAGTCTCCTAAGGAGTTTTTTTTTAATTTTCATAGTTTTTCCAAGAAAAAACTGTATTGGGTTTGACCGAGATTCGATCATGCGTCACGAAACATAAATTGCTTAATCTTGAGTTGTTTGACGTCGTTTGCAGGGGTATATAAACGAAATCCTTCTAAATAACACTTCCTAATGGACCTGCCATTCACCTTATAAAATTTCACTGAAATTAAAGAACAAGTTTTTGAAGCTACAGGATACTCGGTAAAAACAATTGAACGAATAGTTATAATAATAATAATACTCTCCCTAATTCACCCCCTTACGAGTGAATTTTAACCCCAAAAGCTGAGCTTGTCCGGGGAAAGGGACGGCTATTATTATTATTTGCCGTGGCGCTCCGGGGCGACTTAAAGATGATTGATGGTGCCATTTGACTTACAGGTGAGGAAAACCCGGAAAACCTCACCCACCATCATAAACCTCACCCACCATCATACCATTATAGAAGGTGAGATATCAAAAGGTGAAAAGTCTACGTCGACCATACCTAAACAATTGTTTAAAAGTCCAAAAAAGCGCAAAAGAACATCAAGTGTAACAGATATTCCATCCTACAATATTGGAACAATCAGAGATATAGTTAATAGATTTCATGAAACAAAAGGTAACTGCGTAACAGTAAAAATTCTTAGTGAAAAATTAAAAAAAGAAATTAAGACTTATTTTAGAAAAAATTTGGTTCCAGTGGCAAAAACGGGAAAAATCAGGCAAAAAAGAATAGATTAAATTAAAAAAATTAGTTATTTTCGTTCTCAAAACCGTCCCATTGTATATATGTATTGATGAAACTTATGTACATAGTAGCCATACATCATCACATAATTGGGGTGATGATAATGCAAAAAGTTTGTTTTCCACCATTTCGAAAGGAAAGAGACTTATATATTATAGTTTATGCTGGTGGTAACATTGGCTTTATTTCTAACAGTTTAGTAATGTTTGTGTCTGGGGCCAAATCTGGTGATTATCATAATGATATGAATCAAGAAAATTATGAAAAGTAGCTAAGCGAAATATTAATACCAAATTTATTACCAAATGCTATTGTAGTTGTGGATAATGCACCGTATCACAATGTTATAGAAAATCCTGCTCCAAATTCAAATTCAAGAAAAGCTGAAATGATAAATTATTTGTCGTCCAACAATATTGAATTTCAACCTTCCTTATTACGACCACAGCTGTACACATTAATCAAACAGCATAAAAATAGATTCAAGCAATACAAATTTGTCTGGTCAAACACGGTCATACAGTTTTGAGATTACCACCATACCACCCAGACTTAAATCCAATAGAAATGATCTGGGCTGTAGTAAAAAATAATGTAGCTATAAAGTATATTCATTTTAAATTAGCACATGTACAAATGTTAGCTGAAATTTAATTTAAATCAGTGACCCAAGAAGACTGGAAAAAAAGATGTGCCCATGTAATAGCTGTCGAAAATAAATATTTAGATCGCGAAATTATAATGGATGACGTTGTAATTCCTACAGTTATTATTAATGTTGATGAAGACAGCAGTGATAGTTCTAGTGATAGTGATGATTTTGATGACGATTTTTTAGAACTTTGTTAATTTGTTTATGTTTATTTTGTTTAATAGTAGGTATAGCAACAAGGAATAAAGGTTAGTATAAATTCAGTATTTGTTGACCTATGACATATTTTTAAAAAATCCTCGTTGTCTTATTTTAATATTTGTATGCTGATGACTTTCACCACTTCTACTTCACCCTCACATTTTGTTAAAATATTAAAGATATCAAGTGCAAAATCACCATTTTTTTCACCCAATAAATTTTTTTAACAGAATACATTTTAGCTCATAGATAACAAATAAATTTTAACAAATTCTGTAGTACTTAAAAACCAATTTACATAATTGCGTTTGATCCAATGTGTAGGTTGATAAAACATTCTTAGAAACGAGGGCGGATTTGACCGTTATTAAGGATTAAAATTTTAGGTAATTTTCTTAAAATTTTGTGATTAATCTGACCGTAATCGTTTTAAAAATCCTAGAAAATTTATTTTAAACAAAAGTAGTATACGCTACTGAGCTTTAATAGTAGCCAGTAAGATCGTTTGAAGGTGTGTCAGCAAAGCGCAAACTTTACCCCACTACTGACAAATTCGGATGCGATGCGTGTACGTCATATAGACGCCTTTAAAACATCTTCTGGAACAAACGTCTTTGAGAAGTCTTTAAAACGTGTCTGTGCTATCTGGGTAGTGTCATTCTTTATTAATTAAAAATAAATCTTTTTGTAATACATGTAGATCAATGTTTTATTTTGGGGAATTTAAAAAAAAAAACTCATCTTATTATGTAAACGATTTCATTGAGTTTATTTCAATATATTTTTTTCTTGTGTCTTATTTATTGTTAATTATTTATTTAAAATTTTAAGTTTTGAACTTGCTTTATACTTAAAAATATCAATGAAGTACTAATAACAAAAATACAAGTTCGTTTTTTTATTTCCAACATGTTACGCCCTTGGTCGAATATCGTTGGTATCAGAATGGAACAAGATTTTCAGCGGCGTTATGTGTCCTCTCTTTATTACCTAGTCTAAGGTTTAGATTTTGATCAGAGTCGGAGCATCTGGGAGGATACTTTACAGCTAATTTTTTCTACTTTTAGTTATATTGAAGAAGAAAATTCTTTGAACAAGAGTTGTTATAATTTTCTGTAATGTTTTAATATATTCATGATTTCTTTGAAATAAAACGTTATGGAGATATTTGAGGAAAAATGAAAAATTAGAATCAATAAAAAAGGAGTATTTTTGATCTTTAAATCATTATCTAAACACTTTTTATTGAGTGTCATTGAACGTATTAAATTGATTATTTTTTTCGTATAACTTTTAACCAATTAGAACGTTCAATTTAGTTAAGTTACCTCGTATAATTTCGATAATACACGATTATACATAGAGTAGCTCCACCAATCAAAAATATTTACAATAACTTCATTTCCGTAGTAACCACATCGACAACAATACACTAACTAACAGGACTGTCAAATTTTGACGTTTATCAATAATTATTTTAAAATGAGTCGATTCGGAGATGTATCATTAAATGCTATAGACGAAAGTATACAAAATACTGAGCCTCATAATACAGTGAAAACAAAAAAGTACGTATGGAAACAATTTCTTACGTTTTGTAGTGAAAGAAACTATGTACTAAATGAATCAATTTCCACCGAAATGATAGCATCCATTTTGAAAGATTGGGCTTTTAATATGCGAAAAGGTAATGGAGAAAATTATAAAGAAAATGTGGTTAAAACGATGTGGAACGTTACGGCAAGTACCAATATGTATTTAAATTAATAAATTGTTGATATTTACTTAATTTACTCAAAAAATAATCGTATCAAATACAATACGTACTTCAAAATAAATACGGTTATACATCTTCGCGGTCGGATTATTTAAACTGTCAAACTGACACTCTTTATAATTATGCAACAAGTTATCGATGTATAACCTGATTATTTTGAAGTACTTATAGTATTACTACTGATTATAATCACAGTGTGATATTCGTCAAACTAATAAAAATTCTCTTCATTAATTTCCTCAGTCCTTATGTTGCATGTCACTGATTGAGTGTAAGTAAAATAGCCTTAAATTTTTTAATGAAAAATAATTATACTGGGTGAAATAATAATAACATTTTTGGTTGGTACTCATTAAGCGTCGCCGTAGATAAACCGAAGCAGTCATACGGTAAATTTCAAAAGTTATGGAGTTTTTATGACCCCTTTGGGTAATAAAGAATTGTTAACTATCATCATTACTCTACTTTTACAACTTTTTAATTACTCACTAGGTCGGTGTAGTGTTAAGACAAGTGTAACTTATTTTTGTTGTACTGAATATTTTAAACGGAACGGAAACCACCGAATTCAACTGCGATTAATTAAGACAAGTGGCTACGATTGTTTACGGCTACAAAGTGTTTAATTTATCATTAAGTCTTTAAAGAAATTGCTACAGATTATGTATAGATTTCGAAAATATTATTCTGAGGACCATGAATAAGCAGATAACTGTCAAATTATGTCAAAAATGTAACTCTCACTAGCGATGTTTGAATCCAATCTGTGATTCACCGGAATTTCTATAAACGGCAATAGAGCGTCCGAAATGGTATTGTTTTTTTATTAAATCAAAATCAGGAGCTTTTTTCGGATTAATATTTTTATTTTATCGGAGATTTCCCTCTAAGAAGTATGTCCAATGATGATATTTTCTATAATTGAGTCAATAAAGTCATGAAGTTATTCATAATCCGAGAGACGCTAAAATAGTGGTACTCAGCTTATCGAGACTGAGGCTCACAAGGGAAACTCGTAGCGTAACAAAAACGAGAAATGATTTAACTTGGAACGAAAGACCGAAAGCTGATAGTAGTATTAGGACGTTGAATTTTTTGTTTCGTGAAACATTGGCATTACTTAGGTTAAACCGTGTGATGATTTTCACAAGCCTTGATTTTTAAAACCATTCTATATCGCCTTTTGATTATGGTTTAAAAACTTGTTCGAGCATTTTATCCAATAACAATTGGCCCCTTTACCTCTTAGGCCTGCTCATGTAAAATATTTGGGCTCCTTACTTCGCCTATTTATATTCTATTAATAAAGGACAAAAGGATGAGTATTGCAACTATGTTAAAAGAAATAAATTGGCTTTCAGTTCAGAATTATGTTCAGTACATGACTGATATTTATTTATAAAATGAAAATTACATAAATCCATCGCATCAGATCTATTAGAAAAAATTCAATATAATTCTCAATATCACAACTATAATACAAGAAGCCAATCTGACTTTCATGTACGGCAAGCCATCATTAAAAGTTCCCAAAATACAATTTATGTTAAAGGTTTAAAAAATTTAATAGACTGCCTATAGAAATTAAAAAAACAACAACAATAAATGTATTCAAAATTAACCTCAAACAATACTTGATAAATAAACAGAACGGATATACTTTCTTGCGATAATACTCTTTAAACCTGCCCTGTTTAAGTATTTCCCCTAATTTATTATTATTTTACCCCTCGTTTTACTACTTAATATGTTTAAATTATTAATAGTTTTGCGACGATAGGTTGTAGCAACTTATAGCCACAGAACTATTTTTGTGTTAAAGTAGATCCATAGAGAGCAATGTAATTTACAAAGGCCTTCTTTTAACATACAAATAAATGACAACTTTAAAATTAAAATGAAAAACACAACAAAATACCTCGGTATCATAATTGATCAAAATTTGAAATGGGTTGATCACATTACGTCATTAAAATCCCAAGGTAAGATGATTCATTTTTAAATTTTATGAATTAAGGAAATTTATGACTAGGAGTTTACTAATTATTATTTACAATTCGCTGGTTAAATATGTAATCCAAAACTGTATAACTAAAATTATCTTCAAAAAAGCCAGCATTATATCCTATCTCTTTTATATATAATAAAAAGGTACTTTGTATAAGAACATTATATTATTTGTCTTGCTGTACCTTTATTTATGGAAAGCCTGAATTGAGATAAACTACAAATTATTTGCAATAAATATCAAAAGAAGCATACATTTTTAAATAATTTGACATTTAAGAGCCATTCACGCATCACAGTTGACATCTTGATACTTGACAGGCACAGCCAAGCATTATTCTGCTTTTTGCCAAATAAAATAGCCGGTTAATTATTCTATGGGATTTTGACAGAGAGACAGTAAATTTGATGAAGGTGTTTTTGTGGCTAGGGGCTTAATAGTAGTACGCTTAAGTTTGCACCACCATGAAAAAGTAATTTTTAAGAAACTGCTTATATATTTTTCATAAATTGGCAGGCTTGGCGACTACTTTCGAATAAAAATAGCCTTAAAAATGGCTATGGTTGCAAGTATGAAGGTCGCAACCCGCCTTAGAAATTTCACCTTTACTATCAACAGCTGTTGTTTGACAGGTCTCGTTAGAGAATGTTTGCAATTTATGGAACGTTGAGAGTGTTAGAAATGTTGACGTTAGAAATAATTGGAATTCCTAAAATTGTCACATAAGATTTGCATAGGCGGATTTTAAGAAAATTGATTTTAAAGTAGTTAGGATGAACCGAACATTCTTAAAATCAATAGGGTTCTAAGTTAGAAGTAATTATTCAAGAAAATCAAAACCGTAAGTCAATCAGAACTTTCATTTTAGAGTTATTGTGCCGGCATGCATACATACATATAATTTTTTTTGCATTTTCGTACTCAAAATGATCGAAAACATGAAAAAAAGTTTTAAAACATGGGGGTAAGAAAATTTTTTCGTCTGCACGAATGCAATACTGAGGCCCCATAGGAAGGGCCTCAGTAATTTGGGTAACATATCTTGACAGTAAGTAATTCATTTTTAACATCAAAATAATCACCAAGCCTGCTGTGGATAGAAACTTATATACATGTTGCTATAGTTACTAACAAATTGTTTGTTTTGATTTTAATGAAGTAAATTATTGAAGAAATTATTCAGTTGATAGAACTTGTAACTGAAGAGTATCACACCAAGAGGGGGTGTTAGAATATGTTCTGTGACATAAAGAAAATTTCAATTTAAACAATTTCATATAGAGAAACGTCTTTTTGCTCTTGTATACTTCTTGAAACTTTCACCCTTTCCAATTTTCCTTTCCAATGACCTTTCCATGGTTACCCTGTATGTTTTTTCAATGAAACACCCTGCATATTATAAAAAAATATTATTCTCTAATATTCCAAAAATGTATACCAGGTGTATAAAGTGAATAGTTCGGAAATTGCGGGGTATTAATTGAATAGAGTTTGTCCATTGGATTATTTCCCATTGAAAAGAATTCAATACATTTAAAATTTTTAGCTAAAAATTATGTATCTAAAAATAAATAATTTTGCATTGTTTAGGTGTTATTAAATAATATAGAAAGGTTAACAAAACGCACTAGTCGATTGTTGACAGTTGATCGTTGACAGTTAGTTGAACGTTGACATTTTATAAAGTTTCGTGTTGTCACTTTTTATTATGTAAAAAAATATTCACAGGTTACACTAACAAGAAAAAAATTCCGAAAAAGTACTCAGGTTGCTATGGCAACGTTAAGGTTGACCACTGATGACGTGAACTTTTTATTTGTCGTAAAATTGATACAGGATCCTTTGAATAAAATTTAATAGTCGCCAGAATCAATCTAGTCCTATAATCTAACAATATACTTTTTAATCAATAAGTCTTCTAATACATATATTTTTTTTTTTCAGGTACGTAATCATCTATTTCACTTATTTTTTGGAGTTGGTAAGTACAAGAAATGTTTTATTAAATCGGATAAATTGTAGTTAGCTTCAGGACAATTTCATTGAAATTCCTTGTATATAAGTCTGCTTTTTTTTGTAGTTATTAATGATGCTTGTTGTTAGCTTAGATATAGTGTGACAATAAAAAATAGAAATGTTGTCAAAAGTTGATCCTTATTTCATTTCGAATATAAGTTACAACGTATCTCTACAGATCTGCGCTATTGCAGTACTCACTATCTGTATCATTGCAGAATTTCTTGGAGTACCAGAACCAAACCAAATTACAGACTACTATTTTCGAAGATGCTTGGCTTCTTTGATAGCCCAATTAGGATCAAATATATTGCCGATAAAATATCAAAGTGGATTAAAAAAAAAGCGAGAAAGTAGTGCAGTAAGAGTGGGATAGTAAATTTTACTTATTATTATGATATTTATACTTTTTAAAGGCTTGTGAAGTTCTTGATATGAAAAAGAAATTGTGGTACAAGACAAATAATTAAAGATATGAAATTATTTGGTATATTTCTCAATGTACAAATATGAGTACAACAAATATAAAAAAAGTATAAACAAAACTAATTTTAGATGCTAAAACTAATAAAGTAGATTCAAAATTGAGAGATTTTTAAAAAAGTTAAATGTTATAAAAAAAACTGAATCTATTTTTGTTTTTATGAAAACTTACTAACGGCAACAAAATGAGCGCAATGGAGATTAATTATCACAGGTTCAAATAAACTTTCGGTTGATGCATGTCGATGGCTTAGAGCACAAATGTTGTATATCCAAAAATGTCATTTTAAGTAAAATCGATTTGAAAGTTGGAGGTGACTATGACGAGCTGTATAATTTTTATTAGTATTACTTTACTAAATGGTAAACCTATTTAAGTTGACGTACTATATTTGGTAACAATAAAGATTTCATCATGAAGGATATAGAATCCTACCTATCCTATTTTCGACAAAAATGGACATACAATATTTGTGCTCTCAACCATATTTTCCAAAATGATTGTTCCACTTTTTCAACATGTTATAGCTTGTTTTCCACTTTTCGGCGCCCACTTTCTAAATTGCTTCTAGAAACAACCATTGGATAACTCCTAACTTAAATATGCTATTATGTTGAGCAGCATAACCCTTAAGTTGTACCGAAATCAATTAAATCGGGTTTAATTCGGGATGGTATGATGGTAATCGAAGGACCTGCATACATTTAATCTTATTCGTCTAGTAGACAATATGTTTTTGTTCACATTTTTATGTTTTTTGCGAGGCACCATAATTTTGCTGGCTGTACAAAATTAATATTTTTAGACTTCAACCAATCTGAAAGTTCTGCTTTCGTTAATTTTCTAATTGGTAAAGAAAGGCTCAGCTAGTATACTAATGAGAGGTTGTTGTTACGTAACATCCAAATCTGTTACGTGTAATACATTACATGATATATGTTACCTTAACTGTTGCCAGTTTTAGAAGATCTTGTGAAAAGGAATAGGTTTTATATTTATGAGTCGATGAAATTCGCCATTAACTAACAAGTTAATGGCGGGCGCTATCTTTATTTAAAAAGACAAAGTAAAAGTTGTATTAATGCCTATGGACGCCATGTATTTAGGTGTTTAATAAATACAAACTATGCCATTATCTTGTCAGCTGAAAGTAAGGAAAATTAAAATAATGAAAATAAAAATAATGAACTTTTAATGTATATAATGGAACAGGAACTTGTCTCTACTTCATTATCACAATTAATAATTTAAAAGTTTTAACATTATCAAAAAGAAAAGAAATTAATGGGATTAAGTTAAATTAAATTTAACCTGGAAAGTAACTTTATGGACGGATATATTAAAGTAAATTTACAATAAAATGTGACTTAATATATAAAGGTATAAATGCTCAGGTGTCAGGTGACACTTATCTGCTTCGGTAAGACGGTCGAGAATTTTCAGCATTTCACTAGGACGTTATTGAGAAAGTGGGTGTTGCAGATTCATTCCAGAGCCCCAAAAGAATGTGGTACAGATGTCACTTCTGATCGACTTTAGTGGCGGTATTCTATAGGTATAATTCACTACCATGTGTGGTGTTTTCCCGATCTACTAGTCTAGTTTACTACCATGTGTAGTGTTCTCCCGATCTATTGGTATTTCCTCTTTAGTCAACGAATATCACAAACTACTACTTGCAAAACCTCAAAATGCAAGACCCAGGTTGACCCTTTCAAACGCTATTAAATACACGATCACGCCGCACTACTGCGCAAGAACGAAAGTATTGATTAAAAATTCCAAAGACAGAACGTGAAAAAAAAAGGGTTTATACAAATGATATTGTTGAATGTTTTATACCAGGTTGGTATAAAAATTAATGTTGAATGTTGTTAACATTATTACCCGTTTGACTCAAATAACAATAATCTATCTTCCAGAAATCTTTCTGAGTTTCCAATGCGAGTGATTATTAGACGTTTTTCTTTTTTCGATTGCTTTCTTAGACCACAATAAACTTCCTTTATAAATGGTTGTTTCTTAATTTGTAAGGTAATACCTTGCCAAGTTTTCGACAAACTCGACAAAGTTGATTTACGTTTCGTCTAATTAAAATATTGTTTTTTATTTTACTTCCTCCAGTCTATAAAGTTTCTTGAATAATGACTATGATTTTTTTTTTATTAAACGACTTTTCTTTCTCAGGTAGGAGGACCACAAGGTACTGTACTGGGTCCCATACTTTACCTGCTATATACCAAAGACATACCTAACCTTGAGCACAATTTAATGGCTAAATTTTCAAATGACACTGTAATTCTAGTTAAAAGAAAAGATCTTGAAGAAGCGGCCAGAACAATTCAAACATATATAAACCAGATCCATACCTAAACTAAAAGATGACGTATTACATTGAACGAAAACAAGTCCATTCACATCAACTTTACAAATAAACGGAACCAATACATTCCAATCAGAATAAACTAAAATAAAATCTCTTCTGATGACTCAGCAAAATACCAGAGTATGGAATAGATTAGATTGGAAAGGAGTTGGGCATTATTTGTCCTTGTCCACCGCGACCTTTTGAGATCTATTGTGGGATACCGTTTTTTAGAGTATGTCGTCTAGCTTGGTCTTTTTCTTAGACTTAATAGCTTTGACAGTGGCTCCCGCATGTAGTTCCATGGGTCTGACTTTTCTTCGTCTAATTTTAGAAACTTTTTTCTGACCAGGCCTTAACACTGGCACATGACGTGGATTGGTGTTTTCTCTTATTCTTCACAGAACCTGCACAATGTTGCTTCTTCTGCTGGATTAATGAAACGCATGTGCCTTCTTAGGCGGCTGTGTTCGGTAAGAAGACCTACTGATATCCTAACGATTTGACATTTTTGATCAAAGATCCAGTCCAGTCTTTCGTAAACTTGGCTGATGATTCCTTGATGAACTGTTTGGCCTATCTCAATGGTGGATATTTGTTCCACCATTACTGGGACTCTTTTTGCATCCATTGCTTGATTGATGCCTGGCACAATACCTTAATGCCTAATATCCCTCGTAGTCTGGATCACCTTATTTTAACTAATTAACTCTGCCAGATCTTTTAGGCAGACTTTTACCAGTCGTGATTTCATTTCTGGTAAGATAATTGCCTTTAGAGCTGCTTGGCTATCAGAGTAGATGGCCGTAGTTTTGCCTGATACTTGCTCATTTATTATTTCTCTTGCACAGTGTTGTATGGCTATTAGTTAAACCTGAAATACTGTTGCCAGGATATGACTTTAAACACTATGCTTCGCTGAAGAGTATAATGTCAAATAGAAACGAGAAGAATTTAAACCAAAATACAGAAAAATATACTTGCTGATAGGAAGGGATTCCAAGATCTCTACACTTACCAAACTGCTTCTCTACAAGTAAATCCTAAAACCTTTTTGGACATATGTCACCCAGATTTGAGGCTATGATAGCAAAAGCAACATCAAAATAATTAAACAACAATAAAACAAGACACTAAGGAACTTCGTAAATGTACCCCTGTACTGCTGCACCTGCGATATTCACCGGGACCTAGGAATGGAGTATGCCAAAGAAACTATTACTAAATTCACCAGAAGTCATGAAAAAAAACTTCTTCAATATGTACCTAAGTGTTAAGGTAATGTAGCTCCTAGACAACACAAACCAAGTAAGAAGACTTAAGGGGAAAAACCGTTTGAGTTACAAACAAACAGAGCAAAGAGCGAAAAGTACACAAATAAATATTAAGTGTGATTAATTTACTAGACTCTAAGGAGCACTATCCTTAGTTTTTAAACCCGAAGTTAAATAGGTTAGAATTAAATTATCCATTGATCTTTTCTAATAATTAGATTTAAATGAGTAAAATGCCCCACAGAGGGTGTTTTCTTAAATAAAAAATATATAGACATTAGAAGTATTTAATTTATTAATCAAAAATCCCGTTCTCGATGAGATTGGAACCTGGGACCATTGAATCCGAAAGCACATTCCAACCATTGAGCCACCCACCCCTAACGATACGGTTACGCATAGAAGAAACCTGACGTGTTTATCAGAAGATGATGTTGTTAATAGTAAATATCGAGGTAAATATCATGGAAATTTGAATACATTGATTCAAATTTTTATTAGGCCAATCAACATTGATGCGAAAATAACATTTCTACCTCATGAATATGTACTATGTGCTGCATATTAAATTATTTCACTCCTTTTTCCTGTCGACAATAATACTTCTTGTAATTCATAAACGAAAAACAAAAAGTTGTCTACGTCTAAGAACAATCAGAAACATGTGCACGAAGTTCAACAAATCCTAGAGAGATAGCTTGAACAAGCAAACGTTAACAACCCTCTGAAACTTTAAAACACAGGTATTATTCCTGGAAAAAAATCCTTCCGTTCAACGGACCATAAATAATTCATGAAATAATTCTTGGAAAAAACAGATGTTACTTCATCATATCCACCTATAAGGCATAAAAAATTAACTTTTAACTATTGTACATCGTAATTCGTGATTGCTTCGTTTTGATATTTATGACGAATATAAAAAAATCGATCAAATCGTATCCATTAACAAGAAATTCGCTCTTAAATATTGCGTGACCACTTTTTTTACGTGTTTCATAAAAACTAATACAAGTTAATTAAATAATGGGATAGGGATTTGTTTTTTTGTAGGGGAAGTAATACCAATACTGATACATTTTAAATATAATAATAGGTTGAGTTCACCATTTTTTTTTGTATGTCAAGTGGTTTTTCTATAAATAGGGCCGAAGACAATGAGGGATATAGAGAAATACCTGATTTATATAATTCCTTTCCCAAATTACGTAATTATGGAGATTTGTAGCAGGGACAAAAAAATAACTCTGTGGTATTAAATAATTTGCTGTTCATTAAAAATTAATTACCACTGGTTTTATGATTTGGAATAATATATTGTATAATGTCATCATTTTTTGAATATGACATATAAAATATCGAGGGTAATTTATTTATTTATTTATTTAGTGCACCACTCAACAGTTAAAAACCAATTACAGAGTGGGATGAACATAAATTAAAAACAAATACAATATACTAATGATATACATCACAAACGAGTTAAGAACATCAGACATGACTGAACATGAAACAAATAAGAAGTACAATAAAGCCTATTTTTAAGGAAAACTAACGGTAACATAGGGGTCTATTCTGTAAAAATTCCTTTATATTTAAAGGCCTTTAAAAATATTGGCGGCCTTTAAAAGTATATTTGTATTTGTTAATTTACTTCTGTCATTATTTAAACAGATTTCTTTAAGATAGTACTCTAATGTATTTTAAAGATCCGTTTAAATAATGACAGAAGTAAAGAAGAAAATATTTTTAAAGACCGTTAAATATAAAGGAATTGTTACAGAATAGACCCCATATTCAGTTATATTTAAGTTCTTAAAGGAGCATAGAACAAATTTAAAAAAATTAAATTAAAATAAAATAAATACACACAAAAGATATATTATCAACTTACCAAGCAGGATAAACACCTACTTAGTTTCTATGGTAATAGCTCTAAAAATATCTATTTTCTTACAACTAAAAATATCCAAACTGTCTTGAAGGCGATGATAATTATTGATCACTTGAAAAATTGGAGAACCGTTCAAAATATTTGTATTTGCTTAAATATATTCGAAGGCCAAGGCGGAGTACTTTAATGTTGATATAATCCTGGAACTCAATGCAGTTTAGCCCTTCATGTAAAATATCCCATAGGAATGAAACTAGCTGCATTTTACGGCGTATGTGGTTCCATTAAACCAAAGCGCGACAACAGTTGATCATGAGGAAATCCTCTAGCAGGATAGATATTGTCTAGAAGATATGATGCGGACTTCATAAATTTTCTTTGCACATTTTCAATAGCGCTACTATAAATGTTAAGTGATGGATTCCATACAACTGACGCATACTCAAGTTTAGATCTAACAAAACTAATATATAATAACTTCATTGCATGTATATTTTTAAATTGTTTGGAATTTCGAATTACAAAACCAAGACTCCGTGGTACGATTATTATTGACAATTTTTTGGAATTTTATAAATATGAATCCTATCCACGAAAATGCAGTTAGTGTATTTTGTATTTTTTACTGTCTTCTTTTTGTAATAATATTCCTTTTTCCATTCCCAGTCTTCAGGTGTTTTTATTAGTTCAATATATTGTTAAATAGTATTTTTTAAAAGTTTATTCCATTTTCACCCAAGTTTTTCACCATCTATGTTGTTATTATATCGTTTCCTGCTGTTTTGTCTCTTTTTAGCTTCCTAATTACTTCTATTATTTGTTCTGTCGTTTTTTCGTCTTGTTCTACAGTCTCAACGTTTTCTGTGCCATGTATCTCGTTCTCATCTGCCATTTTATTTTTTGTATTTAATATTTTTGACTTAATATAGTTGTTACTATTGTATTTACCTCAGTGGCGGGGCTTGGCTATAAAGGCTGTAAGGGCTTCAGCTCTCCAGTAGAAGGTAAAACCAATTTATATAAATACAAAATAAAAACCTAATGTAACCCTGCACCCTGCAGCAGCCTCCGGCTGTTATGGGAAACGTACGAATAAAAAAGAAGTGCAATATCACCCATCGCCCTACAGTGGGCTGCGGTCGTCATAAAGTAAAAGTACGAGTAAGAGAAGAAGATAGAATAGTCCAAAAATATCCGAAAATATTATTTCTTGTCAAGAAAAATCTGGACAATCCGAGAAGGGTCAAACAAGCTATCCTGATGTCAGTTATCAGTTTTATGATAGACGTTATACGTTAATGTTATCAGTTATATAGTTATTGTAAAAGTTGAGTTGAAATAAATTGAGATACCAAAAACCTGCGTAACCTGGAATCTAATTTCTCTCAATTTTACGCGAGAAGAATCGGACACCTTCAAAGAACCTGTCGAAGCAGTGCTCGTTCTATGAATCGATAATCGGATAATGATGCCAGAAATTCACTAGAATAAACCTCTTGAAGCCCGTCACGAAGTTCAACAAGAAATAATTACAGCAGATTCGCATCCCGGAGAAGATGATCACCCACACCTAGCCGGCTTTCTAGCAATATCCAGGGAAACGAATAAAGGTCAACACTACGGGGCAGGAGTTGGCTGTGACAGAGGGCCTCAAAATTCGCACATACGCCTTAAATAAAAACGAACAAAATCTATTGGTCAATGGATATATCGATAACCAAGAAGACATCTTCGTCCTTGATACTGGTGCAACCAAGTCTTTCATTCGAACAGGAATCCTGCATTAAAAACCACGATCAACTCGAAGAAGCTTAGTTCTGGAAACAGCTACAAGGCACACTGCTCCTATTGTAGGCGAGATATCAACAACCATACAAATTGATAATACCCTGATAGAACACTTATTTTTGATCAGTGTGTCCTTGGTATGGATATTATGCAAAATTAGTTTATCATCGACCTTCAAAAAAAGATCTTGGTAATTGGAAACGAGGCAAATTGTCCTGAATTCGAAAGAAAAGACTCAACTGATAGAAGTCCTAGTGGAAGAAGACATAGAAGTACCCCAAAATTCTGAAGCTGTCGTCTCGGCGAGACTTAGCGAAAAATCACACAGCTTACATGTGGGCATTGTAGAAAGTGAAGAATCTGTAAGTGACGGAATTCTGGTACTTAGATGTCTCGTTAACTTTGATCAACTCATTCCAGTAAGGGTTGCCAATTTATCTAAGAAACTATTCAAACCGAAGAAAGGACAAGTAATAAGGCTTTGTATACAGGTGAAAAACAATCAAGTGCGAAGACCGTTCCACGGGGATAGCCACCACAAGTAACTCAGTTGACGCCAGCTTTATAAAACAGCTAGTTAAAAATTATAACCACCTGACAGCAGGACTTAGAAAAGTCAAAGAATTTATCAATTCAAACCTCTACGATTCAAACTGTGACATTTTCGAAACAGGAAAATCTACGGGGCGCACCAGTCTTGTTTAGCATAGAATGTATATAGGCCAATATTGCAGGGTAACAGTATTATGTTATTTAATCATACCATTTTTATTACAAAATTATATTCCAGATCAATTTTTGTTTTACTGGTTACAATCCTAATCTGGCTAACGGACCCTGGCGGTTAATATATTTTTCGTTAGCTGATGTTTCTGGCTGGCAGGGCTAACAGTTATAGGGACCTCAATTCACGTATTTGGGCTGAGAAAATTATTAGATTTTCGGACAATTAAGTGTTCTACCAAATTGACGTATATGAATGTATGAAAGTATAAAATCATTTAAAATCATATACATATATTTTTTATGTCATACTAATTCATTATTGTTCTTATTGACTAGTTACCAGTTACCTAATATTATACTTTATGCCCGCGAGGGCATAAAGAAAAATAATTTTTTTTTTTTTGAAAAATACGCCAACAGTCGAACGGGCTATTTTTTTAAGACCATTTACCTTTAAACTTTAAAATGTGTCCTCTAATTTCGATGTTGAAAAAATGTGAACTACATCATTTTGATTAATTTTATGTTATATAAATTGCTAAATAATAATACTAGACCATCCATAAAGTAATAAACCATTCCAAATTTTTTCGTAAACAGTTTATTTTCTTGATTTACGACCAGGTTAAAGTTCGTCAAAATGATCTAATTTTCATGAACCCAATGACAATTGACATTGCAGTGTGACATGTGTCTAAAAGAAATACAATGTTGCCATATCAATTATTACATAGTAATGGTCATTTTTACATATGCCCTGTGTTATACCAAGCCAACCAATTGACTTCAGTATCAGAAAAATTATATATAACTAACGATTTAAAAAATACCCATATCAAGATCTTCTTCCTCACCTTCATTGGCAGAGTACTCTTTGACGTCAATATTGATATACAATAAGAAGACGAAGCAACGACTTCTTGTAGAGTGGCGGCTTCACCGCCACCAGAAAATTTTAACCCATACCTGGCTACGCCGACCGGCATAGGCTCCGACGGTCTGGACACAGCTCAAATTAAAAAAAAAAACATTTTTTACAAATATTAGATAAGTACCGACATGCCGACGCACAATCATCATAAAATAAAATAAAAAGACGGATGTCTGTGATTACTACAAATGTTTTCACTTCGGGATCCTAATTCACCTGCTGGCCAGACACTATGTAATTTTTCAGCTAACTTTCATTAAAACCGAAATATTTCCTGACTTATATGTTTTCTTACTCGATTTGGCAACACCGCATTTATAGAAACTGGAAACGTCAATTGTCATTGAAAATAATTTACTGTATATTTATATTTCTAACAAACTAAAAATAAAATTAGGCAGAAGGACTTCGGTCGATAGCCTATTGGACTGAATTTTCACTTCAATAAATAATGACAATTATTATTATTACTGAAAATGAAAAATAAGAAAATTTGATCGTTTACGAAAAAATTTGGTATGGTTTATTGCTCTATGAATGGTCTAATATTGATATTTAGCCGTTTCTATAACAAGAAATCAGTGAAAATGGTTTATTTCACATTTGTTTTATGATGGAGACCCAACAACAAATTTTAAGGATTTTAAGGTAAACAAATTTTTTGTGTCAGCGGATCCAAAATTGTTATGTATAGTGTATTTTAAAGTGTCTAGAAGCTTTCTATAATATTTCAATAGTTATATCCGCCGTTCGAGTGTCGACGTATAATAGCGTTTTTTTTTAAACTTATTTGATAAACATTTATTATTAAAATAACAAATTATGATATACAAGTATGTTAATATTCAATTAGACATATTTAGTCGAATTAACATAAAATTGTCAATTCTCAAAGGATCCAGTGATTGTTAGATTGCCTGCAGGAAACGTTGAATCATGTTTCATTATTTTGTTTGCTTTTTTAAGTAAAAAAACCAGTTCCAGAACTTACACCATCAAATATTTTGACCATAAGGAACTTGCCGAAAATGATTCAGCGAAATCGGCAGTTTCATTAATATTACGCACTACACAGTTTTCTTTCAAGCAATTTATATTGTTCATATTCGTGGCGGTAGACGTCTCTAGACAAATTTTCATTTGTTTTTTGCTTTTTCTATAATTTGGTCAGGAATTTCAAAATCTGCATTCATTTTGACTTCTAAATTATTGATTTTATAACATTTACGTTTGCCAGCATTCACCTAGCAACGATACTGTCTACTAAAGGCCCCCATAGACGTACCAGTATACTAGAATGATATACATGTACAAGTTTATTGCACAAGTATACTGGAACGTGTGTTTGGTAATATTTGCACAAGTACATTAATTGTACAAATGATATGAGACTTGTGAAAATTCTATATTTTTACTTGTTCATGTCGAACTTGATGTTCATGGAATTAATTGAAAACCTCCTCTTTTTTGAATTCTTTTAAAAATTATAATGCTGTCAGAACTAAATTCTGGTGGTAAACATTCATTAAATTACATCTAATATTTAATTTTTTAATGTTTCTACATTTGTTAACCTTTTTTATTACTGGGTAATACTTAAGATATTTTTTCGACTTTTAATATTTTTTAATAACATTTTATTTTACTTTATTAATACCAGTAATTCATTTAAAATCTTGTAAAAATTATTCTGCTTACAATTCTACCTGCCCTCGTAACAAAGGTACGTTGGTGCACCCAACCCCCTTCTTCCTCCCCAACTGCATATTATCAGCTATTATTCAAACACACTCAGTGTCTGCACAACACATACAGATATGCATATATATGGAAAAAGGGGCGCGGTTGCTATGCCAACCGTCCCATAGACGTCCGGTAACCACCCTATACCATAACCATTGGGCACAGGTCCGTATGAACAAAGGCCGCGGGCCGGCCCTGCGTACGTTGGGTTAGGTCGTGGAAGGGCATAAAACAATCGTTTAGGCGGTGCATAAAGTCGGCCATTATTTTTTTGATGAATATTTTCGAAACGCATTGACACACTTTTAAAGGGTTGCATCGATGAGGGGTTGGGGCAGTTTTTATCTGGTACTTACTTGTTGTTGATGGGTTTTTTGTGACTGTGGGTTCGGTTTTTTTTCACGTCGAGCGACGTTTTCCGTTTTTTTTGTGTTTGAGAGTTGACGTGGGGTAAATATATTTTATTGTTGCGTTGGTTAGTGTTTTTTTTTTAATATTTAGTGAGTTAGATGAATGCCTTACCTAGTAGAAAAGAAAAAACAGCTTTTCGGATCTATATTGGTTATTATATTCCATAAAGAATGGCCAATATTTTGGGATCTATTTATAGTGAACTTATTTTTATTATATTATTATTATTAATATTAGTTATAAGAGCAAACCAGAACTCTCCAGAAAAATTAAATTGACGACCTTGCAAGATGGGAGCCACTCCATTTTTGTTACCATTTGAGAAATAAGAAAAACGTTTTGTAAAAATTGCTTCTTTTTTAGAAAAAAACATTTGGTGCTGCCCCTTGTCTAGAGTAGCGTATTTGCCTGTTCATGATATTTCGACTAAATCTTTAGTTATTCCGGAAAAAATCCAAATGTGAATGTAAAAATGAATTTTTAAACCCATATTGTACTTCATTGCAGAAAGTTGACATATTAAAATAAATTTACAATCAATATATACAGAGTGCAAAATCTAATTGGAACAAATTCTGTAACTTAATAAGTAGCAAAATCCCGTCAATTTTAATTTTCAATGGGGCATATTATAAAGAGGTTTGTTTATAATTTTTATTATCTGGGGGTTACATATATCCTTAACTTTTTTTTTAAATGGAAGGGTAGGTTGATTAATTTTTTATTTGAAAGCTTCTTCCATTACTTTGTTACTGTTTATGAGCAATGTATCGGAAAAAATAAAATATGGAAATATTTACTGAAACTACTTTAATGCATAGGTACATATTTTCTTATTTGATAAGCCACACTAAAATACCGTATACATTAAAAAAGAAAAATAAGAAAATGCCGTATTTAACCGAGACGCATCGTATCGAAATTTTAATCGTATATGGCAACATAAGTCGAACAGAATACGTCGCTCGTTTGTTTACTGAAGTTCATCCAGAATTGTCTACAATTAATCGAAGTACGATTAGCAAAACTGATACTCAATACCCGATGGGCCACGTAAGGGATGCTCCTCGACAAAATCTTTTAAAAATCGACAAAGAAGCCCAGTTGAATATATCGTTGGAAGTTGAAGAAAATCCTGTTAATCCTGCTGTTTTCTGATGAAGCTTATTCACATTACATGGGCACGTCAATAGGTGGAACTATTGTTTTTGGGCTGACGCAAATCCCCGCTAAATGTGTCACGTACCTAATGTTGGTATCGGTTAAAAGATGAAAAAATATGAGTTTTTTTTTGACTTTATTTGTTAGCACACTCCATTTATGATGAGGGCAATAACACTTTATCAGTATATAGGGTGTACCAATAAAAATTCCCATGCCTGATATTTTCGTAAGTAATAGAGACATTTTAATTTTGTAAAAGCCAATTCCTAGAGCACTAAGGGAGATTCAATTTTAGATATACATTAATTTTAAATAGACCAATATGTAGATGGCGCTGCGCTCAATATATCTATTTTTTTCGATGGGAGGATCTTTCTTATATAGCGCATCTTGTAAAGAAGATTTTGTTTTATAAACTAATTCGATGAATCTAGCCATTTTTGATATACAGAGTGGACCACTCAAAACAGTTTCTTTCTGTTGTTTTTCGGCATTAATCATTGGATTTTAAGAAAATGCTAAAACAGGTCGATCTTTATTCCAAATTAAACACATTTTTACAATACAGGCATATGTCATGTGTCAAAGCCCTCCCTTCTACTTATCCAACGCCTTAATTTTAAATAAGAAATGTACCATGTACGGCAGTTGAAAATGTAATTTTATGCAGAAGTCAGAAATATGACTGTTTATTACTTTTAATTTTAGCGCCTTCTATCGAGATTAAAAACCTGTAATGCATTATAAAGTGTGATACTTTATTTGAAAGATAATTTAATTACTAATTCAATGCACCACATAACATTAATATAAATATTTCCATATGACACTTGCAATAATTAGAAAATTTCAACCAAATGAGACTTCATATTCAACATTTTCTCAGAACTTTACAGTACTCAGTACTTCTGAGTCCTACACAGCTGACAAATAACGAATACAAGTACCTACTCCCGAATATACAGGTTGTCCCCGGATGAACTTGAAAAAATGTTAGTCTTCAAAAGTTTTTATTATAAAAATAATAATTATTCAAATAGAAGTCGAGTGAAATAATTTTTTCTAACTTAGAACCCAGTTGATTTTCAGAATTTAGTCCATGTATATTCATTTTAGTCCGCTGTGTATAAAAAGTGTCCCGTGTCGTTATGTTCAAATTTTAGGATCATAAAGTACACTTCTTTTCAAGTAAAAATTGCAAAAGTTGCATATCGATTTTTATGTATTTATATATTTTGAAAGTTATTAAAACCAGTTGTGAAGTCTGAAACGAATAAATTGGTAATGAAATTGATATGTTTGTTCTGATTGCATTATTTTTTCCATTTCCTGAAAAAATATTCTCCATATAACAAGAAATAGTAAAGTTTACAATAAAAACCTTTATCCAATTTGCAACTTGCAATATGTGACCAAGTCCGGTTTTGTTTATTTTCAAATAAACATATAAAGCCGTCGATAGAATCTTTAAAAATTAATTAACTTACCTCAATAAATGTAAGTTTCCTTATCAGCATCACACTTCACATTTTTATTATAAATACAGCTTTTTACAACACATCTTGGCATTTTCAACGTTAATTTCCGAAATTTATGACACCGAAATACCAAATTAATTTTCGTGGACACAATAGATTTGAATTAAATTTGGCGTCTTCAACTGTGATTGATAATTTCGAAGTGGGATTATGCGCAGTGTGTTATGTTCTACCTACGGTTTGTATAATCTAAGGCCATACCCAAAGGCCTCAAAAACAAACGTCTTTAACATAGATCTTTGTAATATGCCCCATTGAAAATCAAAATTTTTTCAGGGATTTTGTGACAATCGTTTATTTTTTAAGTTAACAGAATTTGTTCCAGTTAGGCTTTTTACTCTCTATATCCTTGTACCTACGGTTAGATTTTAGTATAATTTAGTTAACATCATCGTTAAATGATATAAAGAAAAACGGATTGTGAAATTTAATTTACTTATTATACAAAAATAGGACGCCACTGAGCTATATTGATATAAGGTTGTATGAAGGTGTGCCAGAAAGTGCGTAAAATATATATCCTACCATAATTATTCTGCACTGGCTGTAGGTATTCTCAAATTTTATATTTTTTGAAGCTGTGCATATCTCCAATCTACATAGTACTATAGTGTTACTTTTTAATTTTTTTTAAACATCAAAAAAATATAGCACATCATAGTTACGTTTTTTTACGGAACGTCCTATTTTGCATATTTATAGATTATACCTAAATGACAGGACTTTTTATATTTTACACTAGTTATAATCTGAAATTATTACTTTGGATACTATAGACCTTTAAAAACGCGTTATTTTTACCTTTTTACTAAATATTGTGTAAAAATGGTTCTAAATTTCACATTTCACATATCTCTATCTTAACAGCATTATTTAATGATATAGATACTTAATATTAATTTCAAAAATTAATATTTTGTATTTATGTGGCGATGTAGGTAGCCGTAGGATTTTTACCACCATGTATGAAATTTTAATTATATTGTAAACATTTAGATAAACTCTTACACCAATAAATACACCAAAAATGTTATGAAGATTTTCTAATATAAAATTATTTATATGCGCACCACTGGGAATATTTCGCCTGAAGTCTAAGAATATTGAAATAATATGGATCAGAAATCATCTTTCGGGGCCATCCTTAAATGAATATTTATATAAATGTCTTAGGAACCATAAGTCAACCTATGCGAGCCATGTTCGACTAGTTTTTTCCCTCTCTAATCCCTTGAGTCTCTCGCTGCTTTATTTGGGCCTTTTACGGCCTCCGTTTTCCCGTTACCAAGACTATTCTATGGATTAAGTCTACCTTTAAAACCCCCTATGAGACGCCTATGGTTGTCATCAGTCGAAATGAATATATTGGAATGGTGATGAATCTAGTCTAGAGATATGGATGATGCTAGTGGATGTACAGGGTGGACAAATTTCGATGTTGTAATAGAGAATCTCGTTAACTATAAATGGTATGGAAAAATGGACTTCCCATCCTTGATTTTTTTTTTTTTTAAACTAAATGGCATTTGCAAAAATTGGCTATTGTCCTTTGTTTTCGAGTCATAAATAAAAGTAGGGTTTTTCAAATTTTTATTATGTAGGAAAGAGGAAAAAAATAATTTATACCTTTTTGAGGCACTTTTTTGATAAGAATCCAGTGGCATAGTCAATTTGTTTTAAAAATTCTTCAAATTCGAGTTATATCATAAGGTTGTATTTTTTATATGGAACAGGTAGTTGGCTGTGGTATACAAAAATATTTCCTATTCTAACGATAAACATAATTCGGGGTCTCAAAAGGATGGGAGGTCCATTTTTCCATACCATTTATAGTTAACGAGATTCTTTATTAAAACATCGAAATTTCCCATCCTGTTACTACTGTAGAAAATGGCGGACCCGCCGAAGTATTTTCTGGCGGGGGTGCTGTTTCTAGTCGTAAGACCGTCTAGAAGATTGAAGAAATGACTGATAATATATATGCTATTTTGCTATTAAATTAGTTAGTTTTAGTCAAAATACCACGTTGTTCACATAAATATTGTCAATGTAAATTAGTGTATTAGTAAATGAGGTATAAATTTGTGTTCTATTTTATAATAATAAATTAAGTTAATAAATAAATTAGTGTTGTAAAAATAAATTAAATAACAAACTGTTTATAAAAATAAATAGTACAATATTGTATGCAGTAGAATAACCCCCAGAAATATTTGCTCATAATTTCCGGGCAACCAGTAGATTTCATTATTTTCCACTTGCAACTCTTTAAATGCAAAATATTTAATTAAATCGACTTCCAGATTGTAAAATTTAACTATCAGTTTATAATATTTAGGCATATCGAGTACTTATCGAAAAATTATCGTATTAAAAATAAACGTATGCTCTAACATGAGCGCTTAATACTTATTAGCATATGCCAGCCCGTATCTTGTAATTAAGTCAAAAATTACCCCCATCCGGTAACCGCAAATTCCTTCGAACCTTTTTCTTTTTGTTATCACAACTCACTAGGCATGTCTTCGATTATGCTGACACCACGAAAATTACGAATTAGCATCTACCTGCATAGTTTTAATTTGTGCGTGCATAATAATACCTGTTATGAAACCACTAAAATTCTATTTATCGTGATCTTTTATCTATAAAACTTCGTTAACATCACTCTTCTGCGTGCGTGTTGCAAGTTAGTCAGGGCCGTCTTCAGTCTGAAGTAGGAATTCACAAAAATGAAAAAAAATATCGATACAGCGTTCAAATGATATATCGGAAGGTACGCCTCGATACTTTCGATATATCGATTCCTTTTTGCCAGACTAACGTAACCGACATATTTATTCAAATGGCACTTACGATAGTCTGGCAAAAAAGTATCGATATCGATATATTCTTTTGAGATATCGATATATCTTTTGATAAATCATTGGTATTATTTATTTTTATTTTTTATTTTAGAGTATTTTACATTTAAAGGTTGAAGACATTTGTCAATATCAGCTATCGATAATGTCAAAACATAAAGTTTTGAGTTTTATTTTTTTATTGTTAATAATCTATTTGTTTCTTCTGGTTTCATTGAACTTTTTTTTTTTAATTGGTTTTATCTACACTGGCATGAAAAACGGTTTAATTAAAATGCCTAAATTTTATATATGTTTTATTGTAACATTTGTCAACGATAGGCACGGATTGGTACATGCTTTTAAAGTAAGCTTTCTTCAAGAAGTGTTTTCAGAAAGCTTTTATTTCAAGAGAATCACGTCTGTAAACATTAACACAAAGAAAACAAATTTATTAACAGTTACACAATTATCATCAGAAACACAAATAACAATTTAAAAAAGTAGTAATTATCACTTGTTGTCTAATTAATACCTCGTATTACCTCCACGAGCCTGTATAATGGCATTATTCTTCTTGGTATACTGCATTTTAATCAAATTGAATACTTCATTCTGTGGAATTGCTTCCTATTCCTCTAAAAGAGCCACTCAGAGATGATCCAAGGTAAAAGGAGTAGATATCCGGCTTTTAATCCCTTAACCGTGCATTTCCCAAACATACTTGATGGGATTTAGATCGGGACTGCGCGCTGGCTATGCTATTTGGGTAATACCAACTTCGTTCAAATATTCCGTGACAATGCATGCGAGTATTGTCATGCATCAGTATGAAGTTGTCACCAATAAATGGTGCATATGGGACAACATATTCTTGTTGGATCTCATTTATGTACCTAATCGCAGTCACAGATACTCTAGGAACCATGTACAAATCTTGTTCGCGACTCCGAAGATATTCCAGCCCACACCATAATTGAACCCCTTTGAAACGTTGGCTAAAAGTGCATTAGGCATATCATTCCCTTTCCTTTCTACAGACTCTTTCGCGACCTTTTGGGGATCGTAAGCAACATCTGGATTCATCGGTAAACAACACAAAGCTCCAGTTGTCTGCATTTTAATTTTGATGCACCCTAGCAAATTGTAATCTGGCTACACGATGTTCCCTGGAAAGTTCTGGTCCTATAGCGGGTCTTCGAGATCTCAGATTAGCTTTATTCAACCTTCTTCTAACTGTTCGTTCAATAACATTTACGTTCCTGGCATGTTCAAGGTTATTTTTAATCTCTACAGCAGTTCTGTGACGATTTCTTAGTGTTGAAGATTTCCTAAAACGGTCTAGATGACGGGTACCAGTTCCAGAACATCGAGTGTAAACTCCCGTCTCTAAAAAACGTATAAATACACGTTGCACGGTACTGCGTGATACCACGAATTTGTTATCCACGTAAATTTAACTTCTTCCGTATTGAATAAGAGCAGCAATAGATGCAACAGTTTCTGCGCTTATAGACATCTTAAAATTCGCAGTAATTGACATAATCAAGTAATAAACCATAGAACATAATAACCTAACTTAACCTTTAATGTCATCGTGAAAATCACTGAAAATGCCTAGCCTATTTATATGTGCAATTTGTGAGAGAATTTCATGGAAAAAATCTTCAGGGTATTCTATTAGACCGTGTTCTTTGTTGGCCAAATGTTTAAAACCGAATTTAAAAACAAATTAAAACATTAGTTTCATACAATATACAACCATAGTTACGTTATACCAATCTATGGCTACGCCTGTGTTCTACCATCAACATAATTGACAGTTGGCACTGAGAAATTTTTTCACCCTTTTAATGTAAAAGACCATAAACTAAAGTCCTTTTTACCTTACAGGTAAAAAAACATGGTATGCAAATGGCATTAAAGTAGATGAGAAAAACTAAAAAGTAAACTAAAACAGACTCTTTAATGTGACCTCATTTCTTATGTCAGTAGTGTCAATTTTATTTTATTGAGTTGTTTGCACTTCCTTTGTATAGAAGTTCTCTATTATATTTGTAAATAAATCACTGATTCACCGGCATTTCACTGGCCTCTCACATATCGGTATCAATTATTTTTCGATATATCGAAACAAAAATATCGATATTTACGATATATCGGGTGCATCCCTAGTCTGAAGTCTGGGAGTGATTAAAATGGGATATGTATAATAAATACCTGTATTATAATTTTACTAATTAAATGAATATTCAATTGATATTACTGGACAATAATATTTCGTATTGGCGTCTGTCTCTTTATGTTGTAAACGTGGATGATGAAATATGCAATTCCTTTGCTCCGAGTGTGGTAGCACCAAAGTAGGATTCATTTCAGTTGATACGTCAAAAAGAGTACTTCGTTCATGCCACTGAAGATGACTGCCGCAGTTGCAGCTGAAACGTTTGGTAATATTAACCAAGAAAGACTGTTAAGCGCTCGGAAGCAAATAATTTCATTGACACCAGCCGTGAAAGCCTACATTTTTACACGTTATTCATTATTGCGATAATGCGAGATTTATTTTATATCAGTGAAAATTGGGCAATTCAAAAAAATACATTTTTATTTTGGCAACATGGTATTTCGGTTTTCGTGTTCGCTCGACCTTCCTCCCCTTCACAATCCTGTAAAATATTGTCAAGGGGTTTGGAGGTTTCATAACCATTAAACTTATGTAATTTGACTTGTGTATTTATATAAGTTGTCATTTTAAAAACTTACAAAGGGCATTATACTCTGAACAAAAAAAAATCAAAAATTACTACTACAGGTAGATTTTAATTTCAATGGGAACACCATTTTAGCACCCTCTAGCGGGATATAAAACTTTTACATTATTTGAAGTTTGGCACTTCATTTGAAATCTAATTTTAGGCATTAATCCACAACAAAATATAATTGAATAAGACATGAACTTAGCATCGGATTGTTGACAACAAAGATAAGATTAAATCAATTTAATTTTAACAGCAATCAACCAAAATAAAATTAGGCCACGCATTGTAAAAAACTGTAAATAACCACTAGGTACATTTGAAAAAGAAAAGAGAAGAAATCGTATAATATGTATTTGTGGACACTACATTCAAACTTGTACAACTCAAACATTTTTCAATATTCATAAAATTAAAAAACAAATTATCAATAAAATTTAAAATTTTGGAAGTAAAAAATTTTAACTAAATTTTGTTGAGGATGTTACCCCTTTAATCTCCAGCTAGGGCGTGGGGCTAATATTTTAATTTGGTGAATTTAAGTCCTAACTTTAAACTTAGATTTTTTATATACAGGGTGTCCCGATATATCGACCAGCTTTTCCGATAATATACTTGTCTCGTGGGTACGCTTACGGGAATTTTGTATGCACGCTAATGGGTCTAAAAGACAACCTCAAACTATTGAAATCGATTCAAAATCATTTTTTAATGTGTCACCCTGTACGTCGGAAACGAAGCGTCTTCAGACATATTTTTATTAAAAGCTTAAAAATGTTTATTTTGATGTTCCCTACCGCCGCTAAAAGTTTGTCAGTATATTTACGGGACACCATTTAAGTCAAGTTAGGTCTAGATTACCTATTTTTCACTTCAAAATATTTGGGATAATTTATGACCTGTATTTTTTTTACATCCTGTATACATACTGAATATTAAATCAATTTATGAATTTTGCAAAGAAAGATCTACCTCTATATATTTGAAATCGTTCTTAGCTAGTAAATTTTTGATCAAGGTCAGTGTGTAATACACATAAAGTCTTATCAAAAATTCGCAGTTTATGTTTTAACACTCCCATATTGGAGAATTAAATCGCCCTCTCCTCTGCCAACAACCTTTACCAAAATATCTAGATTCAATATTAGTTTATCCCAAAATTTTACACTGCTATGACTTCTGTAACCAATAAAAACTGTAACACTCACTATATACACCAATGCATCTAAAAACGAAGATGGTAGGGTTCGATTACAATTTAATTTAATAAATTAAATATTAATTCTAATGCCTAGGTATGATTCCTCACTCGACCATTCATTGTTGGATTCTCATTAACAGTGATGTTTCTACAGTGGTACTAGAAAACAGTAACAAAGCCTACACAGAACATTAGGCTAAAAACCAAAGCAGTTGATGCTGATGACACAAAAATGTGAAAAAAATAAATAATTTTTTTTTTCTATAAACAAGATATGTAACGTTTTATTTGCATAAAGGGACATGCTGCTATAAAATACAATGAAATTGTTACAATCTCGTAAAAAACTCTAGAGAGCATTCCTATATAGAAAAGTTGTTGTGCTATCATGAGTTTATTACTTCACTAAATTCTAGAATTAAAAAGTGTGGTTAATATTGTGGAAAAGTTTTGTACAAAGTTCAAAAAACCTTTATACCTTAATTAATCAAGAAAATACCGCACCTAATATGAGTACCATGTTAACAGATTTTATTCTACTGACGTCTGAAGTCTGACTCAACTTCGACTGAACCATGCAAAAGAAGGCTGCTAACCATTAGTTATGTGACTATAAGAATCTATCTCTCGGTAATTTGAATCATATTCCATTCGGTTGCACCAAATTTCTACAAGCTAGACTACATTTTTTTACTACCCTAACTAATTTAGATGTACTATTTCTAATAAATATTCGTATACGAGTACCTACTAAGCCACAACTCCAGAAATATTAACGATGCCCTTATAAAGTAAAGATTGAAAATTAAACATATAAAAATAGTTAATCCTATGCCATATTTCTTTCTTTCATACATTCACATCATTAATTTTTAATTTTTAATTTTTAATTTTTAATTTTTAATTTTTAATTTTTAATCAAATTGTTTTATAGACACGATTTTGTATTTAATGAATATTTACCCTGAGTCCGGCCCTAGATAGAGTAGTTGTTAACATAAGGGAAGCGCGAAGCTTTGAGCCGGACATCCGTACTATCTGTAGACACTTCTACAAACAATGTAATCCTTCAACAAACAGGAATATGTAATATGGTTAGTAGTCGACTAAAAGGAGGAAGAACATATCAAACGGTCTTCCATCTTGTACCTACCTACCGCACAATGGATATTGTGTTACTATATTCTGTTTAATGAGTTTTCGATCTGATTAAAAGCGGACAATAAAGGATTCCTTGAAAAGCGAATTTTTATGAAAATTATTTTATAAAGTAGCTAAAGGAACCAAAAGTTTCATAAGAGATCAATCTTTCTGATGAATGTTTTTTTCTACTCCTATGGGTTGTTAATTAAATGCTAATTTTCAGTTTCGCAATGACATTTTTATAGCACTGGTTTCTTTGTAGATTATGTTAAAAAAATTGCTAGCGTTATATAAATTATTCGTTGGATTTTTTTAATATTTCACTATTTTTAATGTGGATTTTCGATATATTGTCCTTTCGATCTAATGAAATTTAGATCTTTTGTCTTTTTGATAAAATGTTATTCGATAAAATATATCTTCGATCAAATGTTATTCGATAAAATGTATTTTCAATCAAATATCGTTCGATCAAATGTATTTTCGATCAAATTTTCAATTCGATCAAATGTTGTTCTAGGAGATTTTTGTTCTGTATCAATTTAGAATATGTTATATTAATCAAGGAATTCAGAAGAGAGGTAAAAAATAAAAAAGTACTAGACTAAAGAGAAGCTATGAAATATAATCCGATCACTATTTAATTGTTTTAAAAATAGAATTAATAAATATCCAAGGTAAAAAATACAATATTAGATCAAGGGTAAATAATAAAAAAAAAACAGAACACAAATACTTAGGAACGAAGAAACAGCTTCATTATATATTAAAAAAATCAAGAGGGAAATTAATAAAATTAAAGTAAAAATATAAACAATATGAAATTCGAAAATCTATTGAAAACTGTCAAAAATACAATAATAATACAGAAGAATGCTGTGGATTTAGTAAACTAAATTTAAAAACAAAAGAAGTGTTGAATAAATTAACTAGAATGAAGATATATAATGCTTGACAATCTATATTATACTCTTCAAAATTTCACAGACCCCCCCTCCACTTAACACCTCATTTTTATTCAGATTTTTCTTCTCATAAAGCTTGATTTTCCTGAAATTTTCAAAAAATTGATATTGTTTTCCGTTTTTAACTTATCGTGCGGACAAAAAACGTGACTTCGGACGAGACGGACGGAAGTAATGAAATATATAGTAGATATAAAGAACTAATAAAAGCTTCAAAAAAGTTATGGCAGAAGATTGGAGAAACTATAGAACAATATAGTAAGAGAAATCAAAACTATTTTTAGGCGTAATATAAAACGAGGGAAACATAAAAAAAGCAACTAAGTCGAAAGAAGGAAAAATATTAGAAGAGGAGAAAGCATCATAATGTTACGTAGAAAAGAATATTTTGAGAAAGAAAAATAGAAATAATGGACTGCGGAACAAGATGAAATAACAACAGATTCAATTGATTTCCCAAGTCGTCCGGACGAGACTTCGACTTAGACATACCCGCGTTACCTATTTACAAATAGACCGCATAACAAAGGAACCTCAACCTATGTGTTCCATGTGTGATAATCCTTTATCGGTTAAGCATATATTAGTAGAGGGACCAGTACATAGTATAGAAAGACTGAATAACAGCATTTCTGGAAATCTTAAATACATGTTTAAAAAGCATAGTTTAGACAATTTAATAATGTTTCCAAAACAAACTATTTACACCCTATATAATTTAAATTATTCCCAAGACATATCTCCAGGATGGTCTCCTATGAACTCCTGAAGGTCGGTAGTCAAGGCAATGAAAAACTACGATGGGACAAGACGGGGTTGATAAGTGAGATTAATAACCAACACATCTTCAGCATGGTTTCAGACTCCTTAGTTCCCTGACAGCACATAAAAAAGTTATACAGCGTCCTCATTTCAAAGAGAGGCGTATGGAGAAGGGAAATAAAAACCTCTCCGAGGCGGACTATGCGTTGTATACGGACGACTACAAAACTGAAAAAGAAGTAGAAGCGGGAGTTTTCAGCCAGAAGCCAAGTGTTGAGATATCAATAAAACTAGGCTTTTTGGCTATGATGTTCCAAGGAGAAATGATTGATATAGAACTGGGAGCGAGAGAGTTGATTCATTTTCTTCTTGCCAACAAGACTATAAAGCTATTTTCGGATAGCCAGGCATCCATCAAGAACCTGAGCTCCAATCGAGTTGACTCAAAGCTGTTTTGAAACTATGAATACCCTTAATTAAATGTATCGCTGGCCGGAACAAAGTTACTTTGATCTGGTTCCCGGACACAGCGGTGTGGAGGGCAATGAAAAAGTCGACGCGCTCGCTAAAAGAGGACCAGAACCATTCCTGAGTATTGCAAAGAGCTTTTATCAAAAACAAGAAAACATTCGACTGCTTTCAACGAGATCTGAAATGGGAAAACCTTAGACAAAGAGGAATAAACAGTAAACTGAAAAACGCAATTACCGACATTTGCAATAACGTCAGATGAAATAATATGAAATAATATGCAATCAGATTTTTTTAGATTATGACCAGTGTTGTTTCTAGGGATTTTTGAATTAGGCATGCCAACGACCTGTCAAAATTCTGCCAGTGGGAACTGACACTTTAGATATGGCAACTCTGTGGGCCTGTTGACAGGGTGAATGATACATATATAGTTATATAGATTGCTCAAAGGTCATATTGCCTGGAAAGTGTTCATTAATTTGAATCGGTTTAGCAAAAATGTGTTTTAAAACAAATTTCCAGCCTTTGAATAGTAAAAGAAAAATATATAACCTACAATTTAACTTCAAGGCATAGCTTATGTTTATTTTTAAAAACATGGATGATCAATCTATATAACTATCTATATGAGTGATTCTGTCAAATCACCAGGTTCACAGAGTTGTCATATTATAACCCAACATGTTCCTGTCATTTCCTATGGGTAGCCATTTTGTTTGGAATGCCTAATTGTACAACTTTCAATGTCAAAATTGTATACTTTCACATTCGATTGTACAACCACTAAAATTAATCTTCCTCTTTTTCACTACCAGCCTAAAGCATAAAATTCTTCTTTGTTTAAAAGATAAATGTATAATCAGTTTTAAAATAATTTCGATTGGTCGCGAATGGCGCCAAATTTAAACTTTAATTTTTTTATTAACTTTAATACATACGATATAACGAATTGTAGACTTCCTGAGTAGAAAAAAGCTGCATATATATACCAGATTAGTACAACCACATAACTGATTGTACTACGTTTTGTACAATTGTACAACCAGGCACAATACTGATTATGACAAGAAGGTATAATTACCATTACACTATTTAATATAGTAGTAGATAATATTTTAATAGAAATCAAGAGGTAAACAAAGAAACTTCAATTAGGCTACAGAAGTGGATACAATAGTGGATACAGCAGAAAATGCCTTCAGTGACGTAATTTACGCATGAAATGAAAAAGATCTACAAATAAATTTTAAAATTTGTGAAGCAGCTTTAAAAGACATGAACATGAAAATCAACGTCAATAGAGAAAAACGAGACAAAACAGAAGATGCAGAGGTAAACAGTAGAATTAAGAACTCGAATAAAATTATGGTATTAAAAACGCCTTAACGAGAAAGAAGAAAATATCAAAGAGAACCAAAATTGAAAATTTGACAAAGTATTCAAATTTATATATTTTAAATGCATTAATAGAGCACATACACAATATAAAATTAAAATTGTAAACAAAAATTAAATAATAAATAGAAGTGAAAAATAAATAAAAACTGTATATTATAGTATAAGGTTATTAACCATTATGTTATGTTATGTTGATAATGGGGTGTTAATACACTGCGACCTAGAAGATCTATTGTGCCCCCTTCTGTCGCCACTGCACTAAGGAAATCTCTCAATGCCTATAGCGACCCTTCCAATCCTATTTTCTCAAGGAAGTGTAGGATTTGAAGTGGCTTCAAGTTAGGTAAGTCTCCCTCTTCTATTTGATATCCTCCTAGATATAGTGCCCTTGGATTCTGGAGTGCTACACATTCAGTTAGGATGTGAATGGAGGTTTCGTCCTCCTCCTCACAGAATCTGCACTCACTATCCTCTACTACTCTCAGTTTACTTAGGTGTCCTTTTAGTCGGCAGTGCCCGGTAAGGATCCCTGTTACAATACGTAGCCTGTTCTTGCTCAGTCAGATGCAGGCTTCCGATCTTTTTTGGTTATATTCACCCAGAAGTATCTTGGCCTGTCTCAGCCCCAAGAGATTGTTCCAATTATCGGTTCTTCTACTACCCAATTCTTTTTTAATCTCTTCTAATATTATGTTACTGCTGATACCGCAGAACGGCTCAGGTCCTACAAAGGGTGTTTGAGCCCCTTTCCTTGCAAGGTTATTAACCATTAATATCTAACCTCTTGTATTACCTTCACAAACCGTGGTCTACCTGTACATGTATAAATCGCCTAGAACGACCGTTAGGCGTAAAAGTGTCCTTGTCTCTACCTTTTCCATTTTCCTTCAATTAAAAAAAAATTAAAAAAAATAACAAAAAAAAAATAAAAAAAAATAAATAAAGACACAAAACAAAAAAAATAAGAACACCAAATGTATATATAATATATAATTAAAAAAATATATATGTGTAAATAGTTATTTGTAGAACTTGTAAATGTAAAAAATAAGCAAAATCGACAAAATCGACAAAATCGACAAAATCGACAAAATCGACAAAATCGACAAAATCGACAAAATCGACAAAATCGACAAAATCGACAAAATCGACAAAATCGACAAAATCGACAAAATCGACAAAATCGACAAAATCGACAAAATCGACAAAATCGACAAAATCGATAAAATCGACAAAATCGACAAAATCGACAAAATCGACAAAATCGACAAAATCGACAAAATCGACAAAATCGACAAAATCGACCAAATCGACAAAATCGACAAAATCGACAAAATCGACAAAATCGACAAAATCGACAAAATCGACAAAATCGACAAAATCGACAAAATCGACAAAATCGACAAAATCGACAAAATCGACAAAATCGACAAAATCGACAAAATCGATAAAATCGACCAAATCGACCAAATAGACAAAATCGACAAAATCGACAAAATCGACAAAATCGACAAAATCGACAAAATCGACAAAATCGACAAAATCGACAAAATCGACAAAATCGACAAAATCGACAAAATCGACAAAATCGACAAAATCGACAAAATCGACAAAATCGACAAAATCGACAAAATCGACAAAATCGACAAAATCGACAAAATCGACAAAATCGACAAAATCGACAAAATCGACAAAATCGACAAAATCGACAAAATCGACAAAATCGGCAAAATATGCGAATGAACTGAATGTTCTTAGTCATACAATCCAAAGCAAAAAACAAAAAAGTATTTTAAGATAGGGCTGTAAAAGTTGGATCTTTAATAAAGAACCGAAAACCAGAATACAAGCGATGGAGATGAGGTACTTGAGAGCGATTAAAGGAGTTACACGAACTAACAGAATAAGAAATGAGATAATAAGAAAAGAGCATAGCCGATCAAAGAAAGCATAGAGAGACAAAAACTGAAATGGTTTGGAGACGTAATAAGTATGGAAGAGAAGAGTATGGCTGAAAAGATCACTGCTAGTGATGCCGCGAGCCGGGAGATTCTCGTCTCTCGTCTCGTCTTGTCTCGTTTCGTCTCGACAAGAATTCCTCGTTACTCTCGCCAAATCTCAAGCAATTTACTTTTTGCTCATTTAAAATGTTCAATTGCTCATTGTATCCTAAAATTTAAGCATATAAAATATCCAAATAGTCAAAAAATTAACTGTAACCCACGTATTCTATGTGGGCGATTCTTGCATAACTGTGATTTTTTATGTCCAGTATTTTATTTATCGTTTAGCATAAGTTTTCCTAATCAAAAAGTTATTAATATTGTAAATTTAGAGGTATTTTACAACTGACATTATGAATTAGATCATAAACATTCGCAAATTTTTTATAAGCTGCACCTAAATATACTCGAAATGTCAGTACCGTGGCATGTCTGATTCTTATTTTGTAAATTAAATATATAAATTTCTATCAAAATTAATTTTTTAATATAAAATATACCTCTTATAACTACAATCTAATGCATACTGCATTGAATTTTATTGCAATTTTATACCAATCTTTCGATTAGTAAAAAAAAAATAATCATTTATATGTCAGTACCGTGGAAATAATGTCAGTACCGTGGCATTAAACTTTTGAAATTTTGTCACAGTTTTCGTTGTGTTGTAGCTGTAGTAAAACCAGTTCACAGGCTTAGTTTTGTGAATAAATAGAAAATAAAAACGCGCAGAACAAACGTTTTAAAACATTTTAAATGTTAGAAAAATTTAAATTGTAAAAATCACAGTTACACGAGAATCACCCATATAAGTATTAAATGGTAACAAATAATACGTGTGTAATTGGGATTTTATCAATAGTGATTTATAAGAAAAATTTCATTTATTTAAAATTAATTTTATTCGGAAACTGGAAGAAGTGTTTTATCTACTTAAAATTTAAATTTCAAACGAAAAAGGTTATCATCGTGATTTCAGTAAATATTCCACTCACCTAATAAGTGTGTATTAAAAATTTTTGAATTTTTATCAGCTTTGATGCTTGATTATGGATTTCGAGGTGATGCAGAACTTTAAAAAAATTGTTATTGTAACATGTAAGATAAACTTTTTTCCATTTGTAAAAAACAGCGATTTTGAAGTGTTTTTTTTCTAAAAACAGTCAAAGAAAAAGTAAAACACACGAACGTATAATATATTTGTAAAAATCTTCAAACTTCTTTCATTTTATATCACACAATGGCATCAAAAGAATTCTAACTTCCAACTGAAACCCTCCTCCCCCCTCCCCACCCCCAACAGATTTCCAAGATAAAGTAATTTAAATTTTTAGTTAATTCCTAATTTGGGCCACTAATTACTTAAAATTCCAATTGTTTATATCAAATAGCTTCGAAGTAAAACGATTTTGACAAACGGACAGACATACAGAGAGACACCGAGGTAATTCTCTGTTTCTTATTGCTAATTTGGGTATTAATGAGACTAATTACTTGAAAAATTATTTGGTATTATCTTCAAAATAGAGAACCTAAGGATTTGATTTGTAAAAACCATTATAAAAATTAAAAATTCAAAACTATTTTGTTACATTTGAGTACTGCTTTTTGGCCGTTAAAAAAAAAGTATGCAACTCTCATGTAATGGTTCATGATCGTTGATCATAACCCTGCTCAAACTACTTTACATCGATGGCTGAGAAATAAAAGACAATAATTATGTTCATATGACGACCCTCCTTCAAAAAAAAAAACACGACTCACTTACGCTTGTACCTGATGATGATAAATTAAAGGATGTTACTCTTTTCATTAATTTTTTTTAAAGCACAAGTTGCAGTTGAGTCAGTCAGTGTACCTTTACGGAAATACAAAAAAGTTGATGTCAAGCATCTGTTTAGCTGTCGACGATGGAACCCTAGCGGTCCTTAACCCTTTCAAATTCTTTTGTTAACTTTAGATTCGGAAGGTAAAGGTATCTAGTGAGTTTTTTTCCCATGGTTCTAATGTGCATTGACATAGTAACCTACTTTCTTCAGAGAGTGGAAGTGAAAGAAGAGTAAGATGATAGTTTTTTAAAAAATATTTATGACTTACCTGATTAACAAGGGTATTGGATTTTTATGTATCATTCCGATGCATGAGTTTCCTGTAAAATAAAATAAAATAAACCAATTAATCATTAGTTATGTTATGCCAGTTTAGGTATTTAAATCGAGAAATTTATAATCAGTTCGTTAAAAATATAAATATATCATTGAATTGGCCTGTTATAATCATCTCGCACTGATAAGTAAATCACTCTGCTTTAGTTTTTAATGGATTAACTTTTGATTCTTATTCATTCTGAGTTATATCAAGGTACACGAATATGTCTTTGCATTTGTTTAAAAAAATATTTTTTTCTGTAACAAAGTGTTTTTATTCGTGGAATATTTTCCATAGATATACTCGTATAACCAATACAGATGGGATTATTATTAACAAAATTTCTGAAGCAATCGCATTTTCACATTCTAAGCGTCCTTGTCAAAAAGGCAATATTCTGACTGAACATTGACGCCAAGTTTGCGGTGTTCTTACAGTATTAAGGCAATTACGTTGTATCGGTAGGTATTGAATTTTTTTTTAAATCTGACATCAGCGCGATAACCAATAATCGATATTTGCAAGAAGTTGTAAATCCGATTTATTCAAAATTTAGCTTCGATATTTCTTTATCAAAGGTTATGTATGATGGATGGCACAAAACCAAATTTAAATTTCAGAGACGTATTTTCGGTAAATTATTTGTTGATTTATAGTTAACGATTGACTTTAAAAATAATATTACGTATTACTAATTATAAATAAGCTGGAGTTTCAATTTAAAAATGCATTTTTAATAAGTTTTTGAAGTATTATTGAAAATATAAATTTGTTTTATTATGTAGCATAAATATGTCCATTTCTTTTTTGTTTACAAATAGTGAATTTGTTCAAATTATAAAAATATTACAAACAAATAAAAAATCTACACAATGAGGCATTTTCAGCCTGATAGACTAGCATCAAGTGTAAAATTAGATACAGTGAAATTTGCCTTTCTTACATTTTACAATTTTTTACAATTTTACAATGTTGGTATGCTTAAGCTGTATTTAACCATAACATATGCTGAAATAGTAATTTACGTTACAAGACCGGAAAGTAGTGTTTTTACAGATAGTGATGTCGCGAGACGAGACGAGACGAGAGAGAGGCCTCTCTCGTCTCGTCTAGTAGGGCGAGAGAAAACTGTTCTCTCGTCTCGAGGAGAAGGCGCTTCTCTCGCTCGAGAGAGCCATTCTCTTGTCTCGTCTTGTCTCGTCTCGTTTCTCTCGTGATAAAACATATCAAATTTAAAGTTGGAAAAGATATACTTAGGACGAAACATGAAAAAACTGTAAAATTTTGAAGACAATAACAAATAATTTTCAAGCAATTTGTCTCATCAGTACCCAAATTAGCAATAAGAAACACTACCTTGGTATCTCTATGCCTGTCCGTATGTCACAATCGTTTTAATTAGACACTATTTGACATAAAAAATTTAAATTTAAAGTAATCAGTGGCCCAAATTGGGCGTTAACTAAGAATGTATAGCAGAGGCAGAAGTTGGAAAGGCTTTTGGTAGGTAGAGAGTGGGTAAACGTCATACCACGTCGGACGACTTCGAGAATTTTGCAGTAATGTTTACCTGCCAGTGTCGTTTCATAGAATAAGAACTGGACAATCGCATGAATTTATGGACTATAAATAATTAATAAACATGTTTTATAATACCCAAATCATAATTCTACAAAATTTCAACAGCTTTTCACAATTTATTAAACTATTTACTCAAAATTGTTATTAACATTTAAAAAATAATTTTGTACGCCAATGTATCGCGTCCACTTCGGTTAGATCCGCCGCAAACCTGTCAAGTTATGTGTATGAAGTGGGAGAACTACTTTGTCTTAGAAGTCAGTTGGGAGGGAATAGGCTTTCATTTGGAAGATAGAATTTTTTTCGTGTGATATCAAATGAAAGCATTTTGAAGCATATTAACAATATATTATACGTTCGTTTCTTTTACTTTTTCTTTGACAGTTTTTCGAAAAAACATTTAAAAATTGTTGTCTTTCTAATTTATCTCCAAAAGTAAAAATTTGACTGCATGGAAATTATTACGATTCTGTCCCTTGGTTGGTTTTTTATACAAAGAAATTTCGGATGGCGCTTTGTCTTGGGCGCTTTTGTCGGGAAGCGCATTTGACGGGTCACCATAAATAAAAATCGTGCAAGCCGTTTCCGAGATAATTGAGGCGTTCCATATTTAAAACTCACTGTGTATATAGAATAGGTGTTTTACAGTTAACTTTTTGACTATCTGGAAATCTGATATTTTTAAATTTTAAGTTACGATAAGTAATTGAAAATTTTAAAGAAGTAAAAAGTTAATTGCTTGTTAAAAGTTAATAACTCGAGAGAGCTCGAGAGAAACGAGAAATTCTCGTCTCGCGGCATCACTATTTGCAGGTCGAGACAAGCAGATTCCAGGGCGAGCCGTAGGCGAGACCTGGAAGCTTGGAGAAACCTGCTTAACACTGATTTTCGGTCGCGTGATGTACAATACAATACACTTCGATGTAAACTCAATTGTTTATTTAATTTAATAAAGTGATTAACAAATACTAAAACTAGATTATGGATACAACAGCATAAACTAACCAAATATATTATGTTTGAATATTGATTTTAAATGTACATTTTGTTGCTTCCAAAATTTCTTCTGGAATTTCATTTTCTATGTCAGATAATTCAAAATCTGAATCCATATATTCAAATTTGCGAAAACAAGTTTGACATAAACAACAAATTAAAAATCAATGAACCGTCACTTGGCAATGAATCGGAAAGTTGTTACCATAGTAACGAAATCGAGGCAGACTGTTTTATCAAACAGCGATCGGAAAAATGAAAAAGAGGGACCAGTAAAGTTTTTACCGGTCCCTAACGTCTACTTTCCGATCTTGAACGGCAAAACGTTACTTCCTGGATGAAAAATTATTCAGAAAGTGTATACTTTCTGGCCAGTCTTAAAAAATAAATAAAATGGATATAGTTATACATAGAGGTTGACAATTTAATACCTTACAAAGGCTATATCGGAGATCACCATAAGGGAGCCCAATGCCCAACGACAGGAACAAACCTGGTATACAGACGGGTCTAAGACTACGGAAGGCACTGGGGCAGGAGTATTCTCCAAAAACCCTGATACTAACCATAGCTATGCTATAGGAATACATTCCTGGGTATTTCAGGCCGAGGTATACGCAATTTTGCAATGTGCAAAAACGAACAATGAAAGAGCTGTCGAAAATCAGCATATTCAAATAATGTCAGACAGCCAAGCAGCACTTAAGGCCATATCGAATCAGAAAGTTACGTCGAGGCTGGTATGGGAATGCATCGAAGAACTAAGAACACTGGCAGACCGAAATAGAGTAAAACTATTTTGGGTGCCAGGTCACAAAGGGATCGAAGGCAACGAAAAGGCTGACGAACTTGCAAAAAGAGGGTCAGAAGAAACACCGGAACCAGACACAAACCCAGGAGTACCAAAAAGTACAGTCCGGGGTTTTATAAATGACTGAATTCGGGAACAACATATCAACTATTGGGGAAGCACCCCAAAACAGGCACATGGAAAAGCCTTCATAGGCAGACCATGTCCCAAAAGAACTGGAGAACTACTCTTAATGAATAGGAACCAGTTGAAAGTGTTAACAGGGTTTACTACTGGGCACGCCCCAGTAAAGGGACACTTGAACAAAATTGGCATGTACAATGGGGAACTCATGTGCCGACTATGTCACAAGAAACCAGAAACGGCCAAACACATACTATGCGAATGCGAACCTCTAGATCGCAAAAGACAGGTTTTTTTTGGACAACCCCAGGTTGATCCAACAACGTATAGAACACACTCATCCAAGGATCTGTACAAACTTGTACAAGGTACAAAGGTGATAGAGTGGGTGCTATGAACTAACATGGGGTAAAACACAATAAGCCAATAGGCTTCAGTGTTATTCGGAGACACATAGTCAGACGAGCCCAGGAGAGAAAAAAAAGGCTATATCTATATCCCATGAACTAAATATAATATCAGAAAAGTAAAACCATAATAATTTATTTTGTGCTTCTTGGCTAGAGAAATATTTGAAACATAATTGCTAATTTCATATTAATAAAAGAATTATTAATTATAAATTTAATTTAATTTAGTTTTATGTTTTAGCTTAATAAATTTTTATTACACCGGTGTTTCGGCACGGCCCTGTATGTTGGTGTCCGCGCTTGTTGTAACTATCGGTCAATCTCGGCGAGTTACGTCGATTCGACGCGGTTCGATAAGAAGAAAACACTCTGGTACTTTACAGGGAAAAGACTTGTCATATATTTTATTGTTAACTTGTATTTAAAAAATCTCTTAGTTATTTAGTTTAGAATAAAAGTTTATTTCAAAACACCAAATTTTAATAAACAAAACAACCGGGTAGCAGTGGCTGCCCAGGATACCCCGGTAGCTTCGCTACTGATTATAGGGAAATTTTATTATTACTATAATTACCGTCATAGTGTCATATTATTTGTTATATTAAAATTTATGTTGCATTTCATAATTACTACTGATTTCGTTTTTTGTCGTAATTTGCCACTTTTATAGTTTAACTTCAACATTGAATATATCGAAAGAAACAATAAAAAAATGAAAAAAATGTGCTGACAGACAATTGAAATCAAAACTTTCAGAATATTTTGTTCTGTAATAAATCTGTCGCTTTGTAATATAGACTAACATTCTAAATAAATGAAACTAAAACGTCTATTGAAGAAATTGTGGCTTGCGTTATAACAAATAAATCATACCAGGCATGCAATTATTATTCTTTTTATTTTCTGATTATTGCTTGACGTATAAGAAAAATATCAGTTTGAAGTTAAAAGAACTCAAAAAAGTAGAACTTAAAACGACGATATTTTTGGCTTATTTTTACTACTACTTAAGTAGAACTTAAGTTGGTTGTGTTGTGGTCGGAGAAGCAAATGTGTCACTTAAGTGACACTTAAAGTTAAGGTTACCAAAAAAAGAAGAAAGTAGTTCTTAATATTCAAATTTAATTAAGACCCATGATCTCAATTAAATATAAATAAAAATTTTAGATTAATCATTTAATTTATAATAATATCCAAAAACTTATTGAGACTATAATTTTGAATTTTTATGTTTTTTAAATAAATCATGAACTCTTGTTGGGAATTTATAGAAAAATCCAAAATTTCAAAATTAAAAATAAATTGAAATGAAGAAAATTCACCTATGCGTGTAAATATCTCAAAAACCAATCACTTTATGAGTGCCCAACAAAAGTACAGAATAATGATTTATTAAAAAAACATTAAAAAATCTAAAAATATAGTCCAAATAAGATTTTGCTCAGTAGCGTAAAATTTAGAGAGGATAAAAGTTGTACGCCACTGCAAAAGTTTATTTAACTGTTTGTTTTGTTGATAGGTGTATCTTATGCCATGAAAAATATTTACCAAATTTAGTAAAATTATACGAAGAAATAAAAAAATTTAGGCCATTAATAATTTTTGACTTTTCAACTTTAACACCCTGTATTTTGGAAACCCGTAATAGTTTATCTAAGCATGTTTTGTTTACTCGTCTTATTTTTAATAAAAGGATCTTCAGTTGTTCTATGTCCCCTTCTTAATGATTGTATTATTCTTATTAAATAATATTTAATATATTTAAACTTCAGTAACCATCGGTGATTTCAATTCAGTAGAGGGTATTGAGCATTTTGGATAACTGTAAAAATTGGAAGGTCAATGGTTTTGATTGGACTTATTTACCGAACGGAAACTTGCAATATAAAAAACTTTATTGGGTATTTTGATAATATTTTATCATATATATTACCTCAGTATGATCATATTATTATTACGGGTGACATAAACATAAACCAGTTGATTGACAACCAAATAAATCATTGCAAGGAATCTTATAATTTTTCACAGTTAATATCAGAGCCCACTCGTACAACTACGACATTTCAGACACTATTAGATGTAATTTTCACGAATAGGATAGATTTAGTTTTAAATTCAGGAGTCATTGATCATCAATTATCAGATCATCGTGCTGTTTACTGCGACATTGGGTCCTATGATTGAACGTTTACGTTATCCGTAACGTACATGTTAGGCCGAGTTTTAACAGTAACGAGGCAAATTTGTATGATGAAAAACTGCTAAATTAGAACATAACAGGCGGAAAATAACAGTAATGTGTTGGAAAAAGTTGTCCATCTTACGAACTTGCCTCATTACTGTTAAAACTCAGCCTAACATGTACGTCACGGATGACGTAAACGTTCAATCATAGGACCCAATGACTTAAACGTTAGATAAGATTCCCATATTAAAAACCTATAGATGTTATAAATATTTTTCAATCAACGCTTTCAACGCAGACCTAGTGAGCGCGCCGTGGCTAAATATTATTTATGAAAATAACATTGAGAAGAAAGTACAGATTTAAGAACCCAATCGCAATATTATTTGACAACCATGCTCCTTATGTAGAAGCCAAAATTACTAATTCGTATGCTTCTTAATTGATACCTACAATTCGTGAGATGATGAAAACACGAGATAAAGCACTTTCAAAATATAAAAGATCCCAAAATATATCAGACTTCATTCTTTACAAAGAAATGCGGAATATCGTTACTAGTGCAATTAGGAAAGAAAAATCAACTTATTTAAATTATCGTGCAAGCACGCAAAACAAAAAAGACCTTTGGAAAGCAATGAAATCCTTGAATATTTCAAATAAAACTATATTCCATATTCCTGATGGCTTAAGTGACCCTACTGATATAAACAAGAATTTAGGTCGGTATTCAGTCAGAGAAATTGTTGTCCTAACACTACATCTTATTATAATTTAAATCTATTTAATCCTGGTATTAATTTTTCTTTTAAATTTGCAACAGTAAATGAAATTAGGTCAATAGTTTTGAAATTAAAATCAAACGCATTAGGAATTGATAACATCTCAGCAAAAATGTTACAACTTTCTATTTCAGTCTGTACTCCTTACATAACGCACATTGTAAATTGCTGTTTAGAAGTTGGTTACTTTCCTGACAGCTGGAAGTATTCCTTAATAAAGTCTTTGCCAAAATCAAATAAGCCTGAAACATTTAGCGACCTTCGGCCCATAAGTATTTTACCGACGTTGTCCAAAATTATAGAAAAAATAATTAGTAAACAAATATATACATACGTATTTTCTCATAATATTGTAAACACTAAACAATCAGGTTTTCAAAAGGGGTTCAGTACTACAACATTACTCTTAGATTTATCAGATAACATTATGAGATCAATGGATGAAGGAAAAGCTGCAGCGGTTACTCTGCTTGACTCTTCTGAAGCGTTTGACACTATAGATCATCAGCTTCTTTGTGCCAAACTCAAATATTTTGGTTTCGATGAAACCTCACTAAAATTTTTAAAATTTTATTTAAGTAACCGCTACCAAAAAGTAACGTTAGAGAAATCATCTATCTTTAGGTGTGTAACATCAGGAGTACCCCAAGGCTCTGTCCTTGATCCCCTTTTGTTTTCCATATATATTTCGTACCTTTATAAATTATTGGAGCATGTAAATATACACTTTTGCTAACGACACGCAACAATATTATTCCTTTGGCCCACGTGAAGTAGATATAGCCTCGCAAAACATGAACTCAGATCTAAGTGCAGCATATATATATTTTCTATGAATCATAACTTTAAACTAAATGCCAGTAAATGTCATACAATATTATTTTGTCCCACAAATATAGAACATAATGTGCAACAAAATCTTAAGTTATTCATTCAAAATGAACCTCTAAACTCATGTAGAAGTGACAAAAACTTAGGCATTATTTATGACTGCAAACTAAGGTTTCAGGACTATGTTTCGCTTCTAGTCAAAAAATCGTATCTGGTTATTCGTCAATTATACAGGAATCGAGGTATTTTGAGTTTCAAATTACGTAAGTTGCTCTGTGAAAGTCTTGTATTGTCCATCCTAAATTATGGACTTTTAATTTACTATTCTTATTTGGATCAAATAACCAAATACAGACTTCAAAAGATTCAAAACTCTTATTGTCGTTTTGTATTTGGTATCAGAAAGTATGATAGAATATCAAATAAAATTAAAGAACTTAGCTGGGCTCTATATAGGAAATTTATTTCTCTATCAGATGGCGGCCACGGTATTTCGAATTCTTTCAACCTCAACTCCTATATACTTAAAAAATAAATTGATATATCGGAAAGATCTGCACAGTTTACATTTGAGATATCCACACAACTCAATGATTCCGAATTACCGATTATCATTTTTTAAAAGGTCTTTCACATATAACGCCGTTTTAATATATAAAACAGTCTACCTAGGGAAATTAGGACACGTTCTCTGACATTTTTAAAACAAAATTATAAAACGTTGCTATTAGTTGAGCAATGAATACAGTGCTAACGTTAATATATTATTAATTTCAAACATTTTTCCTTATTTAATTGTATTTTAAGTTCCATACATTTTTGTTTTTACATTTTAAAAATAACGGATTTTAGGACCTAAATTGATTTCAGTTTAGATTAAATACAGGGTTAACATTTTTTAATCATAAATTAATTGTTTAATACATTTATTATTTTTTTTTATATTGTGAATGATGTACACCTTTTGATTATTTTAAGTTTATATTAATGTTGAGGTTAAGTTGAGTAGCGCAAGCTAGACTTCGCCTCATGATGTTTATGTGCATTGTATATTACAAGCAAATAAAGGCATTTTATTATTATTTTTATTATTATTATAAATATTATTTTATATGAACGTAATAATTATTAAATAAATAGTTATTTTATAAAAAAACCCAAAATTTTCTCATTTATATTTGATTTGTCACGACACATGAATTTATACTGAAGTTAAATATGTGTGAAAACTAGAAAAATATTAATTTTGTCTTTTTTATAAAATATCTTCAACAGGGTCCACATATATAACAATAATTATTATAGACAATGAAATCATGAACAACTTTTATCCGAAGGATTAACGTATCCAATCATAAATACCAAAAATACACCAACAAGTAAAAAAACAATCCTCTGTAAAGTACCCCCCTCCCCCAGTTACTTCGACTATGCCCGAAATCTAATCAGCTCTTCAGGGGCTCATGGCAACTATGTTTCAAAGCCCATCTAATTCTTCCAGATAGTTTAGGCGTTATACACATTCACATCTGGCCATTTTTAAAAACATTTTTTTTTGGGGCCTAAATCGTAAAGATACTGTGATATCTCAAATTCTAATTTTGGAGTTGCAATAATCTCCCCATTTTTATGTGTTGGTGGGGAGGTTATTATGATTTCGGTTTATCATGTAAAGGGTCTTTATAAAAACACATCATATTCATTACACTAAAATAAGCTAAAATAAGCTTACTTACCTGGGTACAACATTGATTTTTTTCAATAATGGCACATTTAAAATTTCTACGTCCACGAAATAAAAGGTGTTTAAGTATGAAATTTGGATTTATTTAACTGATTAACTAAAAAAAAAGGTTCTCCGTATAAGATTCGATTACTTTCGTGGTTTTTGGTCGAAATTCATGTTTTAGTAAATACATTTTTTTTGTGAAATTATTCAAATACAAATTTCACCAAAACCATGAGAATAATCGACTCTTATCAACATAACTTTTTTGTAGTAAATGAGTTACGCAATCCAAATCAATTTCCTTTTCTTCCATTGGAGTAGAAATTTTAAATAACCAATTATTGAAAACAATCAACTTTGTACTGACGTAAGTTAACTTAAATCGACTTATTTTGGTCTAAGGAATATGTGGTATGTTTTTGTAAATACTTTTTACAAATACCCTGTATAAAAATATTTTTAAAATGTGTAGAATAATAGTCTTAAAATAACGTACATAGGTTTGGGACGCCCTCTATAAACCATGAGATAAAATATTTTATTTTTAATATATCTTATACATATATATCTAATCTACGATATAGCCAGGAAAAATTGTAATAAATTTTATTCAGTAGTAATAATTCAAAGGGGATGAATACGTCTGGCTTGAAGTTGCGATGACAGGCCGGGATATATCATTTATCGGGATTCTTTAGAAAAGTGATATTATATAAGTTCTCGTATGAAGCAGCATCAGCCAAACGAGGCCATCTTCGTTTTCCACGTGTCATTTCCCGACTTTTCCGAGAAGCATGTTCCTTTGATTGAACGGGAGCGTCTTACACGCCAACCGAAAATTGAAAATATGAAATAGAATGTTGCGCTTTCAGCTCTTCTAACATTCACAAAGGGACTAGGAGATGAATACGAATTTTCAGCTTGCTTAGCTGGATTAATTTTTATACGCTAAAAATCTAACAACAGAATTTTCATTCTTTGTCGAATTATGAAATCGGTGGTGTGCATGATAACGGTAAATTATCAATTGCTTGAAAACGTTCTAGAATTAAATAATATTAATAGCCTAATTTACAAAGAATCTTTAATTATTCACTCTAAATCCCTAAATATAAAAACATTAACTTCAACTAAGAGAAACAGTAGAGTTCTCAATCACACTTTAAATTGTTACTGCCTTTAATACAATTCAAAGGCTTGAGAAGAGTAATAGCAAGAAATGAGAACAAAAACAAAGTAAATATATTTATATTTTTTATTTCCATAGATCAGTGTTTCTCAAACTTTTTTGGCAACGGAACCTTTTTGAAAAGCAAAATATTTGACGGAGCCCTAAATACATTTCTAAAAAAAGAGTCCTCAAACCAGGTACTCCCTTTTGTGGCGAATCCTCTCATACTGCTGCTTCACTTTTTTTTTATTGTTACTATTATTTTCTTCGTGGAGCCCCCAACAAAGGCTTTGCGGAGCCCCAGGGCTAAAAGATCTATAGTGCCCCTTCTATCCCTAATGCATTGAGGAAATATTCTTGTTGCCTATAACGACCCCTTCAATGCTATCTTCTCAAGGAAGTGTAGGAATTGGAATGGCTTCAAGTTAGATCAAGGTAGATCGACCTCTTCTTCTAAGTGTAGTGCCCTTGAATTTTGGAGTGTTTCACATTTAGTAAGAATGTGAATGGAGCTTTCGTCCTTCCTTTAACAGAATGTACAATAAATATATTCTACTACTCTAAGTTTACTAAGGTATCCTTGAAGTTGGTAATGCCCAGTAAGGATCTCTGTTGCTCAAGCTGATACAAGCTTCCGATATTTTCTGGATATATTTACCCAGAAGTATCTTAGCCCAACTTAACCCCCAATAGATTGTTCCAATTATCGGTTCTTCTACTTCCCAATTATTTTTTAATCTCTTCTAATATTGTGTTCCTGCTGATACCGCAGAACGGCTCAGGTCTTACAGAAGATATTTGAATCCTTTTCCTTCGAGGTTATTCGCAATCTCGTTACCTTTTACCCCGTTATGTCCTGGGATAATAATATAGTAACCGGTAGATCTATAACTAATTAAATCGCACCGCTGTCACCAGCGTAACAAATAGTAGGTACCTAAGTAGAACTCTAATTTAAATCCCCCGCTATGACCAGTTTAACAAATGGTATGTCTCTATAATCTTTAACTAATTTAGATCACTGTCACCAATAAACTATTAGGGGTAGGACAGCACTCTCACCAGCTTAAGAGTCCTGGAGACTCCTGAATGACCCCATTCATTTATCCATAGCAACAAACTAATAAAGAAAAACAAATAACCCTTTTGAGCTCTTTACTAGTTAAAGACTCCGATAACTCTTAGAAGTAGGAACGCCCAGGCTTCACAATGTCTGGTTTTGGAGAGGGATAAGTTAATTAAGTGGGTAGACTATCGAACGACAAAGAAAAATAAGTAAGTAAATAGTAAACAAATGCATATTTAAAACATCTGCAAAAACATTATAGATCATCAGATAGTGACATGTTTAGGTGCCCCATTTTCACATACAATCGAAGAGGGTTGAAAAGTACATCGATTTTAAGTAGAATGAAAGTACATTTACGACAGCTTCCTGGGGATAACACCCGAAAAATTCGATTTTCCCCAACAAAAATGAAAGGTTATTTATTGCCCATATTTCCACGCAAGCCGTTTTCACTATATAATTAACTAATAAAACTAGGCTTTGAAAAAACAAAGGCTTTAATGTTGCAAGTGGCTTAAGGGTTGAAATAAGAGCGTAATCTTCTAAGGAACAATCGAGATTTTACCAGATTTTTCCATACAAGCCCACCGAATGTATGAAAACGTACATCGTCACTAGTCCGAAAAATATATTTTCTTAAGTGACCTGAATGTATAAGTCCATTTTGGGTTCGGAATTTTTTTCTGATAAGGAAAATCGAATTTTCCATGTGATGTCCCCAAGAGCCACTCGTAAATTTTCTTTTATTCTACTCAACATCGATGTACTTTTCAACGCTCTTCGAGGTTTGTATGCGAAAATGGGGCAACTAAATCGGTCACTATCTGTCAGTCTATTATTAGTTCAGAGATAAACATGATTTAATTAGTTTATATAAAAACACTTCCTACAATGGTTTAGAGTCCTTTTGATAATTTGTCCCAACCTTTTTTTTTAAACAAAATAAAGAACTGGAAACTGGAAAATAATTTATAGGTGACTCTATACCTTTAACTTACTACCAGAGATGTAACTTATTCTCTCACCCTTAACAATCATAACAAACGTTGTCAAATGCTTTGTTTAGCGGGAGAATAGAATGGCTTCACACAGACATTTTATTTACCATCGGGGTAGTAGAAACTCACCAAATAGCTACTTTCAAAAAATGATGGTGATGGTTATTAATCTGCAGGACTTTGACCAGAGAGGCTGGCTATTCCTAGATATCTCCCAGCAACAACGTGCAGGTATTTGGTGAGTTGATAACCTTGAGGATTTTAATAAACTGGGATGAAGGCTGTTTCTGGATACTCCTCAGCGACAAACAGCAGGTAATTAACGACTTTGTTGAGCTGGGAAGATGGCTGTCTCTAGATATTAACCAGCAGGTTTTTGACAAGTTAGGAAAACTGGTCCTATATGCCCACTGAAGTATACACAATGGTTCTAACGAGGCCTAAGGCTGTAGAGCAACCTACCCTGCCCACCTTATAAATAGAGAGAAACGTTGTCAAAGGAAAATAAATTCTAAGGGTATAAGAGTCAAATTGGCATAATATTTGATGACACAATAATGTTTCCAAACGCAAACAACGCAACAAATCTCAATCTCACAATAAACGATAAAAATTTCACATAAAATTATCTATGAAGCAAATTATTTCTAGGATTTAGCATCTACTGGAATCCACTTACATTCACGCGTACTTATACTGTTCAGAACGAATGTTATGACGATACATGTCGCTAATTTTAAAACAAACAAGAGCCTTTTGAACAGGGCCTGCGGCTAAGAAAATTCAACTGTCTTTTTGTTACTGTCAATTTACTTTATATATCAGAATGTAAGTACCTGTATGTGTTATTTTTATTTTAACCTGAATATTTAATTTATAAACGTTAATTTTAATTTATAAATGAAACAATATACTTTTTGTAGAATCTCTAGATTTTCCACTAAGAATAGTGCCAATGATTAAAATATCAAGTTGTAAACCTTGATTTCATAAATTAGACAGAAGCATTACCAAAAATTGAGTTATATCTGGTATTGTGATTATAATTTACTTATTTTTTACTTTTACTCTATGAATAAGTTTACATAATTATAACTAAAATGGAACAAATACGAGTATCTCCAATTTTATTAAGTTTGTTCAAATTGACAGCAAGCTCCAAATTATTTAAAAACGAGTATATTTTTTTAAATAAATAGGCACTTACAAACTTCATAAACTTAATACCTACTCTCTAGTATACCTCAGAGTCTAATTATTTAGTTAAACTACCGTTAATGTTTAACACTAAATCACACTATACTCTTTTCTTAACTAATATTTATGAACTAACTAAAAGGCTTAGTTCTTTTGAGTCTTCTCACTAAATTGTTTTGGTGAGGAGTTCGATATCCTTAACCTTTCCATGTTGGAGCAGTCATTGTTGGTGACTATAGTATACTGTCTTTTTAACAGTTTCAACCATAAGGTCCCTATGGAGATCAGTATTCCAAAAATACCAGGCCCCATCGCGATGTTCCTTGATACTTTGTTTTGGAAACTTTAAATAACTTCGATGTTTTACTTTTTTGTGGAGAAATACTTTTTTGGACCCCCGGTAATCTTCGCTGCCAAGCAGTGTGGTTCTCGCCCCTAGGCCATACCCACTAAAACTTTACCCTGATCCACGTCTCGTTTTATTGGGAAAGGTTTGGAGAGAGCGTATCGTCAAGAACAAGACGGTCTTCCCTGTTGTAGTTGTCTTCATTTTCCTTACATTTCATGATCTCCTTTATTGTTTCGATCATGTTTTCCGTTGTTATATCATGGCCGTTTAGGTTTTGTATAAGAATGTGTCAGTTTTTAATTAATTTGGGTCATCCTGCTCCTCGCATTAGGTGTATAAATCGTGTAAGTTCAGAATGAACCGTGTCCAGTTAAAAATTGCGTAACGAAGTAAGTCGTGCTTCTACAGTACTACTTGACCCAATCCCTGATATTTCTACTGAGCTTTTGTCCATTGTCCTTTTTCCGTTTGTCTAGCGTGATTGATAGTTCCTCGTTTCTGATCTGCGTTGTTTTGTCGTTTTCCTTCTTAAATTCTCTTATCCTTTCTTTTACCATTAGATGCATTGGGATGTTACTTTTACTGGTACAACTTTAAAGCTGGATACTATAGGTTTATACGGGTTTCAAAATTTGCCAGAAGAAAGCAGTTTTTTAAATGTGAATAATTTGTAGTGTTTACCTAGCAACCAATACATTATTTTGTTTTTTATTTCAACCTCTCCAAGTCTCTTTTTAATACAGGCTTTCAAAAAACAAAGTCTAGAATCAAGTGACATACTCAGATATTTTTCTGAATTGGAATGGGGAATCTGAGTGACGTTTATACTATTAAAAAATTTAATGCTAGAATTAATATGGACAGATTTGTCTTTATTCAATTTAATTCCCATCTTTTTACCCATAGGTGTTTATTTAGTCTGTAGATTTTTGCAATTTTTTATTAGCTTCTTCGTGATCCTTTCCAACGGCCAGAATTATTATGCTCAGGATTAAGAATAGCTTTGGTATAAAACAAGTAGAATACTGGACTTAGTACACTACCTAGAGGTATTTCTGCAGTAACATGTTCAAAATATGAATTAGGCCTTTATGTCTACTCTACTTTATTCTCTACTCTACTCTCGAAGATATCCGTGATTCTGTGAGTTGGTTCTATGGTCGAGTGTTTTTCTATGAAACCATACTGATGAGAGGGTATTCGTTTATTTTCTTCAATTAAAGGTTTCAATATCTTGAAAAGAAATTTTTCATAGAGTTTTGGATTAACAGGCAACTAGGGGATGGATCTATACGATGTTACTTTATCAATAAAAATACCTGATTAAGGTTATAACCTCGCCACCTTCCACATCTTCGGTAGGTATCTTAGTCAAATCCAGTTTTTTTTAAATTTCTTTTGGAAATGTAGATTTAAAGAATGTCTCCTTGTTTCAGTTTCATCCAGTCTTGGAGATCTTCTCCATCATTTGGTATGAAATGTACTCTCTAATGGCTCTGAAAATATATCTGCTTTTTGTAAATTGTTTCGAGCTCAGCTTCCATCTTTGTTTTGAATTGGTGTATTATGTGTAGTAGAAGTAGACTTTTTCTTTTTCTGAGATAAGATATTTGGTGTCTGTTGGATAGTTATTATCTTGCATTTTGCGTTTAATCTCAGGAATGTTTTCCCACACTGTTTGTTGAATATTTTTGACAAGAAGTTCAACTTCTTGGTTTTTATCGTTTCTTATTTCTCATTTTTTAACGAAATCTAGAGATCAATAATTTATATTTAAAATACAATAATTAATTAATTTATTTACATTTATTAATATAGATTTAGATTTTTATAGGATTAATAACACAAACACTATTTAAATTCGTTGGATTTTCAATCCTCTCGGAATCCTCGGATCGACTAACTCAGGAAGTAAATAATACCTAATATTAAAATATTTATTTTCAATCATGTGGTTAGCCCAAAAAGTTTCATCTAAGATATTAAACATTTATGAAATAATTTTAACTTTAGTTATTTAAACCATTTTCTCCAGGATTCTCCATATCTATTTTCTTTTCACTGTATTGAATGATGTTTATAAGTCTATAAAAATTAAAAAATATCCCATTTTCCATTTTTCTCTCTACCAAGTTTTTTAAGATGTTCTTCATTCAATTTTTGATTTACGTGTTCTTTTAGCATATTTTCTAGGATTCTTGGGTATAGTTTTTAGCTAATTTGAGCCATACATTTGGCTCTGTAATTCTCGCAATCAGTTTTTCTTCCATTCTTTAAATATAAGATTAAAAAAATCTAAAATTTTAAGTCAACTGTTTTGGAGGTATGAATTGAAAGAAACCACACACAACCAGTTAAAACGAAAAGTACATAAATATTATCCGCAAATAATAATAGAAAATGCTGGGTATTAGCGATAGCAATAAAAAACTCAGACATGCATCGAGCATGTTAAAATTCACACACTACAAAAGAAACAAGTGATTTATTGGGAATAAACTTGAATAGGCGTCCTCTCGAAGGGTATGTTTGATTTAAGAGCCGTACAGAGAATGGATAACAATATAAATGGAATGTTTTAAATAACATCACAAGCTCCATTAATTCGCATAAAATCGTCGATAAGCATCTATAAAACGCATTTTTTAAAAGTCGCACATGTCAAAAAATATGCATATTTCCAGCAAATCCATAATGGGGCTTTATTATGCACCAGTAGGCAGGTACGGCTTCCCCGCAACCCTTTCCGTTTCTAGACAGACAATGCTTGATTTGTGGGCCATCTGCATATAGATATTATACATATTATCCCCTTTTTTTATTAACTAGTCTTCTGTTTTATACCCTCGTCTATGGGTCGTCCTTTTTTTAGTTTTTTTTGTCCCTAAGGTAATGAGTTCTCTTTGTGTACCTTTTACCATATGGGTCGGGTTTAGTTTATATTATAATATGATGCCGACGGTCTTTATATACAGGTAACGTGTTTTTTTTTGACCAGTTTTGTCTTGACATCGGGGGATTGTTCTTAAAGCTTGAGGATCACTTTCTTTTATCTAAGAAAAAAATGTATAAAAGGCGAACATAATACAGCAAAGACGTACCTATGCAATTTGTTTTAAATTATTAGATTAAAATATAAACTTCGTTATAAATAATGTGTAATATACAGGGTATGTCATAATTAATTGTTCATGTAGTAACTGGACAATCCTTGATCCAAAATATGGCGATTTAATCTAAAACACATAAAATATTCTTCCTAACGAAGATATAAAAATTTAAAAAGTATGCTATTACCTTCAACTGAACGAATATATTTAATATCCATTCTAGGTAGTGAGAACACTGCAAAAAATGAAACACATTAATCACCGTTCATTTTTTGATCAACCCACTGCTATTATTTTTAAAATTTTACATAAATGACAATTCTGTCAAACTAATTGTGAGTATATTTTTTAGTTATTGAGATTCAACGTATATTAAAATGGGTTATTCTTGTGTAGAATCGATAAATAATAGCATTTCTGTTTTTATTTCGTCTATAATTATAAATAATTTGATAATTTAAATAAAACTATATTAAGTCAATTTAATTACGAGTTTTAAATCAACAAAAATAAAAGAATAGATAGTCCTGCGGTTATCGTTCTTGTCTTCCACACGCAAGACTCGAGTTCGATTCACGAATGGGGAAAAATGAAATAAACTTTTTTCTTTTTTTTTTCGTCTATTTTGTTTTAAAAATTATTAAAAGTCTTAAATTATTTTAAAATTAGTTATTTTGTCTTAATAACCTAAAATATGTTTTTATTTGTAAATTTTTGTTAGTGGGTCGTAGAAAAAATATACTGTACAAATCGAGTGGATTTTCCACATCCTACCCAGACGATTGAGCACTCCGCCTACGGCGTCGTGCTCAAATTTCGTCTTCGTCCTATACGGCCATCATATCTACTCTTGTTGCACAAACTACTGTTTCCTTTCTTTTTAAATTATAGAAAATGTTTTTGAAAACAGTTCCCATAGAATTTTAGTCATGTGAAGATTTTTATAGGACTCCAGAAACCTTTAAAAGTTAAAAGTACTTTTTTTTTATTTTATCATATTTGTAATACATAAGTCGCACAAATTTAAATTGACTTTTCATTCTTTTAAAAGTGATTTGTATATTTTAAAAATGGTCAAAGCGAAAACACAACGAGAGAGAGAGAACTATCTCCATACGTTCACGGCACATTTTCCTCGTATTGTCTCATTCTCTGACAAGGGCTCAGTGTCATGTGGCGTCCTTGCGCCGATCATCCAGGATCACATTCGGTGTAATCTACGATGCTGCAGGGATAATAAATCAACAAGCACCCCGTTTGCGTCTGGAAGTTGGAAGTTGAAGACCTTCTCATCCATCAGCTCAACCCACCTCACGAAATTAACCTCAAATATTGTCGTTTATCATTTGTTTCCCGGATGATGAGATGGTTATAAAAACATTTGCTGGATTCGATATTGGAAAATTTGTGGTAGTTTATTTGTATTTAAAATTTTATAGTTCAGGTACGAATTTACGAGTAAAAGTATATATCTACCATATAAACTAGGAATAATTGACAGTCGTTGGAATATCACAAGAAAATTAACATAATAAGGCATACAGTAATGGTTATGTTGGTACATATATTTGGAAAAAAATATGAAAACAAAACAAATCCAAGTAGAGCCGTTCTTTTATTCCCGATTTTGCTGAATGAAAACTATTTATTAGCATTGGTCATAGGTATATTTATTGTATGATATGAGGCGAAATGTTGTTACTTATGTTTTACTATAATTTTTATTATTTTGCAGGATCCTGTTTTAGAACTGCTCTCATTTTATCGTGTTTTTGTCTCATAATGCAACAACTTAGCCTAACAATATGTTGAATGTTTATTTTTACAGGACATGTAACCGCAAGAAATTATATTATTGCTCTGCTTTGATCGTATTTGGCTATAACAACGTCTTATTGATAGTTATTCTTGGCAATAGTAAAACAAATGATTTTAACCTATTTTATTAACGCTTTTATTACCTATTTTAATTTTTTATGTTTTTACGGCTCATTGATACCTATTCTTGGCAAGAGTAACTGATTTTAACCTATTTAGGCGCTTTCCTTACCTACATTATTTTTTTTGTTTTTAATAATTAAAAGTTCTATTTGATTTGATCGTATTTGGCTATATGTTGTATTTCTTTTTGGTTTCAAGGGTATTTGCGTGCTTGTTTTGTTGACTTTTTGTCTCTTTGCATCCATACTACAGCTCTTCAATTTTCTGTCCAAGCTCAGATGCACTTATTTTAACTAATGACTCATTTTTATGCTTTTTATTCAATCATTCTATTACCTTATGTACTTTTTAGGACAGTCTGTATTGTAATGAATTTTAAAAATTAGTTTACAATCGTTTCGGTGCCAGCAAACAAAAACTACTTCCGTAATAATACATCGCACCTTTAAAACAAAAGTGACACTATACAAAAAAATCCGTTTAGAGTCCGTTTTTTAATTTAATATTTTAATTTTAAACTTTCTGGTTAACAAATGAATTAAAACTATAATAAATAGTTCCATTAACATCTAAAGAGTTTCTATGAGTAGTGTTTTAAGAGTAAACTTTGTGGGATAAATTAATATTAAAAGTTAAAAATGCTCATGTGAAAATTTTAAATTTTTGTAAAGTGTCACTTTTGTTTTCAATGTGCGACATGTTGTTCTGAAATATGTTCATTTATATAGTTTAATATTTGGTGAGGGCATGTAGCTAAATGATAATAATTAAAAGTATCATCTTTTGAACTCTTGTATTATATCGGTCCAATAGTTGTGTACTTGCAATAATTATATATTGTTCTTATCATCATCTTAACACGTTATTCAATATTCAAAACCATGAAGGTGTGTTGTGTGAAGTTAAGTGATTTTTACTAGGATACATCTAATAATTATGTGAGTACTACGGTTTTCTAGCTTTTTCAATTTGTTTGGTAAAGAGGCCGTTATTCCCTTAGTACCCCCCCCCCCCCCCGAATGTCCCTTGCTGCAATAGCTAAGACCAAACGCATACCTACCCAGATAGTTTAAAGTTGTTAATGACTTTGTGACGTCACCGTTTCTTTCCATGAGAAGTTTTGTTCAATTATTTTGTAAAGTTATTATTGACTCTGTCCTTTTAACATAGCGTTTATGTCTTGTCTGTCTCAACCCTCCCCCCCTTCGTATCAGTTTGACGGATGACAGTTGATAACACTCTCCTCGATGACAAGCTATACATTGTTGACAACGTCATCCTCGATGCCTATTGAATTTCTATTACTTTATCCGTCCTTAGCGTTTTACTTAAATGCTTGCCGAATACCTTGCTGTGACAGGTGAATCAAATCAGATTAGGTCCTTATGTTCTTTCTCTCTCGCCCCGTCTTCGGCCGTTGACTTATGTCCAGCTGCCATCTTAATGTTGCTCTTATCTGCCTAATGGATCTCCAGATCCAATCACCGTGGCACATTGCGACGTTGCCTTTTTTTGTGGCTTTTCTGGCTACAAAATCGCTCGATGTCTGGGGAAATGTAAAAATAACTACCATCTACATCATGTATTGCGATGTTGCCACATCTACAAATTTCCCCAGATCTAGGGAACTCAAAAGGTTTCAAGCTCTTGGTGGAACCGTCGTTGATGACCCCTAGCGAATCTGGTAATAGTCTGTTCAATAATAATAAGATCTGGATGGAGATCGCTGTTTTTAATGTATCAAGAGGCAGCGAAAATGTTTCTTAATATTCTTTTGCAATCTCTGAATTATTAGAATATTACTGTTGCTGACACAAATTGAATATCCAACTGGTTTGAGGATTTGTTTATACAAAAGAATTTTTCTATAAGTAGATAAGCTGGAATGCCTACCAAGTAACAAGTCTATTTTCTTTTTTATATTTAGTTCTTGTCTTTTATTTTTAACATGGACCTTCCAGCGAAGTCTTACATCTAATGTACAAGACACGATAGCTAATTTGTACATGATATTGCCATCCTAGCGATAGACAAAGATTATGAAGGGGCTGCAAATAAACTACAAAGTTAGTCAAATACATAACTAGACCAAAAGATGGCATATTAAACGAAAATCTATTAATATTAATTTTACTAACAAAACTTTTCAATAAATACAAATTAAAATAAAAGTGGCCAGATAGTGATAATTCAAGTGATGAATATGTTTTAAAACAAAACAACCCAGAGCCCCTGTTGACAAAAGAGAGTTGAACAATGCAACTCAGCGACTAAACGAGACTTTTATCGTTTTAAGCAAGAGTCAATTGATAACTACCTAAGTGAACACATATTCGCTCTTGAAACCTACTAAAAGAGTTAAAAGGACCATACTTCAAGATCCATCAATTAAAAATTCAAACAGAACCTGGGCACGTAGCAACTCCCAATGTACCTAAGGATTTGCTGAGTGTTTAAAAGTGATATTTAATAAAATGATGAAATAAGAATATCATGACTAGATTGAACCAGTTAAAGAAAATATCTTCAGTAGACCAACAGAATTACAAACACTATTGAAAAATCGTTGGATAAAAACAAAGTTTGCTGTACAATATTCCTGGACGTAGCGCAATCTTTTGATAAAGTATGGTATAAAGAAATACTATTGCCAAGACAATATTCGGGTTTATTGAAATCACTGTCACCCAATAAGGTACATGAGTGTCATTAATCATCCAGAAGAAGCAACATTGTCCAGGTTCTGTGAAGAAGCAACACATTCCAATTAGAATAAACGATACTCCAATTCCATTCGATGATTCAACAAAATACCTGGACACGTCAGTATCCGCTGGAGAGTACATGTCAAAAAGAAACGAGAAGAAACTAAAATAAAATACAGAAAAATAAGCTGACTGATAGGAATAAATTCCAAACTTTCTAAAACCTGTCTAGACATATTATGGCATTTAGCTAAGGAACATCGTAGATGCACACCCGTACTGCTGCAAATATGATCTTCGCTAGGACCTAGGAATAGATTATGTCAAAGAAACTAATACCAAGTTCGCTAGAAGTCAACATGTGAATGTCGAGGCAATCCAGACAACGTAAATCAAGTAAGAAGACTTAGAAGGACTAAACCGTTTGAGTTAACCTAATACTGAAAAAAAGAGCATAGTGTGAAAAGTTTACACTTAAATATTAAATGTAATTAATTTATTTTTACATAGAACACTATTGAGTAAGACATTGATTTTAAAAGTTTCAAAACCGTAGTCAATTGAACTTTTCTAATAATCAGAATGTAATGAATATATTACCTTTCAAAGGATATTTTGTTAAATAATTAAAACATGATTTTGCAAATGTAGGGTAAAATGTGTGAAACACTTGTTAAGTAACAGGTATTATCCATTCCCTAAATCGATATTCGTTTCAAAACTAAAATACAGGCCAATTTAACCTAATTGCACTATTAATTTCAAACCTTCTGTCTAAGCGGTTCAAACCACTCTTCTACAATTTTCTCGAACTTGTTGCTATCGTCATCATCATCATCATCTTGAAAGGTAATCGGCCAAATTACAGGATTTCATTACATCCACCGCACATTCTCCGGGGACTGCCGCGGTACACGAAAGCCAAGTAAAAAACCTACAAACCGGGCCAATAAAAATATCTCTTAGACTTTTTCTTATTCTTCTTCTTTCTGCCTTATACTTCCGTTTATAACTGCTACCATTCGGCGAAGGTATAACCGTAATTAGCCGTTTTATGGGCTCATCGGCAATTATCACTCTTGCGCCGACAAGAAGTGAAGTGCTTGGGTAAATAACCGGAAACATCGAGACAGTTTACCTGAGGTTAGAGAGGGCAGGCGTTATTTCATAAATTTTAAAGTCAAATTAGAGGTTGTAAAGCTGTGATACAACCATACATTTTTCTCTAATAATTATTATTATACAGTTGTAGATAGATTAGATTATATTTGAAAGGAATAGGGTATTATTTATCTATGTCTACCGCAAACTTTTCAGATATATTGTGGGACTCCGTTATTTGAAGTATGTCGTCTAGCTTAGTCATTTTTGATGTAAATCAATTATTGATCTTTTTATTAGACTTAGTAGCTTTGACAGCAAGTAGTTGCCTGCTTATGGCTTTTCTTTACCTAGTGTTAGAAACCTCAATCTAACCAGTCCTTCTCACTGGCACAAAACGTGGGTCGATGTTTTCTCTTTTTTTTTTTATTCTTCACAGAACGTGCCTTCTTAGGCGACAGTGTACGATAAAAAGACCTATTGTTATCATAAACATTTGTCGATTTTGATTTGGTAGGTCTTTCTTGAACTTAGCCTACGGTTTCTTAATTAATTCTTTGACCTGTATGAATCCTGGACAGTTGTTACAACATTATCATTTGATGGATGTCTTGCACAGTGCCTTAGCAACTCCTCAGAAATGTTGGGAACCTGTCATGGCCTTACCTGAGCCTTCTTGGTCTAATTCCTCGGACTTTTCATTGCCTTGATATTATTCATAGCCTAACACCCAAGCTAAGGTCACTTTGTTTTGACTACTTAGCTGTGTCAGGTCTTCTAGGCAGTCTTTCACCAGTCGGGATTTGATTTGTGGCTATCTGGCTATCTAATAGATGGTAATATTTTTGCTCATATAACATTGTAACGAGTTAGACGACCAATGATGCTAATGTGCTATATAAAACGGGACCACAGGAAAAAACAATAGAATTAACCTAAAAGAGTGGACCCTTTGCCTGAACGAGGGCCCACCGCTTGAACGAGGGCATACCGGTCTTTGGACCGGTAGACCGACGCTGGCCCAATCCGACACTGTCTGGGACTGTGCAATGTTTTAATAAAGTTTGAAAATGTCAGCTATTTTCTTATTTAAAATACCAAATTACCAAATTCCAAAATGTCTCTGATGCATATTTTTTAAACTAGCACAGTAAAATACTTTTACCCCTTAGAAAAATGTTTTTTAAATGTTTCTGAAACCTATTCTCTGGTCTAAAACATTAAAGTACAATTATTTTCTTGTTAAACGGTCTTTGGTATCAATTCTTGTTTAACCATTACCATTTTTTTTACATATTCTTAAAATACATAAAAATATAAGAAACTTTTGATGGAAATATTTTTTTTATTGAACTTTTACTTTTTGAGTAACAGCTACTTGAAAATTTTGCTGGGCTAAAAAAAAGTTGACCATATTATGGTTAGCTATAAAAAACGATTTTAGCCAAAATTTTTCTCCACAAAACTATAAAACTTTCGTCTGAAATGTTTTTTTTTATAAAAGGCGATAGTTAGCTGTAACACTTTGAACACCTGGTATAGCTAAATTAAATAAAATGTCTACAATATTCTATATTGAAAAGCCTTCTGTTTTTGTATAGAATTTACTGTTCAAACGATACTACTGGTCAAAGAGGCACTATCGAATATGCTGTCTGGTCATTGCCTGGCACATGGCCTTTATTCAGAAGTTAGTATTAATATAGTAAAAGGCCCGCAATTTCCCGTTAACTTCCCATCCATCAATAGGCCATTAATTGCCAATATATTTATTTCTAGACATTAAAGGGAAAATTGAGGCCTATTAACTGGATTTAATGGCTAAGTGACTTCGATCCGACTGTTGGTCCTAGTGATCTATATATGCCGGCCTTTTAATTATAAAAGTTAAATGGCCATTATTACAACTGGAGGATAAGAGTTATTGGGCCTTTTATTACCCTTGCACAATATGTTTGCTGGGATGTGTCACTATCATGAAACTAGAAATAAAGATTCTAAGAAATTAATGATATCTATTGCCAAAAAACAATGGAGAGATTATAAAATGACATTCAAAGTATTTCAAGAGGAAAAATTAAGCATGACATTCAATAGAATCGTTACAGAATGTACGCATGCACTGAAGACACATTTTTGTTATTTTTTTATTGTTCTGTTTATTTCTTTCTTGTTTTAATTCAGTATTTTCTGGTTTAAACATAAATATAAAGTTCCATGTAATTTTCTAAAATATTAACGCACTCTATATACCAGTGAGAATAACAATAAACATTTTAAATAATTTATAAAATTACTTAGGGATGGTAGTACACTATAGTAAAAGCCTCAATGTTTCCTTACAGTAGTTGTTTATTTTTAAATTTTATAGGTAAGGGTAAACAAACAAAATTATCAATCGGTTCTAAATCGTTCCAACACTAGTGAAGTTGATCCTGACATTCGCGCATGCATCCTAAGAAATTCTAAATCATAATCCGAACTCTCGTGAACTTTCTGTTATTTATTATACCAACTAAAAAAAATAAATATTTGATAACTGTTCCGTAGAGTATTTCAACAACTCTACCTTTTTCAACTTTACCTGAGCGTCAAGATAAATCGCAGCTGATGAATAGAAACAGTTAGAGGCTTTTATTTCCCAAAAAAATGGGGATATAATATTATTGCGGTTAGGCCCCTGTACATAATGCGAAATCATTCGCCTTTTTAGTTGCGATTTGTTCGGACTAACAAAGGGACTGACAGTGTAACGAATTGCATTAGCAGATTAGTGCGAGGCTACGCATTCTCCACCTGATGTCAATCTGTGTCTATCATTTATAACTTTTGTTGGGTTTATCCTAATGGATTGTTTATCTTAGTTATGTCTAGAGAGGGTAGGTAAATACGGTTAAAAAACATATTTAGGAGATATTAATAATAATACAATAATGATTTGATCAAAAGTAGATAGAAAATCTGCGACGGCTTCAAATTTATCAAAGGTAAAACCACGAGTCTCTTAAGACACAATTTAAAAGGACGAGTGGTATTTGAAGTAATAAATTTTTGAATCATTTTGTATGACAAAGACACAATAAAAATATTTGAATTAAAAAATAATTTGAAAGCTTCTACAAGTGTTTAATAAACACAAATATTTGTTCACAATAGTGTAAAAACTAAATTTCACAACATATTACTGCCGGGCATGCGCAAAACCGCGGCAATATAAAGTAGAGATCTTTTGCTTTGAGGAGTTTGTCAGTTACCACATTTTAATGTTTTAATTTGGTTTTTTTGTGTCTTAAACTATAAAATTGAATACTTAATTTTGTTAATTTAGAACTGTTTAAATATTTAAAAATGATGTTTAATAATTATGCTTCATTTTGTAAGGCTCTACAGTCTGTTCGCTATACTTACGCGGGTTTCATATTAAAAATTTTATGAGTATTTCCAGGTAAGTACCCGAAAATTTTACCTGTTCTTTGGGGAAATATCAACTGGTTAAATGAAATAAAAAATAATGTACAACTTTTTAAATAAATAATAATCTAGTCTAATGTGGCTATTATAAACATAATAATAATTTTATATTACATTTCACACAGAAAATATGGTCTATGTTTAATAAGAGGGTTATTTAGCTCAAATAAAATATTTTCTAACATAAAAATTTGTTCCATGTAGAGAATTTCAAATGAAAAATAAAAAAATTGAACTTGCCAACAAAAATGAAAATCAGTCATTATCATCCAAAATATCAAAATCGTCATCATCATTACTGTCATCACCATTAATTGTTATTATGATTGGACTTATTTCGTTTATTTTATTTTCACGAGTCCACCAATCTTCTATTAGTTTCTCGCACTTGGATATACAGTTCCGCCACACTTCTGGAGTTGCAATTGAAAGTGCTTTTCGCCAAGTTTCCCGAACTGCGTCGTCACTATAACCATTAGGCCCAATATGGTTGTCACAATATTGTTTTGCTATTCCCCATATATATTCGATGGAATTAAACTGGCAATGATACGGTGGCAGACGTAAAACTTGATGACCGTAACTTTCAATAATCTGATCCACAACAAAGGTTTTTGGTTTTGCGTGTATATTTGCCAAGCGTAATAATTCTGATTTTAATATATATTGAGGAAATGGTATATGTTCCTTTGTTAACCATTCTTTAATTTTATAAACAGTCCAAGAATTCGTTGGACTTTTGTCTAATACTTCAGAATGGTAAGGAGCATTGTCTAAAATAATTACGCTGGGCTCACTTAAACCTGGGAGAAGTTTTTCATGCAACCATTTTACAAACATTTCTGTGTTCATATTATCGTGATAGTCACTGGATTTTGATTTAGATGAAAATATTAAATCAGCACCTTCTATAAAACCCAATTTCCCTCCTGCATGTAAAATTATGTGTCGCTTCCCTTCTTCATCGGTATGTTTGATGGACTTTACGTTATCATCTTGCCATATTCTATTGGTTGCACCCCTAGAAAATATCCATGTTTCGTCTAAATATAGAAAATTCACCCCTTCTTCTTTAAATTAAGAATATTTTCTTAGAAAGTTAATTCTCTTGTGCACGACGGAACTTCTTTCACAAAGGGCCTATCTGTTATCCTTCTTTTGAGATTTGAAACCCTAGTTAAGTATCATTTGCCATAGACTTGTTCTGCCAATGTCGTCAAATTTTCTATCTATTAATTCCGAGAGAATTGTATTTAAGGTCACATGTTCCTTGTTGGCCCTCATTCGATAAATGGTATCACGAATTTCAATTTTCTTCCATCTGGAATATCTTTCGTTTTCAATGATGGCCGAGTTTTGCGGTGATCTTATTTCGGCAGTTCACTATTGTGATTTTGTAATACTCCTCTTAATTTGGTTTCACTAATTCCTAGATCATCGCATACGCGTTGTTGTACAGATATTGCCGATTTTGAAGGACCGCCATTTTCTTTTTCATCCGTAAAACACTTATGTACACCACAAATTAGACTATCTACATCTAACACACGTCTAGGCATTTTTAAAATTTCCACTAAATTTACAATATACATACAATGTCAACACTTGCAAAGAATCAATTCAACTGCAATATTTGTAACAAATTTAGTACCTACCCTGATGTTATTTTAATTTAAATCTGACCATTAGGGCAATTTTACCTAATTTCTTGGGAAGAGGCTTGTTGGAACTGGTTGACAATGACTAATTTGAATAATTTTGTTAATCCGAAACCCGCGTAAGTATACCGAACAGACTGTAGCTCAGTTATTACCACTAGGAGATTAACAAATCTATTTTTTCTAAGAATGTTCACAAATTTGTTAAAAAAATTGAAAGTTTTATTGGAAAAAAATCAATCAATTTTTCTTAATAAATAGAAATACGTCTATAACATATTATGTGCCTAATATGATAAATATTAAACTATCAATTACAAAAATAAGTTTTTACATGAATACAGAGATAAACCAAAATTTAGTTTTAAAAGTTATTTTACCAAATGACAATGAATTTGAATATGTAGTAAACACTGAGCCTATTGTTAGTGACTTAGGAGAACCTAATAGTTCTGTTTTAGATGTGGTCCATAAAGTCCTTACGCCTATCATCGTATCTTCAACCCTTTAATTGTTATGAATTTTTTAAAATCCAAAATTGACAAAAATTCTAATTTTCTTGAATTAAATAATATACCTTAAAATTTAAAATGCTATAATTTTAAATTTTTTACCGAATATTCAAACTTTAATAAACGAAATTACCTAAATAAATTTTCAAAATTTTGTTGTTATGTTTTTTACGCGCGTGTACTTTTATAGAGAAGTACTTCTATCTCACTTCCAACTCAATGTATAAGATGGGCAAGAGTAAGCCTACTATGATCATTGTAACAGGTAGAAATTTTTTACGGATCACGACAAGTGCATTTGGCCTTTTTATCATATTAAAAAAAAAAAGGTTGAAGAAGATTTTACTTCTCAGGCAGTATCTGACAATAATTTTTTCATGAATAAAAATAAATGTTAAAAATAAATGTTTCTGTTAACTTTAATAAAAAAAATCACATGATACAAAAATATTAATCGGCAAATATAACAAAGTGTTATGAAAAATGTTAATAATAATTTTTTTAAACTTATTACCTCTGAAAACCAGCAAAAAATTGATTCAGCGCGTCATCGGGCTTTCTCTTACCCATCTTATACATTGAGTTGGAAGTGAGATAGAAGTACTTCTCTCTAAAAGTACACGCGCCTAGGAAGCATATTGTTATAACGTAAAAAAACATAACAACAAACAAAATTTTGAAAATAAACAAAATTATTATAGTTTGAATATTCGGTAAAAAATTTAAAATTATAGCATTTTAAATTTTAAGGTATATATATTTAATTCAAGAAAATTAGAATTTTCGTCAATTTCGAATTTTAAAACATTCATAACAATTAAAGGGTTAAAGATACGATGATGGGCGCAAGAACTTTTTTATTCGAAATGTCCTAAAGAATATAAAAAAAGTTAATTAATTGCAAAAAATGCATTTTTTCTGGCTTAATTAATTTTTCGTTGTTTAAACAATAACATCAACAGATATCGAGTGTCATCTTACACTTTTATAATCAGGAAAGCCTTCCGGACATTTAAAAAAAAATAAGAATTAAAACAATTTTGCAAACGAATGCGCCACTATGCCCTGCACTATACCTCTCATGAATTAGTAGTTTGTGTAGTAAAAACTGCATATTATGCGTTGGTTGACTCCCATTTACGTTATGCTGTTCAGTTTTGGGGAGTCGGTTATGCCGAGTTATTTAGTAGAATCTTTATAATGTAGAAACAGGCAACAAGGTACTTATGTAGAGCACACAGATTAGTTTCATGTAGACCGCTGTTCTTAAAACAAGAAATATTAACATTAACTTCATTATTTATCTTAGAAACTTGTTGCATAATTCATAAGGACAAATCGAATATATCCCGTGTAACTCGCAAAACGGGTAACTTGAAGTTGCCTATTCCCAAAACTGAACTTATAAGAGACTCTTTTATATATAATGGTATCAAGATGTACAACAGGCTATCTCTATCACATACTTTGACAGATGTTGAGTCACAGAATTGTTTTAAAAAGCTGCTCAGGAGATTTCGGTTAACTAGGCCTTATTATGATATTACATAATTTTATAATGACGAAACACTGTGATATGTGATTTATTTTGTTTTGTTCTATTTTATTTTAGATGTATGTATTAATGTTAATTTATAGTAATGTTTGTTTATATTTTAATGACTATTTATTTGTGCTTTATATAACAATATTGTGTTTGTCAATCAGTATTTTAACTTGAACAATAAAGATATATTGTCTTTTTCTCTCTCTCCTCTCTATCTCTCTAAAGTTGGGTATAAGTGATTAGTTTAATATGTGTTTAAAGAACTACATATTGTTTCTTTAAGCAAGAAATGGTCGATTTAAAAGATAAAAAGATAAAGTTATTTATAATATATCAAAAAAAATATGTTATTTTTGTAATTGTCAATTTGAGTATGTACCTGCGTGAATAATGCCCCATTACTTTTATTAAAAACACGCACCTGCCAATTAAAGTAATGTAGCAATTTAAAATATGTATTAAAAATCTATTAATTTGCTAAACATAATATAATTCCGTAATGGTATTAAATTGTCTTTTAATATAAATTTAAATTACAGGTGGTGTCAAGGTGGCAGGTTTTTTCTTGCAGCAATTATTAAAAGCGATTCGATGCTAATGACAAGATACAAATATGCCTTTGTTTATCTAAAGTGGATTGAATAAAACAGAATGGAATGAAAAAACAAATACTTGTAGAGAAAAAGGATCTTTTCTAAACGGCCAATATTTGATGTTAACAAGAATATTATGAAGCGTATTAGTACGAATTCGTATAAGATTCATGCGTAAATAAGTTACAGATGAATTATTGTCCGTAAGGGCAGACAATATTTGTTTAGATTGAATGGTGAAATATATATTTCGATCTTGCAGACATTTCTAATGCTTTTTTTACACAAAATATCACCAAAACTACTAAACTAGAGCAACAATATCACACAACACACAACTGCCGCTATAGACAATTGCACAAATAGGAATCTTGTAGAAATGCTGGTAATGGCAATCAACAAGTCAAGTTAGTCAGGCGCATAATTAGATATTTCAAATTAATCACTTGTTGCATCAGAATTTTTCGGTTTTGCCAGGTGCAGCATTAGATATTTTAAGCTGACTACTTTTACCATCATATTTTTTTGGACTGAATTTCTGTACTGTCGAATGGAAATAGAACTTAGCTAGTTGTAGCATTAAAAAAAACGTGCAAAATTCAATCATTAGAAGTACCTAGATAACTCAAAATCACAAAAGTTGTAGTATTAAGGGGAGGCTATGCTGTTAAACTTTGTACCTAACCAAGAACGCCGCGATGTTGCACCATCTCATAAAACGATTTTCGATAGATTCCAATTGAGGGAGAGACCACTAAGGTCAAAAAGTACTCGGAAATCAAATATCTCTTCAATCGTTTAAGCTACGAAGATGCGGTTTGTAGCGTTGAATTTCTCTCTAAAAGCTCTACAAAATGGTAACTACTGCAATACCTCAAAATTTTGAATGATCGGTTAGTAATTTTCAAAATGGAGGCACACATTTTTGAAAATTACGGCTTAGAATCTATATTTTGATACCATGAAAAAATACATCCCAATTTTTGACCTTTTTTGCCAGAATTCGATGTTTTGTGATTTTATTTATACGCCTATATCTAATATATTCTTAAAGTATGCTTAAAAAATTACTTAATGAGACCTACAAAATGGTGTATTAAACAATAGGATGTGGATGTAAAAAAGTGGATTTAAAAGTCATTAATAGTATCTGTATCTATAACGTGAATTTCACAAGGGAATGTTCTATAATTAGGTTTGTAACTACCGATGTTGTCATTTCAATAGAAGAACCATTTTCAAAAAATATTTGGTTGGGTGTCTTCTTGGCTAGTGAATCAACAAGACGGTTATCTTTCGATGTCGCGTGACCTTTGATCCATCTTAAGGTGACCATATTGTTGATGAATACTTCGGCGAAAGCTTCGTGACATTTCTACTAACCCTGAGTAAATTCGTAGTCTGTCCAGGGCAAGTAGTGCTTGTCTGCTATCTGTATAGATAAGCATGTATGTTCCTTCCAGTGACATTGTTTCTGGTGATTTCTTTTGTTGCTATGATAATCACCCTTAGTTCGGTTTGAACTACACTGGCACTGTTACTCACAACCCATTTAATGTTTAGGTTTAAGAATTTGAAGTATATTTCACATCATGAGCCTTGTTTTGTTTTAGAATTGTCGGTGTAGATATGAATAGTACCTGCCAGTTCGGGCTCTTCTATTTGTTCTTTTATAACTTTATATGGCTTATGGAAGATATATCTCGGTGAGATGGACTCCATGTTCGCTTGAAGCTGTGGGAGCGTATCGAGCGCCTCCAGCCAAAAACATCTCTCCTCATCAGATTCTACATCAGGTTCTATTCCAACTGTGCGGAGGCGTATCATTATCATCAGAGCTATATCCTTGATGTAAATATCAAGATGAGGGATACTTAGAATGACTTCCATGGCTCTGGTTGGTGTAGTTTTTATGGCTCCTGTTGTGTTGCGACATGCTGTTCTTTGAATTTGGTCTAGTTTGTGGATAGCTGTCAATTTTTGGGTTTTAGGTAGGTACCTAAACAATTGCACCGCATAGCGATGACTCTATGGAAGAGACTCCAGGTGCGCCATACGGTTTAACATTTATAATAATGAGAAGATGTATTCTATAGAAAGCCTTTTTCAAGAAAGCCAAGTTTTTGACATTAAACAGTTCTAGGGCTAAACATTATGGCTACATAACAATAAAAATAAAATTAACTTATTGAAAAAAGTTCGCAGAGAAATAAAATGCAATAAATATATTGATCAACGTAGCTCTAATCCTTTTACAGATGACTAAGACTATTCAAAGGAATAGGTCAACCTCCGAAACTCCCACTAATGATCCGTCAATATACGTGAACCGTTGACTTCTAAAATCTGGTGGATACGTTATTACAGAAAGTTCTTGATTCCGATAAATGATCTCCAAATTGCAATTTTTGGCAAGAGCACTTTGGTTCAATGTAAGAAATTAAGAATAGCTAAAATTTTCAAAAACAATTCTAAAGAAGGCATCGCCGTCGCAGTAAATTCTGGTAAATGCGCGAACAATTCAAGAAACGTATGCATATATAAATAGGCCACGTTTGCTGTTATTATGCACAGTATATAAATATATTGATATGATATTTTTATTTAAAATTAGAAGTATTACATGTTTTTGGTTTTCAAATTTATAATTTGATAATCAACGTTTGATGGGTAAGGTCGGTCCTGAAAAATACATTTTTAAAAAGAAATCAGGATGTCGACTAAAAAAGATTTGTCAGATAGAATTATGAGAATTGTCAGATATTTTTAGGGGGTTGTCAGAAAAGATTGTATTGAATGGAAATGAAAAAATAGTTGGATTTATTGAATGAAGATAAATATATATGATACAAAAGGACCTGTGCTTGATTATTTTATTTGAAGCATGAACAGAATAAATATTAAAGGGAAGTAAGGTACATTTTATTAAAAATATTCATGAAAGAAGTACTTATCCAGTAGAATACTACAGAAAAAGTAATTTAGTAAGCAGTTGAATATAAATAACATTTAATCAGAAAAGTTACATCGTAGAAGAAGCAGTGAGGTACAATTAGGATACCAAGATAACCGTCGAATCCAGAAAGAAGAAAGAAAATCTTTTAGTATAATTAGTGAATTAATATAGTTTGATTTCTTTTAGTTTTAAAATTAATGTAAGTTCACCAAACGTTGAGGGAATTTTCGAGTAAATCAGTTAAACTTGGGGGCTGTAGGAATCCGCACTCTGCAAGGGGTGCGAACAAGAAGATGAGACCATCGAGCATATCCTCTACGATTGCTTGACGTTCTAATTTATTAGAAGATTTGTATTTGGCGAGTATCGGCTAACACCGGCCCTAAGTGCCGTGTGGTAATCCACCCTCCACACGTTACAGAGAGATATAATTGTATAAATAAATTTAATTAAAAAATAAATATTTTTTTAGTGAAAATAAATTAAATAATAAACTGTTTAATATACACAAACGTTGCAGTACTTACTGTTCAATGTTTTACCGCCAGATATGTATACCTAATCTAATCAGGAACAAGTTCTATTTAAAAAATTTCATATGTATTTTTATTATCGTAAATAAACATTTTCATTATTTTTATTACATAAGGTTTTATTTAATTTTCCGTAATTTTATGTAATACAAAAGAGAGGAAAAATTAAATCAACGTTACTGAAACGTTGATGATAAATAAAATCGATTTGAATAATATTTATTTAATTTACTTCATCGCACTTAATCAAAAAACTGTGCTCATTTTTCAAAAGTGATGGTAACATATTCGAATCTCCATACGGAGATAAGAGCTATGCCCCGAATATCAACCGAAGCTCTCGAAAGTAAAAAAAAATATCAATTTTGAAGGTTCATTTCTCATAAATTTCACCCTCCAGTAACAACGGGTCATTTATAACGCCGCAAAACTTCGAACAATGATAGACAGAACTATTTATCTGAATAGAATACCTTATTATTCTCTACATGATAAACTTCTTTTTTTGCTGCCTATGCAAAAAGTTTCTTGAAGAAAATGCGTATCAACTTTCTTGATAAATTATCGTCTCTAAACATGTGGAGAGGATGATAGATATGCGCCGGCATGATGCGAAGAAAATGGAAAACATTACAATCTTTTCCGATCAGGTCATGAACAGAGTACAGGCTTTATTGTTTGTTCGAAATACAAATAAACATTAATTCAGTTTTGTTCTTATAAACAATGTAAAAAACAATTATTATTATGCCTATACACAAAAAATTACAAAACATCTTATTAATAAAATAACTATAGACCAATTTGTTCACTAACAAGTTTTACAAAAATCTTTAAAAACACACTTAAATATAGAATTAAAATGTCAAATGTACGGTTTTCAAGAAGGCTTTATTATAATAAAATTATACAGCTGTTATATAAAACAAAACGATCTTTATGTGTATTTCTGGATCTTGCAAAGGCTTTTGACACTATGAGCCACCCACAATCGTTGGAGGCTTTGGAAGATACAGGAATGTGTGGCATTGTACTAGAATTCTTAAAAAGTTACTTGTCCCTTAAAAAGGAGATGGAAAAAGTTGAAACTAAATTAAGTGCGAGTTCAGCAGTTAAATTTGGAATACCCCAAGGAACTGTGTTGAGTTCTTTACTAGAAAAAGTTAAAAATGATTTAAAACAAATAATAAATTGGTTTAAACATAAACAACTTACAGTCACATATGAGAAAATTTATTTTGTGCCCTTCTGAAGCTACAAAAATTAACTTCCACTGACTCAATCGCTTAAAATTCATCAAAATAATGAGATAATAAACAACGGATTTAGGAGTAACTGTCTACTCTCATTTAAGATGAAATTTTCATGTAAATAATATTGTAAAAACATTACGATTGCTACTTGATAAATTTAAATATTTCAAAAAGATATACAATGTGTCCCCAGATAGTTGAAAATACAGGGTGTTGCACAAAAAACTTCTGTATGACATAGAGTGACGGGCGGCGTGAAATTTGGCACATCGTAATCTTTTAATTATTCTAATGCATTTTAAATTATAACTACAAACTCGGCACAAAGTTGTTGTAGGTACCTAAGCCCGGATTAACTATTTAATGATACCTTTTTAATTACTTGTCTAATTGTACCTCTAACAGGTAATAATATATGGACCCTTGTTTCGTATATCAGTTTTCATAGTCATTTCTAGGGAAACGTTGATGGTCTATCTATTCATAATTTTAAAAAAGTGTAAAAATGGCGAATAATTTTTCGGATTTAAGTGAAATGTTCAGTTAACGAGGAAAACTTCTGGAGGTGCATCAAAGATAAATGTAAAGCAAATTTTCATACTTTAAGTGAGTCAAAAAGTCGAGTTATAACAAACCTAAGTGTAAATCATAATCATGAACCAGAACTAACAAATGTGTTGCAAACACAAGTTTTAAGTCATTGTTTGAAGAGAAAAGCCGAAAGTAATATAACAGAAAAACCTTCCAAAATGATTAGAATGGAGCTAGCTAAAAATGATGTTTCTTTAAACAATTTGACAATACGTGATCTACAATGTGCTAGAAGAAACATTTACACTGCACGTCGAAACTTGTTGCCAGCTTTGCCAAAATCACTATCGGAGGTTCACAAAGCTTTGAATGAACTTCAACCAAAAACCAACAGAAATGAAGACTTCCTAATTATTAATGATTTATCCAAAAATTTAGTGACATTTAGCTGTAAAAGTAATTTCAAGTTTTTAGGTGAATCAAAAAGTATTTTATTAATAAAGGCCATAGTTTTGGGATATTTCATAAGCCATCACATACTGATATTACAATAAATAATAGTTCATCTCATCCATACAAACAAAAGCTGGCAGCATAAAACAGTATGATCCATAGATTAGTTAATACCCCCCTTACCAAAGAGAACTTCACAAAAGAATTAAATATCATTAAACAAATCGCAGTAAACAATAATTTTAATTTAAAGTTAGTAGACAACATTTTAGGGAAAACACTTTTTAAACATGCTATTCAACAAGTTTATCCCATAATTAAAGATCAAAATTGTAGATATAAGACTCATAGGGCCATTTGCACCGCTAGTAGTAAGACATAAGCGAAGCCTAAAATGACATTTTTAATGGCAATATGTCACTTTAAGCTTGGCTTATTTTTTAACGACCAGTGGTGCAAATGGACCTTACACATATAGGAGCTCCAAGTGAAAAGGTATCATCATATTTAAAAAACCAACATATTAACGTAGTTTCAAAACCAATAATACGCTTGGGAAGTATATTAAAAACAATAAGGGAAAATTATCCTAATAATAAATCGGGGGTATATAAATTAAATTGTGGTAGTTGTCCAAAATTGTATATTGGTCAAACAGGCCGTACTTTCAAAAAGCGCTATTCCGAACATTAATAGCTATACAAAAAACAAAACTAATTCTACTTACTCAAATCATACTCGTATTTTGGCTGAAAATCATTCTTCTACAGACAACTTTGAAATTTTACATATAGAAAATAAGGGCATTAAACTAAACCATTTAGAAACACTTGAAATAAAAAGATAACCTAATAAATGATCAATTAGATATTAATAACTCACCTTTATTAAATCACTTTCCTAGTTTTCTGTGAGATAATCCCGGTAATGTACTATCTTATTGTTATCTGATTGATAGCATAATTACTTAAGTACCCTTATTTACTTTAAATTAGTCAGTTTATTTTGTTATGTTATTGATGTATTTTCTTAATTACTTTGTTTGGTTAAATTACTTTGCATATATATTGGACACCGAATTTGTAAATTAGTCACATTTGAAAAAGAAGTTGTACTTCTAAACATGTCATGTGTAGTGTTTTTAATTTTTTAATTTTAATTTTTTTAAAATGAAAGTTTTGTGAAAATCTACCAAATTTGGTTTTACTCATTTAAGACAAAAAGTATTTATATGGACGGTACATTTTCTTACTACAAATATTTTAAACATATGTTTACAATACATGGTTTTTTTAATGGCCATTATATACTGTTAGTTTTTTGTTTATTAAAAGACAAAAGTGAAAAAACATATAGGTTTTGCATATCAAAAATTAAAGAGTATTGTGATTATATAAAAATAAAATTTGTACCAGAAGAAATAGTACCTAGTGGATTTTGACATATCTATTCATAATGCAGTGTTAGAAATTTATCCAAATGCTAAAATTACTGGGTGTCGATTCCACTTACCTCAAGCATGGTATAGAAAAATTCAAAATCTAGGTTTATCAAAAGAATACAAAGACAAAAATTCTGAGATTGGAAAGTGGCTCCATTATTGTTTTGGTCTTTTATTTTTGGAACCAAAGGACGTTGACGATTTTAAGCTATTGCATAGCTTTTATCGCGGGCTTTGAGTGCGGCGACCAAAGAAATTCCGTAACGACCGTAACGAAAAAAAACCTAACACCCCCCACTCCGACCGGCACAGCGGTACGGCGTTAAACAATATTAACTTCTCATTTATTCAATAAAAGAAAATCGAAAAATCGAAAAATCGAAAAATCGAAAAATCGAAAATCGAAAAATCGAAAAATCGAAAAATCGAAAAATCGAAAAATCGAAAAATCGAAAAATCGAAAAATCGAAAAATCGAAAAATCGAAAAATCGAAAAATCGAAAAATCGAAAAATCGAAAAATCGAAAAATCGAAAAATCGAAAAATCGAAAAATCGAAAAATCGAAAAATCGAAAAATCGAAAAATCGAAAAATCGAAAAATCGAAAAATCGAAAAATCGAAAAATCGAAAAATCGAAAAATCGAAAAATCGAAAAATCGAAAAACCGAAAAAAACGAAAAATTGAAAATCGAAAAATCGAAAAATCGAAAATCGAAAAATCGAAAAATCGAAAAATCGGCACAGCGGTGCGGCGTTGAAAGCCGTGCATCGTCTAACGTCGTTTTAGTTCGGCAGACTTCGGCACGGTGTTTGTGTGCGTGCGACTAGACGTATGCGTGTAGACCAGCTGCTAACTGCTCATAACTGATTCTATCTCTTTTAGACACAATTCCAGAAAAATTGAATTTGAAAATGAATAATGATCCACAAGAATCCACAACAAAATATGGGAACACCATTGACGCGGTATTTTCCAGATATTTAGAGAATATCAGGTCTCAAACTTATGTTTCTTATTTCAGTTATTATAAACCTATAGTTTCAATGATAAAAATCCCTGAATAATCTACATGTATTGTAAGATAATAAAAATATTTTAAACAATATTATTTTCTCATTTATTTAATAAAAGAAAAAAATTTGTTTTTTTATCGGTCACCACGCTCAAAAAGTGTAACTTGAATAATTATCAAAGAAAAAAAAATACTGCACAAATAAAATAAATAAATAATTATAATTGCATAAGTTGATAAAAAATGCTATGCAATAGCTTTACCGCGGCAGTCCCCGAGTGCCACACGTATTTTTATTTTTTTGAGCTCTACGAAATTAAGCCAGCAGATGAAAGAAAATTTTTGAAAATAGCATATCATATGTAGTCAGCAACAGCTGAAATTTCTTCGGCATCAGATGTACTGTAAACTAGTGTAATCTATAATTCATGTTTTCTACAACGTACGCGAACAAAACAGGTGAATTATGAGAAATATGCTTACAAAAAAGTGGCATTTCTGATGTATAACACCCTGTACCTCTCGATGACTAGTCATATAACCTGTATGGACCAAGAGAGACTTTTTGTCACAGCTTCGAGTTCTACGAGAAAATTTGACAAAAAGCCATTTTTCCACAAGAAATGTGCCTGGTTATTTCTCTCAGTGTTCCTTGAAGGGACAGATTATTATTATTATAACAATTAAAGTATATTATGGTAAATCAATACTAAATTGTTAACTACGCCTTGATAGACCCGAAAATATTATTTGTTAAAGAAACATCAGACATATGTGTGTATCCCGACAACACGGGAGAGAAAATGTTACCCGACAAAAAAGGAAAAAGAGAACTTGTAAAATCTATAACTAAAAAGAGAAGGAGCCGTTCTGCTCCCAGGATTGGTTATAATACAAATGGGATATGTAGATACAGAGAATATAAAGCGAAGAAACGTCAGTAGCATGTGTGTTGTATAGTTTGACACAACAATTTTCGTATACGGCCAAATGTAATATTCCCGACTGTTTGCCTGGACGATTGTATCAAGATTCGACAGCACAACTCTTGACTGATGCCAAACTTACGACGCCCATATATCTCATATATACACGCTGGGTTTTATATTCCAAAGCCGGGGACTTGAGAGAGAAAAAATTAGGTTTCGAATATTGAATAGTAAATATCAGAAGCTGGATGCTCGGAGTGAATGTGAAATGTGTTCCACTCTTGTTATCCTTCTCGGAAAATTTACACACGTGGATCGCACTCGCCTACTCTGGATATATTCGGAATTTTATTTCTGTAATTTGATTGTAATACGAAAAACTTAAATCGGGTTTCGTAGAAATAGAAGGAGAACACAACGAGCTATGTAAACAAATAAGTTATTTTTTTACGGTTTAAATCGTGGTTTGTGTTTTGTTTCTATTGTTTCACTGTTTACTATTTATTTGTTTGTATCCAAACAGACCCACAGTGCCTAATTACATGGATAATGAAACTATTAAACATTATTAAATTCTTGATTGTTTCGGCCTTCACTTAATGAAAATCCATATTGTTAAAATGAAGAATACCAAACTTTGAAGAATTTCACACTTTAATTTTTTAAATAAAAGTGTTTGTTTAAATCTAACAAGTTTGGTTTCCTCATTTTATTAACATTATTAGCAATGGTATAAAATAGTATGAAACAATAAAGCAAATACATTATTATATTAAATTCAACAATAGAGGTAAAAAAAACTAATTTTAAACTGTGATATTAGAGCAATTTGCTGTAGAAGGATATTAAAAGAAACATTTTTTGGAAGAGTCCAATCTATATCAACCATGGTAATATAATAGTTTGCTAGATAATAATACTAATAAATTCTATTTATTCTTTTCATTACAATAATTGTTTTTACAATTTTTTATTTACAAATTATAGATGCTGAATAAATAGATATACATTTAGTCCATTGAACCAATGAGGTTGTGCATGGACACTAAAAGGAAAATATAAAACATGTGTAACGTGTATAAACTATATAATATAAGTACGTTATCTATATATTTTTTCTGGTAGAGGGAGTAAGGAGAAATCATTTCTTAATTAACTAATTTAAACTTAGTTTTTAGATACTGTTTATTAGGTTGCTAGTTTTATCTCTTCCTAGTAGAATTATATATTTTTTAAATATATTTTTAATGAAATTTTCTGAATTTATTTTGAAGAGATAGGTTTTATATATTTCTGGAAGATAAATCTTACGTGGTAGGTAACTATGAGAACGAAGACTAACGTTTTTTTGTAGTAATTATATGACTGCATTATCGGTACCTTTATACCTGGTGTCATAAACATGATTAACTTTTTCCAATAGTGTTTTATTTTTGTAAGTAAATAATATAATTTGATTCATAAATAATTGTCTAATATCAAGTAGACCAGATTCAAAAAATAACAAATGAGGTGGATAAGTAGATGGTTTATTGAATAATATTTTTATAATACGTTTTTGTATTATATCAAGTTTTTTTAAATGACAATTAGCAGCACTTCCCCGACTCAATATAGCATAACGTAAACGAGATTCAACAAGAGAATAATTAACTATTTTCAAGAATGATTGGTCTAATATATTTTTTAAATGTTTTAAACGATATAAAAGTTTTAGTGTTTCCGTAATATTATTAATGTGCGCATCCCATTTTAAATGTCTGTCTAAAGTAACTCCTAAATATTTATAACTAGTTTTGCATTCTATTATTATATCTTGTCTTATGGTTAGAGTTTGGAAATCTGGCAAACATCTTGTATCATTCGAAAAAGATATAAAAAACGTATTTTCACAGTTTACTGTCAATAATTTGTGCCAAAACAGATCTAGAATTTTTGCCAGATCCTTTTCAGCTTTATTTTTCAATTCGCCCCACTTATCAGCACTGTATAAAATAGCAGTATCATCTGCGAAACTAAGAAGTTGTCCAGCTGTGTTTTCTGTAAGTATATTATTTATATACATTGTAAATAGAATGGATCCCAATACAGTCCCTTGAGGCAACCCATAGTTAATTATTTTTTCATTGCTAATTACGTTACCTATTTTTACTACTTGTTTTCGATTATATAAATAATTAGCAAATAGATCATTTGCTGTTCCCCTTATTCCTGCATCCCCCAAGACTTCCAACATTTGAGTATGACTCACAGTGTCAAATGCCTTGTCGAGATCCAGAAATACGCAGATCACAGGTTTACTTATTTCCAAATATTTTGTAATCTTTTCCACGAGTTTCCCTATTGCATCATTTGTCGATAAGCCTTCTCTAAATCCGAACTGTTTTTCTGATAGTATATTGTTAGTATTTAAAAAATTTACTACCCTGTTTTTTAGAACTTTTTCAAATACTTATTTTTCCTAACGTACATATAACTGACATAGACCTATAATTATTTATATTTTTTATGTCTCCTTTTTTATGTCTCCTTTTTTCTGTATGGGTGTAACAACGGCTATTTTAAATTCATGAGGTATTTTGTATGTTATAAATATACTATTTATGATATGAACTATGGGCATAGAAATTATTTCAGATGTTTCTTAAATATTTTAGTTTTTATTTTATCCAAACCGGGCGACTTTTTACTTTTTAATGTATCTATAATATCTAATATTTCTTTGTTATTTACAGGATGTAAAAAAAAATGTAGTTTGATTATTATTTGCACGAGGTGAAGGGGTATCTAGAATCGTTATATTTTTAGCATAAGATTCCCCAACATCAATAAAAAAATAATTGAATGTATCTGCTATACTCTCTGTAGTATTCAATTTTATATTATTATGAGTAAATGTATCTCCTTGGGTTCACTTTTACTTTCATTTGCGCAAATATTTCTAACAACATTCCAGAGGTTTTTTGAAATATTTGTCTGTTTTCTATAGTAGTTATATTTAGCGTTTTTAATTAGTTTGTTTAAAAATCTCTTATATGGCACATAGTCACAAGTGGAGTACTAGTGGTTATATGAAACTGTGGCACATGAAATAATGTACACGAGTTCTTCTAGATGGGACATTAAATTTAAAAAAGGACATATTCTCAGGAGAATTGATTTTATTATTTTCAATAAAAAAAAATAATACAGAAAGAGATCTCCTGTTTTCCAGAGGCTTCTAAGTTAGGATGTTCTAACTGTATTACGTATAATCTGGTCTTACAATATAAATATCTTAGAAAATTGTTTTGAACCTTTCTATTATACATAAAACATACTGATATGAACATACCAGTTTAAATGTGGTTAGGTTACTAATATACTTTGGCATATTGATGATTGGGAAAAATTATAAAGTAACTTATTATATAATTTTTAAGAAAATATCAATATGATCTTCCAGTTCCTGGATGATTCGTTCCAAAAACAAAAATAAAAACTTACCACATATTATAATTATTACTATGACACTACACTTTAGGTTTCTATATACACATACCACACTTATATACATTTATACATAACATATAATGACCAAAAAACTAGGACTACATCACCCAGCGTTATAACTGACTAAATCCAGAAAGATCTCTTGGGACTTGGGATGGAAGAGTTTTCGCGGGAAATTCAATCATTCTAGTATTAATTTAATTAAAAAAGTAATTGGTTTAATACAATTATAAATTTATATAACTGTGAACATCTATATAATATCCAGAAGTAGGTAAGTTATTCTCTAGACGTTAATTATTAAACAGATTATTACAATCACTAAAATTATCACACTAATTTTAAAAATCATTACAGTAATAATATCAATACCAACCAGTAAAGTAATTTTCGTAATCCTCAGTTTAACTAAATAGATCAAATACTTAATTAAAATCGATCTCTGTAGGCCAATCACAACTAGTGATTCACATTAGTATCATTACTATTTTTAGTGTACGTCCTAGCATGTACGAGGTAAGCGCCAATAATTCCCGGCCTGACAATGAAGGAAGCAAAGTAAAACAACAAATTTTTATTATTTTTCAATGTAATCTCCCTTAAACTCAATGCACTTCTTACAACGTTTAATTAATAATTCAATCCCTTTAAAAAAATATTCTTTCGGTTTATCCTCAAAATGGGCCAAAACAGCTTCTTGTAACTCAAAATCGTCCCGAAAACGTCGCCCACGAAGGTCCTTTTTCAAATAACTAAACAAATAATAATCGATGGGAGCCATATCTGGACTATAAGGAGGGTGATTTATATTTTAAAACCCGCAATCTAGGATGGCGGCTTGTGTAACGCCAGCAGTATGAACGGGCGCATGTCGTGCAACAACCGCACGCCTCTGGTTAATTTTCCTCGACGTTTTTCCCGAATATATTCCCGCAACTTATGAAATAATCCGGCATAATATGTGCCATTAACGGTGGTATTTGTCTCTTTAAAATCAATCAGAAGGATTCCTTCACAATCCCAAAAGATCGTAGCCATCACCTTTTTCGTTGATTGGCAGACTCTAAATTTTCGTGGGGGGGCTTCACCCTTACGGCGCCATTCCATTGATTCCCTTTTCGACAGAGGATCATAATAAAGAACCATAGTTTCATCTTTAGTGACTATTGTTTCCAACACGGGGTTCGGATCATCTCCACACAGTTCCAAAAACGATCGAGCACACTCGACACGACGTTGCTTCTAAATCGCCGGAAGGTATTTGGGCACCCATCTTGCACTAACCTTATGCATACGCAAATGATCATGGAGGATTCGGCGAATAGTGGTATTAGAAAGCTTGGTCATTTCTGCCATTTCCTTGACCTTCAAACGTCGGTCACTTAGCACCAGGTTTTCCACAAGGGCCACTTTGTCCTCCGTTATCACCTCCACTGGCCGTCCAGGTCTTTCGTCATCTTCAAGGGATTCCTGACCCATGCGAAAACGTTTTGCCCATTCCTTCACTACTGAATAGGAAGGGGAACTTTGGCCATATACGCCATCGAGTCTTTCTTTAATAATTTTAGGTGTAAGCCTAATTCTTTTGTTAAAAATTTAATAACCGCTCTGTACTCAATTTTCGTCACCTGAGACATTTTCGGAGATACTTTAGTTCAAAATGCTGACAATTAAAAACTATTTGACGTAAGTCGCTTATTTTGTTACCACAGCTTACTAAGGTTTGTAGTTATAAAATGTTAAACTTTTATCCTGATAAAATATCTGCAACTATGTCAGGCCGGGAATTATTGGCGCTTACCTCGTAAATATTTAGGTATCGGGGCTTATAACGTAAACTACTACACTATGTTCAACTGGATGACATTATAATCTCCAATCAAGAATTGCCTAACACTTTTCACGGGGGGTAACGTGTACCAGACACTTTCAAAGTCACAAATTTATAAATGGAATTTACGTTATAGATAAAAGCTGAATTTTTATATGTAATTTGGACGGTTATTTAAAATTGACACTAGTGACAGAAAATCCAGTGTAGAATACATTCGGATTATTTAGATTTACTTTTTTTAATATTTAAAATTGATTTTGTAATTTCATACCTCAAAAATAGTAACATGGCATTCTTCACAAACTGGGATAAATTTTGAAAAATTAATCCTACATTTAATATTATTGATATTTCTTTTCACAATTTTTTAGCCTTTCTGAAAATATTTCCCAAAATTCAATGTTTTTGTATAGTTGGTTAATAATTTTTTTTTTCATCTTAGCTCAAAAATAAATAAATAATGGATATTATTATATTTTAATGCTATAACAGCTATATTTTTACCTTTTTTGAAAATTCGCTTTAATCAATATTCCATTCCGACCTAAAATGATTTTTATTGAGTCTATTTTTGCGTCGATAAAGTCTGAAATATCAAAAATTTCGTGTTTTAATAAAATGAACCATAAATTTTAAACGTAACGACTGGGATAGCGTTCCAGCAGAAGTTCGGATCATCTCGAATGTGATTCGGTACATTATTTCGAAATATAGGTTATCCCGGCAAAAGAAAATAGGAATATTAGACTCCGAATGGGAAAAAGCTCCTCTTCTTCTCCTGCTATCACGGCGACAGGATGAGATCGCGGTTGCCACGGCGACGGGCTTCAGATGTTGCTTATCTAACGCGTTACCGCAAGAAACATTCGTTTCCGACATGTCACATATATATAAGTACCACGAGAGGCACACACACATATCGTAGATAAGATTTTCGTTTGGTGTGCCGGAGAAAAGAGAGAATGGCTGCTGCTGCTACTGCTGTCGGCTCGTCTGGGGAATTTTCTATATTCCAAAGCTCGAGTGTCGGGGTATTTCGCCCGTGTCATGAATATACTCGACGAATACATTTGTACGTCTTTTAAATGAAACTTATGAGGTAGTCGGGCATAACTTAGCAGCCAGCAGAAATACTAAATAGAATCATATGGGCGAAAAATAATAAGAGTTTCATTCTCTCTTGTCTGCGGGTAATTTTCATTATTTATATCTATTCCTTCTCTTTTTTTTTTGAGAATATATTGATAAGATATGAAAAGGTATCAGGGATGTAAATGTAATATTACTTTTATGCCTCTAGTTGGATAAGTCTATCGATAAGTTTTTTATGTGGATAAGTTTAGTTTTATAATTATTTTATCACTTAACTTCTCTTTTATATGCTCTCGTATAGTGTTACTTTTCTTTTTCTTTAATGAAATTAAAGATTTGAGACTTTTAATCAATACCTATTAAAATGAAAGTTTTAAAATCCTATGTTTTTAAAGAAAAATAGATCAGTTATTATTTAAAATGGATTTAACAAATTAAAGATAGTGTTAGTTATTTGTAATGTACCTACATCGAATAAATTCAAATTTACGTAGTAAATGAGACATTTATCCTATAAGAGACTCATTTATGAACCAAAATCCATGTACTATTTTAGGCTTTTTACAGATATTACGGAATTAGAAACTTACCTGTCAATATTGGGATTGAAGGGTAAAGCACTCCCGAAATACTCGAAATTACTACAAATTTTCTCACAAATTCCAAAATCGTCATAGAAAATCGAATATCATCGTCAAAATCATCGCTGAAATCAATTCGACGCTCAAAAACATTAATGCAACAGCTTGTGGATCAAAAGACGAGGGAATACTCCAAAAAAAAGTCCTCGTATAAAATTAATGTGAATTTTCAGCGAAATCTGATAAAACATTTTTAAGTGATTTCCGATATACGAGTACGTTTTGACTTTACTGGTTTCAAAAACTCTTTTATGAGATGGTGCAACATTGCGGCGTTGTTGGTTAGGTAGAAAGTTAAACAGCATTTGATTCGTTAGCTGTTTTTATTTTATTTAAAACAGCTTATATTATAAATTTCAGCAAGTGATATTCTTTCTTTCTTCCAGCTTCTTATTTGTTTGACACTAATACTTGATCAGAATGTTCTTTCACTAATAGATTATTCCCTTTGGCATGGAAAAACTAGTATTCTTTCATTATGCGTATCAAAACTACACAAAATTAGTACAGTATGATCAGAAATATACAATACTGAAGCTACTATACTAATATATATTGCTTACCTTTAAATATTAATAGATTTAACAAAAATGACAAAGTTATTGTCTATTATAACAGCCAATGATATGCTCAATATGCCCACTAATCTGTTTTTCTTATTTTAATACAAATTTTTTACTTTGTTATAGTTGAGATATTTTTTTTAACTTACATAATATAATATAATCATGGGCATACAAGATTTTTCTGTTTTTTACATTAGTTTTAAAACTAGAACAAAAAAACATTAAGGCGATTTCCTCCTGGAGTCCCGTTCAAATCTAGTTAGCTGAAAGTGTAACCAATCAATTTTAGACAGTTTATTTATTTTAAAAATAATAAATTATACAATTCATACAGGTAAAGGACCCCCACACTTTCCATATTGATTTTGGGTACTGTCAGAATTTGTTAAAATTTAGTATCTTACTTTTTAGGTCATTATGGGCAACTTTCTTATGGACCTCAAATTTTTAGCTCTACAGGGTGAGCTGTTAGGAGAAGTCAACAGTAAGGGGTGCAGAAAAAATATTGTCACATACGTATATCTGTACCACTCTTAAGTAATTAATGTTTTTTTTGTAAATAGTTTGTTAATGATTACTTTGTAAAATAAATCATACAGTGTATTAAACAAAAAATATGAATATAATTACTGAAATAAGGTGCATTTTCATGTATTTCCTTAATTACTTATTTGTTTTATTGAATACTAGATAATATTAATAATATAGGGTATCAGAAAGACAAATAATATCTAATACAAAAATATAACAGTTTCTTTACATATATATACTTAGACTTCCCAATAAATTATAAATCAATTTAAAATAAAAAGAATTTGCATTTTTATAAACCTGTTTTATTACATTCATTAGCTATTTACACATCATCAGCAGTATCTAAAATAGTCCTTAATAAAACACTTGAAGGGTACTTTATATAATTTTCGAATCATGCGTATTTCAGATACCACAAAACACTTGAATTATGAGCACACATGCCTACATAGAAAAAAATTATCATCTACATTCAAGAAAAGCTTTACACTTGGAAGATTACATTTGTTTGAAATAAAGCAGAACTTGTTTCAAATAATATTTCTCCATAAAATAAGAAAATAAATGTTGAGTGAAGTGTAGGCATAATCTTGTATTTTATTCATTCGAGTATATAATTGTGAATTAATCCAAGAAAGCTCTTACGTTTATTATATGTATGTATAATATGTATAATATGCTCTTAAAACCGACTATTGCGTACTTGATTCAATGTTATAAAATGCTTCGATTCAAAGCATTTAAATTTCAGAACAAGAATTAAACAATTCGAATCCAAAACATATGTATTTCACAAAAGATTAGCTAGTACAAATTCACTGCACGGTGTTGCCAGCTGAAACCTATTTTAAAATACAACGTCTGCACTGATACGGTAGATATATGACTGGCACGTATTGAGATGTGATACTTATTATTCGGAAGTCAGAGACACAACGCAATTATAGAGAATCTGGCAAATTGGCATTAGCACAAGTTCATCCTATTGTCCATTTTCTAACATGTTTGCATCGTATCATTAGGGTTGCGTTTTACTTTTTGTTACATATTCTTTGTGATTTAATTAAGTGTATGAATAAATTAAATTGAAATGGAACATTTGGTAAATAAGTGGGGCATCAGCGACCTGATACCAATATTTTAATGTTATTATATTTAGTTCACTTCTTGTTAGGTATTATTATATATAAGTAAATTTATAATCATAAGAACACGAAACAAACTGGAATAGAAGTAAAAAAACTTATGATTCTGGATGACGACTTTTTGGAAAGACGACTTCTGCCTTGCTAAGACAAGAGGTCGTATCTACGAAAATTCTGATTTCAAGATTCTTACAAATTTAATAAACTTACATTTTATTTTATTTTAACACAAAATAATAAAGGCATATTTGCATTAAAAAATATTTACTATAATTATAAGAAAAAGTTAGTAAAATATGCAAAACTTATTTGCGAAGTCTAAAAGGACGTACTTATCTACCTACCCACATTTACTAAAAATATTCATTTTGTAGATATGACTTCGTATCTTAGTAGGACAAACTTTTATGTTCCATTTAGGTTTTGAAGTTATAAAATTATTATTATTTAAATAATAGGTGGTACACCTCAGAGAACAGAGGAATTTGGTATATTAACTAAAAACAATTTTGAAAAATGTTTTTCGGTGGATAGATACCAGTGAGAACCCTATTAAAAAGTAAGAACAGACTGATCTTATTTCAAAATTATTAATTTCTTCAATCAAACTATCTTGCGGATATATAATCACAACAAAGTATTGAAATAAGACCATTCATCTTGAATATAGTACACCTTTTTTTCTGTGTATAGTTCCTATATTTCTTGAACCAGTCTTACATGTACAGTATTATCTAGTAATGGGATTTCCTTAAATTTCTTTGTTGTATCTATAAATAATACCTGCTTCACAATATTCTAAACTTTCAAAAATAATGCAAAAAACGAAGCCATCATACATAGAAAATTTCCTAACAAAAATAAAAATATCAAAAAATTTCTAATAACTAACTTTTAAAATTAGTCCTTACAGCCCAAAAAGAAGAAGAAAATATACTATGTAAAATAGAATGTAGTCTGAAATTGCAAAGATTACAACGCTGGCTGTTAACTTTGTCAAGATAATTTAGCGGTTAGTTGATCTAAAATTCGCCAATCTTTTAGCTTTCGTATTTATTCTGATTAATAAACAAAGAAATAGAAGAAGTTATGTCGTATGCTTGGAAAATATTCTAAGGGAAGTTAAAAGTATGTAGTGGTATTAGTAGAGGAGACCGTGGGAGATCGACCTTCACTCATCTGATAACCAGATAAGACATATTGTTTACGAAATTTTATTGATTTATTAAGACGCCTATGGGAACTTTTCTTTCGAAAAGTGTTCATGGCTTTTTTTAATTCGTGTGATAGAACAGGACACAACATAGCAGCTGCGCGCGACATGTCCGTTCAATGTAACCCAATGCGCATGCTCTTTTACATTCGATTGATAGATTGATATATTTGTTGTTTCTACATATTCCCGTAAAAAAAGTCCAATGGCGTAAGATCATGTGATCGTGCTGGCCATTCTATCTATTGTTGCCTCCCTATCCATTGATTTGGAAATATTTGGTCGAGGTACTGCCGGAAATTGTTTTGATATTGTGGTGATGCTCCATCCTGCTAAAACCATATCACATTCGCTGTAACTTGCGGATAAATTTTCAAAAGTTTAAAAAGTTTGGAGCAGTGCTAAATATTTACCTCCATTCAAATTGACATCAATGGTTTCCAACTATCGCTGCCCAAACATTTTTCTTTTCAGGATTTTGTCTATATTCTTCTCTCATCCAGTGAGAGGAGGCCAGTAGCAAAACATTTTTTAATTAGTATGGCCGTGAAGTCTAAAATTGCGTTCACCAGAAAAAACATATTTTAGTTGGATAACATTGTTTTCTATCATTTCCATCATTTGCTCATAGAAACGCGATCTTCTATCAAAATTGTCTTTCATAAGCTCCTGAGGTGGTATCAATTTATAAGGATTAATAATTTTATTTTCATTTAATATTCACTCGTAATTTTTTTTATCTGCCTTACATGTCCAAGCTATCGAAATCGTTTTTCATTTTTTACTAATTGAAATTGTTTTTGCTTGTTTATTGATTATTAAAAACAAAACTATTAGTTATTAATTATTTATTTATTTTATATTAAAATTCATAAATCAGAAGATTTTTTTTACTGTTCATTTTTGTAAGAAATTTGAAAATCACAACATTTTTATATAGAGAATAAAGATACCTTTCAAATGAGATATTACAAGCCCCTACTTTCTATTTACAAATCTGATGGGTTCAACTGTCTCCTAAAGTGGGTTAAAAGTAGGGATACAATTTTCATATAAAATTAACGTGATTCGGGATTTTTTATAAATATGCACAGTAATTGAGCCATTGAATTTATTTAATTTGGCTGTTACACACTGTATGAACTGTGGTTAAAGTTGGACATTTATTTCTTATATCCTGCCCTGACCTATATTACTCAAAACGTCTTATTTCATAAAACAAATCCGTTACAGAAAATCGAGCGATCTACTATGTCGCACTAAACCAAAATTAATTTTCTCCGATGTCACATAAATCTCCGAATGGAAGAGAAGAAGAGAGACATCAGACAGGGTGACATCGGAATCATTGGAAGCTCCATCCGCATCCACGATATGTGATCTGAGATCTGATGGTGAACTCACTGTAAGTAACAAGACGTGACTGGCTAAATGAACTAACAGGCTTTAGACTTAGACCGATCGTGCTGGGTATATATGGATCGCTATAGAAAGCGCTGCTTGCTTTACTTTTCCACTATCTCTTTCATTTGTGAAGCAAATTACCTTTTTCGAAATTCTTACACGGAATTCTTGATGCTTTATTTTATTGGCATGGAAGAAGCCGAATGCGTCTATATAAGGGGATTTTTAAGTAGTTCAGGATTACTTTGATGGATTTATTATTTGTAGAAATCTACCCCTTTCCATTAGTATTTGGTTTTATAAATGAATATAATAAATAGTCTAAGAGCTGGCGATAGAAATACTTGTTAACTCTGTTTATTCATATTTTAATGTTATAAAGTACTTCATTTGTTTAAATTATTTTAAAACGCTTGCCTCATTAAGAACTGAAGAGTAGGAGGTTGAATGTATTAGTTAAATATTCCTCTAGTCTTTTTGGAAAATACAACAAAAATCACTCAGAGGATAAATAAAATCAATAACCCGAAAGAAATTACAGAAAAACTTAAGAAAAAAGGAAATGGAAAGGTAACAAAGCAAAGCCCTCGTTGATAATAGCGCATTGTTTAATGCAACTCAGTAATTAAATCGTATCAAACAAGAGTCAGCTGATAAATACCTGAGTGAACTAACTAATAAAAGCACAGAATATTCATTTTGGAAAGCTACTAAGATAATTAAAAGGTATATACTTCAAAACCCACTAATTAGAAATGCAGACAGAACCTGAGCACAGAACAACTCCCAAAAGGCATGTAGTTTCGTAGAACATATAGAAATTACATGTTAGCCAAATGATGAAGAACATCATGACTGGATTGAACTAATTACATAAAATATCATTAGACTCATTGCTCCAAAATAAGTGGTATAAAATGGAATTACTCATCTAAATTAATGCTCTGAAAAATAATAGAAGTCATGTTGATCCAAAAACAGGCAGATCAATAAACGAAATTTTCCAATCTTCCTAAACATGATTTTGATAAAGTATGGCATGAAGGACTGTTCCACAAACTGGAAACACTATAGCTAAAATGATGTTCAAACCTAATGAAATCATATTTAACAGAAATACATCTCAAAATTAAATAGAAAGATGCATATGAAGCATAGGAAGGACATCAAGATAGAACTACCACAATGTACTGTACTATGTTATGTTATGTTGAGAATGGGGTGTTAATACACTGCGACCTAAAAGATCTATTGTGTACCCTTCTGTCGCCACTACACTAAGGAAATGTCTTAATGCCTATAGCGACCCTTCCAATCCTATTTTCTCAAGGAAGTGTAGGATTTGAAGTGGCTTCAAGTTAGGTAAATCTCCCTGTTCTATTTGATATCCTCCTAGATATAGTGCCCTTAGATTCTGGAGTGCTTCACATTCAGTTAGGATGTGAATGGAGGTTTCGTCCTCCTCCTCACAGAATCTGCACTCACTATCCTCTACTACTCTCAGTTAACTTAGGTGTCCTTTTAGTCGGCAATGCCCGGTAAGGATCCCTGTTACAATACGTAGCCTGTTTTTGCTCAGGCAGATGCAGGCTTCCGATCTTTTCTGGTTATATTCACCCAGAAGTATCTTGGCCTATCTCAGCCCCAAGAGATTGTTCCAATTATCGGTTCTTCTACTGCCCAATTCTTTTTTAATCTCTCCTAATATTATGTTACTGCTGATACCGCAGAACGGCTCAGGTCCTACAAAGGGTGTTTGAGTCTCTCTCCTTGCAAGACTATCTGCAATCTCGTTACCCTGTACCCCGTTATGTCCCGGGACCCAAGTGAGAGTAACTCTATTTCTTTCGCCTAGCTCATTCAATTGTTCTAGGCATCTCCAGACCATTTTTGAGCTGATTACGTAAGAGCTCAGCGCTTTGATGGCTGCTTGACTATCGGACATGATGATAATCTATTGTCTATGATAGTTTCTCTCGATGTTAAACTGGATACACTTCTCGATGGCGTGAATTTCCGCCTGAAAGATGCTTGGGTATTTTCCCAAGCTTTAGGAGTGCTTGGTTCTCGGCCCATACACTCCTATTTCTGTTCCTTCTATGGTTTTGGAACCGTCCGTATACCACTGAATAGCACGTCTTTCGGTTGCAAGCGCGATGGATTCTTGGCTCCATTCTTTCTTGCAGCCCAGCTCTGTGGTTTTGAAGTTTTTCACAAAACTGTACTTCTTTTGCATTTCATCCTGGGGCATGTCTCAGGTATCTTTAGTCCTGAAGCGATGTACTGTACTAAGTCCCTTTCTTTACCTATTGCAATTTTAGTTACAGGAAAAGTTCACGAAGAAGTGACCAGAAAAATTTAAATATCTATAAACCAAATCCATACCTGGACTAAAAGCTGGGGCATCAAATTGAATAAAAACAAGTCCATTCACGTTAACTTTACAAATAAAAGGAAGCAATGCCAATTAGAATTAACGATACTCAGGGTCCTTTTGATAATTCAGCAAAATACCTGGGTATGACTCTGTACTGCCGCAACTCTGATCATCACCGGACCTAGGAATGGAGTATGTCGAAAAAACTATTGCCAAGTTCGCCAGAAGTCACGAACAAAGATTTCTTCAACATGTAAATGTCATGGCAATCCAGCTTCTGGGAAACACAAACCAAGTAAGAAGACTCAAGAGGACTAATCCGTTTTAGTTAATCTAATAGTGAAAAAACAGAGCATAGAGTTACGATGTAAATTTGCCATAAGTATTATCCGGCAGTGTTTGAAATGTTTTCTAAGGAAAATACATTATATAAAATGATATATTCTAAATTCTACTAATAATGATACTAATAAATATTAATATTAAACATAATTCTAAATTCTACTAATAATAATAAATATTTAATAACATAAAATCAATAGTTACTTACCTATTCTCTGTTTAAATAAGACCAGTAACAAAATCATATCCAATTATTTGTTTAGTATTTAAAATAAATATCACTTATAGATAATTGACTAGAAAATATTAAAACTTTATTTAATCTTAGCACCATTTACAATTTTTGCCTAACTTTCATATGCCCCAATCTGTTTTGTTTACCGGTACAATTAGTTCTTCTTCTGGTAAACTTTGGTCCGTATTCTATCTCCACCTAGCCAGTGAATTATTCAACTATTAGGTCACGAGCATGGTTTAACATGTCCTATGAGTAAGAAACCAATCTTTGAACTTAAATTAAGCCATTTTTGTCTATTTTGTTCCTAGAGTTCTTGTATATATCGGTATATATGGGAGATATTTGAAGATTTGAGAACTTGAAGATTTGAGAACGAGCCTGAAACGGCATCTGGCCCGAACTAGTACATCAAATCGCTCTCTAGGAATCTCGTTAGTCAATGTCGTTATGGTAAGGGCATTTGTGTACAGAACAAAGATGTCAGAGGCAATAAAGGTTTTTAAAATTATTAAATAATAAACATTTTTACTCACTATTTTTTATCGAATATTGAAATGGAATTTTTTATAAAGATGACAGATGATAGAGAAAAAACGCAAATACGAAAATGTGAATTTTTGAGGTTATGTTAGTGTTTACAATAAAGCTTTGTGTAGGTGGCTATTAGTTTGAAAATATTTAAAGTTTGTTGTGATTTGTATTCAAATACATACTAGTGTCTACAAGATCATTCAAACGTTAAAATTAAATTTTAAAAAGAATACTGGGTAATGTATTTGAATAAAAACTTATTCTTCATATTCTTCATAGCTGTTTTGATTTTACTAAACTCAACAGGTAAGTTGAAAGTTTAAAATTTATAATTATTCTATTAGTTCTTGTTCTTTTCTATAGTTAAGGTGAATGGAGCACCCCTTATAATTTTCGGACAAGGATATTTCAAAAAGTAATTATGTTAAAAAATTAAAATTTTGGCAAAATAAATTAAGTAATATTATCTAGATATATAATAGATATATTTAATAGATATATAATAGATATATAATAGATATATAATAGATATATAATAGATATATAAAATTTTAAATCTTTTCAGGTCCCGAATCAAAATCAAAGAACTTTAAATTTTGAAATATAAAGAAAATAAATGCATTCCTCAACAGCACTATTCTTAGTATAATACCGAAATTTGAGTTCTTAATATCTTGTCACTGATTTTTAAAATTCGCCAAAGTTAGTGGCTAAAACGCCTCGTTAAGTGCTGCCTTCTGGTGTAACGAGCCTGTAACTATCGTATCGTACACTCTCAGTCATCATTCGTTTCTTGCAACGATTTACACCTGTTTACACCAGAAGATAGCACTTAACGAGGCGTTTTAGCCCCTAATTTTGACGAATTTTAAAAAATCATTAACAAGACATTAAGAGCTTAAATTTGGGGACTATATTAGGAATAGTGTTGTTGAGGAATGCATTTATTTTCATTATAACATTACAAAATTTAAAGCCCTCTGATTTTTTCTCGGAAACTGAAAGGAATTAAAACTCTAAAATAAATGCGAATATTATAAGGGGTGCTGTAATCACCTTAAAAATATTTTATTTACATTTAAATAAATCTTGTCATTTTCACTGATTTTGGAGGATTTTTTACTTTTCAAGACATGTGTTGTTATACTTTTCAACATATGTGTGATATACTTTTCAGTACATGTGTTATATGGTTTAATTGACTTTCTTATTTGAAAAAGACGTTTTTTGAAGGAATTTTTACTTGGTCGTAGGAAAAATGGTGTACACAACTCATTGGAAAGTGAACTTTTCGCACTCGTTTAGTTTCCGCACTCGCCGCTGCGCAGCAAGTGCTAAACTTTAACTCGTGCGAAATGTTACACTTTCCGCACTTGTTATGTATTATACTGTATTAGACCCAAAGACACACTATTGAGTATGAACTTAGTTTTAAACTCGGTTTTAAAAACAAACCATAGACAATTAGGTTAGAATTAAATTATGCATTAATTGATTCTAACGATCATATTGTAATAAGTAAAATACCCTGCAAAGGGTATTTTATTAAATAAAAAAAATGCCTTGCCTGATGAACGCGTTCAATAAAAGTGAACGAACAAGAAATAAGTAATAAATAAGATAACGGCAAACTGAATAATACCTTCGTTGATCCATTAAAGCATGTTTCAGCTAAAACTGAAGCCAACACCTGAAATGTAAACGCGACGAGAGCTCGCACAGCATTAACATATTCAGAATCCTCGGAGCAACAAGTGGTTCTAATTAAGTTGAAGCTTTGTTCATTATTCATTTCTGTAATGAAATCATTTTCGGATTTGCAGTCGATTATAATATGCAAAACGTTTTCTTGGCATTTGGTTCTTTGATGGCGAGGAAATTTGCATGAATTAACAGCTAAACGGTGGATTGAATTGAAAATAGATTATACCACTGAAGGTCCGGTTTTTCACTTCATTCACATTATTATACAGTATGTCCGACTAAAATAATATTTTACTGTATAAGATTAATCGTGCTTATCGTTCATGGATAAGTCAAACTATATCAAACCACATATAGAGGGTGTTTCATAATTTTTAGTCTTCAATGACAAATGCCCCGACATTTTTATACTGTCAGAATTTGTTTTATAGCTATTTGCGAAACTGGTTGCGAAATGTCTTATGTAACGAGTGAATATTTGCGGAACGAGTAGAGCAAGGTCCTGAACGAGTTACATAAGGCATTTTAATGATGTTTATTTTAACGTCTTCTATATACAGTTAAAAAAGTATCAATCAGTATAGTTAAAAAAATCAATAAAATAAGCATTTTTTGGACGTTTCAAATGGAGATAAATAAATATTTATAATTTTGTGCCATTTACACGACCATTCAATTTTAAAATATTAAAAATGTGTTGTGCCTAACGAATACAAAGACAAACTTTATTTTTTAATTATGAATTTTTAATTTTTTTTTATAGCGAAATGAACTTTGTATCTTTCTTAGTTAACGAACTATTTACAATTTCTTAACTGAATTTCTAGAGCAATTCGTCCGTCATGGACTTACCATATCAACAAATCTAAGAGTAGGTCAGGAGTTATTGTTCAAAACACGCATATAAAAATCAGTGGTGTGCCTAGTTGTGCTTGAACCGCCCCTGCAAAAACCAATTCTTTTATTTATATTTTTGTATTCAAGAAGGAGGAGGACATGTGAACATTTACTAAATTAAATACTTTATAAAATATGTATATTAATAAAATTATTGTCAAGTGTTTATTTTTAATTGTTAATTTTTTGTTAATTGTTTAACTAAAAAAATATATTTTTTAATTACTATTAAATTTAATAAATACATTTCCAAATTATCGTGTTTTTTATCAGTGACATGGTGAACCCATGAGGACGGGAGGCACACCATTTTTATGGCGCCAATCCAATATTATAAATACCTTTTTTACAAAAATATGAATAAAAGAGGTAGTTTTTGCAGGGGCGGCTCATGCACAGCCCTAGGCACACCACTAATTTTTATATGCGTTTTTTTTGTACAATAACTTCTGACCTACTCTTAATTTTATTGATATAGTATTTTTAATACAAATCCCGATGCACGTCAGCAATGACGTCGGTCATTCGTCATAGTACTACCAACTAATTAAAATGTCCCTAACTAAGCTAATAATCCGAAAAAGTCACGTATAGTCACGAGCATTCATGAACGTAGTCATATTACTAAAAAGTCGAAAACTGTTATGGTGATTATTTTGATAATTTTAGAATTATTTAAATTATTTAGTTTATACATGTCTAACTCTTGATAATATAAAATTTATAAAAACATTATTAAATGTTTAGTACTCAAAAAATAATACTTTACATTAAATAATTTTGACATTCTGTACGCCCATGAAGCTCGTATTTATAGAGAAGAAATGTCATTACAGCAATTGGTACACCTTGTTGCGGTGTTGCAACCCCTTTTTAAAAAAATTCACTGATTTAGTTAGGTTATGTTTATGTTGAGTTAATTATTGTGATTGTGCATTTTGTTTTCTGTAATTTAAAATCCTTTTGCCTGTATTTTTAAACTTTGCTAGTTATACTTATAAAAAAACTATTGTTCAAAACAACCATAGTGTGAATAAGCTGATTATTTGTCGTTTAATTTATATATACAAAATGCCTAAAAAACTAAAGTCCTTGTAAGGAGTTGATAGCTTCTTTAATCCATTATTTTGAACGAGAGCGTGATAATGATGGACCACGTTTACCTTTAACTGCTGTAAGAGAGGTAAGTTACAAGTTATAAAATTTAATAGAAATATGAAATTGTTTTCTTGTCTTTTTTTAGTGTGTTGCAGCATCTCTAAATAAAAATATTTCTACTGTCAGTAGTATTTAGCAAGCAGTCAAGAATAATGAATGATTAAAATCGCTAATAAAAAAGCATTCATATAAACAAAGGATTACCTACTAATACAATAACACTGGATACAAGTCGAATCCGAAGTGGTATTTATAATATGTATGAAACAAGTAAGTATAAAGACAAATATATTTATTCAATCATAATTTATTTATATTACCTATAAAAGTTTTAATTTGTATACCTATCTACAGTAATATAAATACATACTTATTTGCAGGTCAACACATAACTTTGGAACCTTTAAGAGAAAAGTTGATTGAGAGACAAATGTTTAATGGCTATATTGCATCATTGTCAACTGTATTAAAAATATGAAGGAAAAAAGATAACCCAGACGTGAACTGCAAATAGGTCAGTTTTTAAGAAATTATAGAATTACAACAGAAGCAGTTCGTTGTCATTCATGAAACATGTATCCTTCAAAATATTAAACAGCTCCTGGCAAAATAATGACAAAGGGTGTTAGACCTACAAAAATCGATGGCAAGAGATAAAACAACAAATTTGAAGTAGATAAAGGTATCAGTAATTGTGTAAATCAAGTAAAAAAAAATATTAATATTGAAATGACATATCATATTGAACATTTAATGGTAGATACGCTATTCTAGCAATCATATGAAGACAATTAAATTGGAAAAATTTGATTATGGTCAATAAAAATCTACATGTTTTACACATTTTCAAGATGTACAGTGAAACCCAAAAATGCCTTTTTTTTTCAGAAATAAACTTTAAAACAATATCAAAAAATTAAAAATGAAGTTACAAGATTTGATATAACAGTGTACCTAACATTTAATCATTGATATAAGGTGTTGTTTCGATATTACAATTTAGAATATAGCGATATTGACACACGTTATACGAAATAGCAACTAGAAATAAATAAAACATTCTTTTTTCAGGTGCGAACCGCCAAAGAAATATATGGTAGATAATTACCTAAGCAGAACAATATAGACAAAGTATTACGTAATCTTCCCTGCCATTGTATTTTTAACCCCATTGAACTTATTTGTGACCTTTCTAAGCAATATTATAATAAACATATTAGCAGAGAGGGAGTTTTTAATAGATTGGAAATTATTTTTATTATAATTAACCCTAAAGATTAGTAGATGAATAATTGTTCTTTTATGAGAAAATAGTGTATTTAAATAAAAAAATTGTCTAATTTTAAAACAATAAACAGTTTGATATATTTCTTATATATCTGTATTTCTATTTAATTTATTCCAAAATATAAAAAAAAATATTTGACTGAGAATAACATTTTTCAAATGTCTTTTGAAACTGGTAGAATGGAGAATCTTGATGTTTGAGTGATGAATCTATTGTTCATACATGTTTCGATAACTTTAGAGTTGAAAAGAAGTAGAGATATCAGTTTATTTTTGAAGCATTTCTGGCTATCTTGAATACTTAGCTACAGAACCGTTACTGAAAGTGAGATTTACTAAAGCACCTACTCAAATATTTTAGCAATTTTAAACTTTAATTCTTTAAGTATAGGTATCTACTGACATTATGAATCCTCCACATGCCTTTGTAGTTTTCATTTTTTCAATGACCTCTTTAATTTTATGGGGTGTTGTGGTTTATAACTTAAATGTAGTTCTGTTAAATAACTTTCTTGGTGAAATTAAATTAGTTTTAGATATTTTCTGTGCTAATTCTAAACCAATTTTGATCCATCTGCAATATCCTACCTTACAGTTTTATTTTCCATGACTTGCATAATATGTTTAAAGCTTTTTTGTTCAGATGTTTATTATTCATAAAGGAATTCAATATTTTCCATTAGTTATATACATTTAAAACTAAAACATAACAAATACATAACCTTACAATTTTAAAAAATTCTAAATTCCTTAACTATTCTGACGATTAGGCAACACTGCAAGGCCGTGACATCATAAATGATCTCTGACGTGCATCGGGATTTGTATTAAAAATACTATATGTTAAGTCCAGGACAGACGAATTGCTCTAGAAATTCAGTTAAAAAATTGTAAATAGCTCGTTAACCAAGAAAGATACAAAGTTCATTTCGTTATAAAAACAGTTTAAAATTTCATAGTTCTAGCCTTGTTTAAATTAAATATACCGGGTGTTCATTTTAAAGTGTTACAGTCAAATACCGCCGAAAATATGCATTTTAGAAAAAACAAGTTTCAGACAAAAATTTTATAGTTTTTTGGGGGAAATATTTTGGCTAAATTAATTTTTTTGTAGTTGGCCATAATATGGCCATATCGAGGTGGACTTTGTTTTTTTAAATGGGTATCCCATTTTTTTCTTACATATTCTTAAAGTACATAAAAAAATAAGAAAATTTTGAGGGAAATATTTTTTTTATTGGACTTTTACTTTTTGAGTAACAGCTACTTGAAAATGTTGCTGCGCGAAAAAAAAGTTAGCCATATTATGGTTAGCTATAAAAAACGATTTTAGCCAAAAGTTTTTCCCCACAAAACTATAAAACTTTCGTCTGAAACGTTTTTTTTTTAAAAAAAGCGGTATATAGCTGTAACGCTTTAAGTTAAACACCTGGTATAATAAAAATTGCCATACCTTTTTGAAACTTCGTTGATGCCTTTTGTTGCAAACAAAAAAAAATTACATTTTTGCTCAATGCATAGTTGAGTATAAAACACATGACTTTTCTGTAGACACTGGAACAAAAAAAAAATATAAATGACAGTCGTAATTGGGAAATAAACGAACAACATAACCTCAAAAATAATAGTAAATGTTTTACCTGAGACGATTTTCGGTAACAATCGTTGAATTGACACACATTCTTCCGATTTATTAAAGTCGCAGTTTTATTTAAACTTAGTTTTTAATAAATACAATACACAATTTGACAGCTTGATTGAAAATACGACATAAACACTATTTTGCAATGTGACAAGTGGACGCACAATATTTTTATACTTTTTAAGTCACGCTATTTTTAAAAAATGGCACTAAAACTGACTGACTTCACTAGCTAGAGTTTGACATATGACCTAAAAGTGTAATACAAAAGTGTAGACACTTTTAGTATCGTCATTGCATCTCTTCTTTATTCTATGCACAAAATAAGGTGTTTAAAGTGATTTTAAGTTTGTTTCACAGATCTGTTGACGTGTTGACCTCTTTTTTAAGCTACAGACTTTCGCGAAATTCTCTCGCTCCCTCGCGCTTACTCAGGGCAGTGAACTACAGATTAACACGTATGAAAACAATAAAATTATTAAAACTGAATTTATATTTTTATGTTATTTATTTTAAAATAATGTGTTTCTATGAAATTAAAGTGGGTGTTTACTGGACAAATGATTTTATGGATAATTTTTACTTTTGAAACATATATTTAACTTTATTTTTAAAAATATCTGACTCATCCGAGGGATGATTTTTGGACCGTATATGCCATTAAAAACTAGAAATCAAAAACTATAATTTCCACTACTCAGACAATTTTATCACTACATTTGTTTTAATCTTTATCGGATGTAAGCAGGTAGGGTTAGGTTTGGCCCAGAACACTGCGGCCTCTTGGGTCTATTGTATTCCCCTGCTCTCCCCGTATTCAGGTATTATCTTTGGAATAATCCTGTGTCTTTGGTTAGTTTTAATAGGTTTCCTACCAAGTGTTCCTGGGGCGTTCTTTCCGGTTCTAGGCCAACAAGGATGAAACGTCGCCCAGTAAGAGTTTCGCATTCGAAGATCACATGGTATGAGGTTTCTTCCTCTTCCATGCAAAGTCTACACGTAGTGGGATCTTATTACTACAATAACAACGGAATAATAGAAACGAGCCCGAAGAAACTACTTTCGTACCTTCTTGGCGAAGTGATTTCTTTGAAACTTTTCGTTCTATTTAAATTATTCAAGGGAACTATGATAGGTTTGGTTTTTTTTGTTAGAGTATTATTACTAGTCATTACTGACTAACCTACATTTTTAATCTAAAAATCTTATAACTAATTACTTATCTAAGAAGTCCCCATTGGGCTGTCTTAATTGTTTCTATAGGAAAGCATCACAAGTTGGCGTCACGATTTAATACACTGTTTTACACTAGCACTAACATTAACGTTCACTGCACTAGCTCAAATGGCTTCTTCCTTTTGAGCCTTCTGTCGAGTGTAGAGTTGTCCAGTAATTGCAGCGCTTCTTCGTTGACGTGGGAATGGAGTCGACCCTCATGTTTCGCAGCAAACCTCTTTATTTCTTCTTCGATTGTTGGCATCTTCAGGTCTTTAAGAAGATAATCGTTTCGGTAGAACCAAGGTGCATGTTGATATTACTCTTGCAGGCACATCCCCATAGCTGTATGCCATAAATCCAGATTGCTTTAAGGATTTGTTTATAAATCAGCAGTTTGTTGTGCACTGACAATTTGGATTTTCTTCTTAGGAGGCATAACATTTTTTTGAATTCATGTTCAAGTTCTTTACGCTTTTTTTTATGTGCTCCTTCCATTTAAGTCTTACATCTAGGTTCATCCCTAAGTATTTGGCCGAATCGTGATGCGGAATAACGTCATTGTTTATTCTTGTTTGTTTTTGTTCATTTGGTCGAAGAGTAAAATCAACATGCACTGCTTTAGTTTGATTTATTTTTATTTTCCACTTTTTTGTCCATCGATTAATTCTGTTGCAGGTTTCCTGAAGTTTTTCTGAGGTCTCTGTATTAGTTCCGCCAACCGCCAATATTGCAGTGTCATCCGCAAATGTTGCTATTTTAACAGATTGTTGTTGAGGCGTATCGCTGGTGTATAATAAGTAAAGAACCGGTCCTAGCACACTGCTTTGTGGGACACCTGCTTTAATTTCTTTCATTTCGGAGTATGCCTCGTCTTGCTTTACTCTAAACATTCTTCCCGTTAGATATTATTGTAGAATGTCGACATATTGTCTAGGGAGCATTTTTTTAAGTTTCTGTATTAGGCCAGCGTGCCAAACCTTGTCAAATGCTTGGGCTACGTCAAGAAATATAGCTGAGCATATATATTTTTCTTCGTAAGCTTTTTCGATGATATCGACTATCCTGTGTAGTTGATCTATTGTCGAGTGTTTGTTTCTAAAACTAAATTGGTGCGAAGGGATCAGATTTTTATTTTCAATTATTGGTTTTAGTCGTTTTAGCAGTAGTTTTTCAAATAACTTAGATATTATCGGTAACAATGATATAGGTCTATATGATGACACTTCTTTCAGAGGGTTTCCTGGCTTAGGAATTAGGATAACTTTAGCCATTTTCCACGCATCAGGTATATATTTAAGGCGAAATGCTGCATTAATGAGGTATGTCAATTTAACATTAGCCTTCCGTGGTAGTTTTTTTAATATTTCTCCAGTAATAAGGTCATATCCTGGGGCTTTCTGTGAGTTAATGATTATCTGAATTTCTTTCATAACTTCATTGGGAGTAACTAGCTTAATTTCAAGTTGTTCCATATTATGGATGGTCTCAACAGGAGTGTCTTGATTTTCATCTAATTAAAACGTCTTTTTTAGGTGGTCAGCGAAAATATCAGCTTTTTGTTGATTGTCTTTTGTCCATTTGTTATCTGCTATTTTGATTGAAGGACAGTGTTTACACGAATTTTTCATCTTTTTAGTTGCCTTCCAAGGTGAATAATCAGTTAGCCCTACTAGGTATCTGTTGAAGGATTCTTTTTTGTGATTTAGGATTTCTCTTCTCAGTCTTCGGGTAGTCCTATTTAATATATTTTTATCTTCTGGTGATGTCATCTGCCATTTCTTTCTTAGTTTTCTTTTTTCTGCTACCAATTCTCTTATCTCGATAGGATAGTTTTTTCTAGCAGTTAATCTTCTTACTTTTGGTGTGTTCCTCCATGCAGCTTGCTGATAAACCTTTCCAGTTCTTTATCTAGCTGATTTTTCGTTTTTAGTGTTATGGTCAGTTGAATAGTATTTGTTAAGTCTATGATAGGTAGTACGATTATTATCGACAATTTTTTAAAATGTTACGAATATCAGTTAAAAACAATGAGCTCAAAGCACAAAACGCATTTTCCAAAGATATGGACAGTCGCGAGTTGGAGTTTAAAAAATCATCTATAGTTGAGAGTACCCCAAAATTTAAAAATGAGTATAATGACTATGATGACAACCATATGATAATAATTATTACTGACATTATATAACAGTTTGTATCGAAATAAGTTTGTTTCGTCACTATGGTAACACTTATGCCATAGCACACGCTTTGTGCCATTCCAGTTATCAAATACAATATATATTTTAATGAAACTATTAACATTTTTAAATTACAAAGTCCTTTGACCTCACGATCATAAACCCAACAGGCATCTAGTGATGATTAAATTATTACCACACACTGGACGAAAATCGCAATTACCGGTTGCTTCTATTATTCTAGCTAAACGCGCTTACTGTATTTATTACATAATCTGTTAATATATTCGTAAAGTTTTATATTTATCATCCTGCTTCAAATGATACTATTTATACAATTTGTGTTAAATGTATTTGCTCCAATGGAGCTGTACGATTCTTGCCTGATTTATCGACCTAACAAAATTCCTTGAAATCTACACATTAAATATACAATTAGCGTAGACCTCTGCAATTAAATGTTAAGAGCTATACGTTTCCCATTTATAAATCACTGAAAGAATTTTAAGAAAATAAATTACCGTAAGCTTAGATATTTTGAAAATCCAACTGATACATTAACTTAATTAAATTTCTATTTATTTGAACTGGTACCTTCAGCAATGGAATTTATAATGGGTTTAATTGAACAAGTAAGCGAAGGAATTAAAGCATATATTCTTATCAAGCTGAATTAAAATACCATAATGTCAAGACGTAGTAAATAAATTGCTGTACTGTCTTCAATTTCAATAAACTTCGAATACGTAATTAAGTGAAACTAATGGAACGATACCTTCTCTTAAACAAAATAAAGATTCATGTACGCTGGCTGTTCAATCTGTCGCTATTTTATCAATAAATAAATTTTGTTGAATACTACATTTGTATTTTTTTAAACATCTGAAACGAGTAAAATATATTAAAAATATATTCCTAGTACCATTTATTTACCGAACTCTAGTTTTAACATATACCGATAAAAGAGAAATACTAATACTAATTAAATGACTTAAGAATAATAGTTCTTAAATCAGTTGCAAAGTATATAATAGAACTAGTTAAACTCGTAGTAGGTCCTGAGGTTTGGCGCATTTACAAAAAAGTTGATCGAACATCAGTCAATAACTATAGACCTATTATTTTGATTATCAACTCATCAAAATTATTTTAATAGTTAATTATTTATCAAGGGCGTAAAACAGGCGTTATGGAACGGAAACGTGTACGTAAGAGCCCGAGCCGCTAGGTGAGGGCTATTAACACGTATTGTCCATAGACGCTGTTTACGCCCGAAATACATATAAAATTTTATGCACGACCTTTTTAATGGTAATTTATTAATAAATATATAAAATTTTATGTACGACTGTTTTATTGCTGGTTTATTAATAAATAGCTATTGTTTTTTTTTCTAACTAGATAAGAATTTTTAAAAGAAATAAAAAATAATTTTTTCTATGACTATTTAACAATATAAGTATTATACATCCACTGTCTATTGATTAATGTAAGTGGTTACTCATACAGTGAGTTTTTTTATTACTCATTTATTTTGAACCATTACTTATTTTCAACAAAATTCGACCACAACTACAACCTACACGAAGAACCAGTTGACTAGTAGAAATATAACCATTACTGTCGATTTGGATTCAAAAGCTTGTGTTAATTTTCAAAACTGTTCTAATTTTACAATTAATTTTGGAACAAATAAATGAAATAAAATATTGCATAACTCTTTTCTATTATTTAATTTAATAATCGGTATAGAATATTATAGTATAATATTCTACTCGCGAGTAATGGCATCATTACGCTCGTTGAATAATATACTATTACTTTATCGCCCGGTGGGCGGTAAAGTACACTTACCGACTTAAAATTCGATCCATTCAAAATAATGCTCTAACTTTCAAATGCGGAGGCTGATTTATTTGAATTTTTTAGCAACTTTTAGATAAAGTACTGTAGTTTTAAGATTATTATTCGGACATCTAAAAGTAATTTAGTACTCGCCGCATATACAGGGGAGAAGAGAAAACAATTTTTTCCTCTACTTTTGACACACCCTGTAGGTTAATTCTGCTAGTAGATCTGCACAAAATTAATTTTATCAAGAAGACTGATTTATTTCCAATACGTTGCTTTTTTATTTACCCCGATATCTCAATTTGTTTGTGGAATGTGACGGTTAAAAGAAAATTCTACATTTTAGAAACGGTCATAATTTAAATGACGGTAGAGAATAAACTACAAAATAAGTAGAGTGCTGTGGCCAATTCACAATATGACAACTGTCAAATATTCGTTACTTGGCAATTGCAGTTTAATTATCAGCACAACAAATATTCATTATCAGCATAACATCATGGTTTTAACTCCTACTGGTGCAGCACGGGCAGTTGCTTTGGTACAAGACGGTAGGTCTCAGTATTATGCTTTTAGAATATTGGGTGTTACAAGATGTAGCGTCCAGAGAGCTGTATAACGTTTAAATGAAAATGGTAGTTTTTCGAGACGAAGAGGATCTGGCAGACGACGTTCTACAAATGTTCGAGATGATCGTTTTGTAACATTAAATGTTTTGCGAGAAAGAAATACTACTGCACCAGTAGAAGAAGTACGTCAAGTAGCTGTTAACGAAATAACGATTCGAAGGCAATTACGAGAACATGGATTACGCTCCAGAAAACCTACAACTGGTCCGGAGTTACTTAGAAATCAGAGAACAGCACGTCTTCGATTTGCTAGGGAGCAGCAACATTGGATGTCGATGACTGGAGTAAGATTTTATTTTCTGACAAGTCAAGGTTTTGTTTACGTTCTCCTGATGGCCGTGAAAGAATATACTGAAGAAGAGGCGAAAGGTTTGACCAAGCAAATTTTTCCCAAAAGACTCAGCTATGGAGAAGGATCGGTAATGGTTTGGGGCGGCATAAGCATGGAAGCTCGTACTGATTTAGTCATTGTCGGCGGCGAAGCACTGACAGCTAAACTATATATTCGTGATGTGCTAGATCCATATGTAATTCCATTTGCACCGTTTATAGGAAATAAATTCATGTTTATGCATGACAACGCTCGACCACATATTGCGAGGATTGTATCTCAATATTTGGACGAAACAGAAATTCAAAGGATGAACTGGTCATCACGTAGCCCAGACCTCAATCCAATTGAGTACGTCTGGGACATGATGGGCAGACGAGTTCATACCCGAGTTCTTGCTCCAAGTAATTTAAATTTTTTGAGAGATGCTTTGGTCCAAGAGTGGGATCAGATTGACCAGATGGAGATTCGACATCTACATAGACAGGGTATGCTACGACGCATTGAGGCAGTTATTCGCGTTCGTTATTAATTTGTAATAATTATTAGTTTATTTGTTGTTTGATTTGTTTATAAAATAATGTATTACTCTGCTAAAACTGAATAAAAAATTAAGAATGTTGCATTTTCTTTAAATCGTCCCATTTCACAAAAAAATTAAGATATCGGGGTAAATAAAAAACAAGATGTTGGAAACAAATCTGTCTTCTTAATAAAAATAATTGTGTGCAGATATACTAGCAGAATTAACCTACAGTGTGTATCAAAAGTAGAGGAAAAAATTGTTTTCTTTTCCCCCCTGTATATGCGGCGAGTACTAAATTACTTTTAGATGTCCGAATAATAATCTTAAAACTACAGTCTTTTATCTAAAAGTTGCTAAAAACTTCAAATAAATCAGCCTCCACATTTGAAAGTTAGAGCATTTTTAAATAAATAATTATTTTGAATGAATCGGTGAGTGTAGTTCGCGGGCGGTAAAGTAGTCCGCGGGCGATAAAGGGACACTTTACACCCGCTAAACGTATTTATATTTTGGTCTTTATCGCCCGGTTGTGCATAAAATATATTAAAAAGCAGAATAAATAGCTTTATTAATAGATATAACTTATCATCTTAAAATCAATTCGGTTTAAAGGAAAAAACTATAACCGAAGATGCCATACTTACACTTACAGAAAAAATATATGCATCATTAGAAAAGATTGAACCATGTCTATCTTTTTATTGATCTTAGAAAAGCATTTGACACTAATGATCTATTAAGAACTTTAAAAGAAAAATATAATAAGAGGAAATTACTTAAATAAAATGTGGTGTGTCCCAAGGCACTGTTTTGTAGCGTATGTTAATTAATATATATGTTAATGATTTGTTTAATAAATAAATTTGAAAATTCGGAAACAAATCTTAAAAATCCTCTTACAAATTATCAAGATCATCCCCGGACCCCAAATATAAAAACAAATACTTGTAGAGGGGGGTGGGTTGGCTCAGTGGTTAGAGTCATAACTTTGAGATCGGAAGGTCACAGGTTCGAATCCCACCGTTGGCCGGGATGTTTTCATTTAATTTAATTATTTGAAATTAATTCTTAAGCCTTGGTAGGATTCCCCACTCGACCATTCACTGTTGGTTTCTAATTAACAGTGCTGTTCCTAAAGTGGCGCTGGGAAACAGTAACAAATCCTACAAAGAACACGAGGCTAATGGCCGTAGTAGTCGACGCCGATGACACCAAATTAAAAAAAAAAATACTTGTAGAGTTGAAAAACCCTGCCATTGTCGGGAGTCGAACCCAGACCTTCACGTTTTCCGGATGTGTGCCCTTACCGTGAGGCTATCAACGAGATCCCTAAACGGAACTTTAAGGTGCTAGTTGTAGCCAAACGACATTCAGGTTAAAAACTCCAAATGATTTTATTTAAAGTTAAACAACTTAAGAAATGGTTACTAGAAAACGAATTTTAAAAATTATATTTTGCCCTGGTCGAAAGACATATTATGAGAAAGTATGCAATTCGGGTTTACGAAGGGGCAAATATTGCAAAAAAAAATTAAAATAATAGTGGGAACATTTTTAGATATGATTCAGATAGTTTATTATCTGAAACTAAGTTACTAGACCTAAGACAACTATTTTATTTTTACACAATCATCAAATATCGTTCCAGTACCAGCTAAGCTTCTAGTCATAAGCAAAGCTATAATACTCAACAACAGGAAAATACATACTTATCCAGTTTTGTTTAAAAATTCAATCTCACAACGAGCTTACTCTTATATTAGAGAAAAATTATATAGGTACCTGAATAATACAATTATGTTAAAAAAACAAATATCCTTTATAGTTCCAAAGTAACACAAAATCAATATAGCATAAAACAATTGTTATTCAAAAATATGACAAACGGTTTCGGCCTTAGGTCATGAGGTCTACAAATGTTACAATGGTGTTGGTCTAGTATGTGTGAACGCTAGTAGTATTACATATCTAAAAAATATAGTATTTACAAAGGTATTACAAAATGTGACGTCTCCAAATGCATTAAAACGGAATAATTAAGTAGCTACTACCGATAAACCATCAAGGAAAAGGGAGTAACTAAGTAAAAGATGTTAGAAAAAGTGGACAAGATTTTATAACTAGGTTTAGTAAAAAAGTTCTTAATAATAGCAAAAAATTATGTAAATTGTGAGGTAGATATCTTAGCTAACAATTGTTGGATGTTTTTATAGGTTGTAGACTTTGGGGAATTCAGTTCGAAGTATTTATTTATATTTAACGGGGAGTTAGTAGATGTTAGAAGGCAAATGGCTCGAACAAGAATATGACCAAAAAGTGATAATGAATTAAACCGAACAGTAAATATGGACCCAGTAACTATAAGTGGACCACAGCGAGTGATAGTGAGTGGAGAGTGGCATCTTGTACGTTTCAAGAGGATTTTAGATGCAGTAGATACAGGTGGACCTGATATTGGAACTTGTAAAATAAGTTGGTAAAACTTAAACGCCGATAATGAAAGGATTGCCCAGAGGTATAGTAACACCCTCGAACAGGAAATAGGTGAGGTTGCTTCTAATCAGAGTCTGCGAGTAACTTCCTGTTTCTAAAATCTTCTAGTACGTGTTGATCACTCGATTGACATTTGTATAATAACTGAATAATTTTTGGCAAGTTTTAAACTCGGAAAAAATGGTAAAGTAACTACAAACAATTAAAATAATCTAGTGATAAAGAATAAGAAAGTGGTCTATCAAATTAGTAAAATAAAAGCAATTAGACTAAGAACAAAGTGTGTGTCAGATGCATTGTAAGAGGCCCAAGAGGAGAAGAAAAATGATTCAATTGTCATGTCAGTTAATTGTCAGTTGTCAAAATTATATTCCATTTATTAAAAAGACCAAGACTATTTACATTAGATAGATATTTAAAAGAAACTAAATAATACAATAAAATAATTAAAAATAAAAATAAACAAAATAATATAAAGAACAGTAAAATTCATATTACTAATAAATCTATTAGTACTAGACATGTACGAGTATGACTGTTTAGCGCTTCAGCAGGACCTAGATAGATTATCAGATTGGTACATGCAAAATAGGTTAATACTAAATGCATGCAAGTGTAAAGTGATGGTATCCACCAGAAAAATATCTACTACAAATTTCTATTATAATATTAATGGTTTAGTTTTGTCTCGTTGTTCCTCTATCACTGATCTGGATGTCACTTTTGACTCGAGACTAACTTTTGTTGAGCATATTAATACGAAGGTTTCTGATGCAAACAAAATGTATGGTTTTGTTATACGAAACTGTCGTTGATTCAGACACATTGGAGCATTAAAATTATTATACTATTCATACATCCGCACTAAGCTACTATTTGGTACCCTTACTATAATATTCACAAGTGTTGAATCTGTTTAATGGAACTTTTTGAAATATTTAGCTTCCAAAGTAAATGGTGTCTACCCTCCAAGAGGAATCGATTATTAGCTACTGTTGGATAATTTTAACATGGATAGCCTTAAATTCTAGCTTCTTTGGCTTGTTTATAGAAAATCGCGAATGGATTAATTGACTGTTCTGTTATTTTAGCTAAAATTAATTTAAATGTTCCCAGTATAATAACAGACATCATTTAATTTTTTATTGTAACAGATCTAGAACAAATATTCTATTAACCTCACTTCTCAATGTCCTGTGTAATAACTTAACTTATATTATAATTCATCAGATATCTTCACAAACAGTTTTGAAAGTAATGAAGCAGTTGCTTGTATCAATTATGACAATGCTGAATTTTTTTCTTTTTTTGTTATCATTTATATTTATTTTTTTCATAATATCCATATATGAGTCCCTTAAATGCAAAACTCTGTATTTGCTAGTTACAAAATTTTTCAGGAAGGGCAAAAAACTGTCATTCAAATACATATGAAATTAGTTTTAAATTTTGTTTTTAGTTGGCTCTAGTGATATTGTTTTGAAATAACTATGTTTTTTAATCGGAAATCCTACCCAAAATTAAAAAAAAAATACTTTTAAAATTAAAATACCGAGTTTTGCGTTTATGTTCTAAAAATACCCAGTTTCGCAACTCACAATTGCAAATACCGATAAGTGCATGGTTGTCTTATTTTAGAAAATTTATTTTCTTTTAATTTTTTTTTAATTAAAGATACCAAAATATAAATTAAAATATTTTTATTAGATGTAATAATATACATACAAGCAATAAGCAAAAAAAGGTACTCATAAAAAATAAACTCTTAGAATCTGAGTTCTTCGTTTTCTTCCTCCATGAGGGTTTTTTCTTCTTCTTGGTGGTGATCTTACTCAATCACGTGACTATTAGCCACAACGCCATTGGCAGGTTACAATTACGTAGTTTTGCATTTGACAAGTGAAGGCAAATACAGAGTTTTGTATCTAGTCTTCGTTTTCTAAAGCGTTTTTAATACATAAATAGTAAGTTTTGCATCTTATTTTAGGAGAAGAATGGCAGAGTTTGAAATAAGGAATTGAATGGCGCCAAAACATTACTTTTGAAAATTTCGTCAAATACCGAGTTTTGCATTTAGGGGACTCATATATTTGTCACCTTTACTATATTATTAATGTTTTTTGGGTTGCTCTGTTAAAGGATTTATATCTGTTGGGCAATAAAGGCTATTATTATTATTATTATCATCACTAATACCTACTTACCGGATCAATGAACTAATATATTGATTTGACACATTACTATCTTGATTTGACAAACCCAATTTTTTGTTGTATATTTGTTGTATATTGGTTGTATATTTGTTGTATATTTGTTGCATATTTGTTGTATATTTGTTGTATATTTGTTGTATATTTGTTGTATATTTGTTGTATATTTGTTGTATATTTGTTGTATATTTGTTGTATATTTGTTGTATATTTGTTGTATATTTGTTGTATATTTGTTGTATATTTGTTGTATATTTGTTGTATATTTGTTGTATATTTGTTGTATATTTGTTGTATATTTGTTGTATATTTATTGTATATTTATTGTATATTTGTTGTATATTTGTTGTATATTTGTTGTATATTTGTTGTATATTTGTTGTATATTTGTTGTATATTTGTTGTATATTTGTTGTATATTTGTTATATATTTGTTGTATATTTGTTGTATATTTGTTGTATATTTGTTGTATATTTGTTGTATATTTGTTGTATATTTGTTGTATATTTGTTGTATATTTGTTGTATATTTGTTGTATATTTGTTGTATATTTGTTGTATATTTGTTGTATATTTGTTGTATATTTGTTGTATATTTGTTGTATATTTATTGTATATTTATTGTTTATTTGTTGTTATTTATTTGAAATACAGGTATAATTTAAAAAAACGCTAACGAGTAATGTCATTGAATTTACAGTAATCTGGTAGTTTCTAAGTTTTTTTTTAACAAAGTTTTACATGGAAAATTGCACTTAACGAACTTGGCAAACTAGCGAATAATTTCTATCCCTTGGTTACCTAGAAAGGAAGTTACAGGATTCCTTGCGGATATTATTAAGTGGTAATACTATTTCCATTCGATTACCATCTGGCGTGCGACGTATTTCCACCGGCAGATTTTTCACTACAAATCCTAAATTTTCCGTAATAACGACGAGATGACTATCTACAGAGAAAGCGTTATGCAAATATCTGAACTTGATGCGCCGCGAGGCCATCGCGAAGATTAAAATTGAATATTATGAAATCATTTGTGGTGCGATATTAAATATTTAGACTTTCAAACTCGGGTATACTTGAGATTCGTTTTCTGGAGGTGCTAAGGAGTTTCTTCAATTACCTACTTACCGGGTTGATAAAATATTGTGATGCATGGATGAACGAGTTAAACAAATTTACCGTCTATTTTTATTTTTATTTTGTAGGTTATAAGCACATATTACTACACTTTTCTGTGGATCGGGACATTTTGTATTTAGCACAATTAAAAATAGCCTGGATAATGCAAAGGTGGAATAATGTTATCTCGAAAATTAAAAGAAAAAGACAATGTGTCCGGATAGAGATGTTAAAGATTGTGCTGGTGTATTGTCTTTTCTGTTGTGTTTAATTTTTAATATTTTATTATTATTGCAGTTTTCAAGTAGATGGAAAAAGGCCCCAGATTTGTCCTGTTTTTAAAAGTGAAGAAAACTGCAATGTTAGGAATTATAAAGCAATTAGACTCTTGACAAATTTTTTAACAATTCTTTATAAGCATTGTTATCCTTTTGTCCATGGTCAAATTTCCATTTATCAACATGGTTTTTAAAAAATGAAATTACTGTCACTAATTTGACTTCGAACACAATACGTCTCAAATATTCTGGATGATATAATACGTATTTCTCAAATTTTAATATTTCGGTTTCAACACTAACTAATGTCATGAGTTGGCTAGAATGGTACCCATTAGACCGTCTGCAAGAATCTGTGGCAGATGCGCCCGTGGCAGTTGCGTCTTTTATCTAAACGTGTAGTATTTGCGTCGGGTTCCCAGAAGGTAATAGATTAAAAGTTTGTACCTAATAGGTAAATTGGTTTCCAAAACAAAAATAAACAACGTTAAATTGATTCCCAGTTTGTAATACGATTAGAATGATAAAAGGGGCGTATGTCAACTTGGTCACTTTTACCTGAAAATTTGTTGACAAACCCCGGATAAAAGATAGGGATTTTACACATGTAGTTAAAGTAGCGTAATTAGATTTGTAATACGATTATAATGGGTAAGTGTGACTTAAGACATGTATAAAGAAGATCAAAATTTTTAGTCTTCAGTTAATTATATAGAACAGCAGTAGCTTTCACTTTAGTAAAAGGCGAAAGATTTATTCGCTATAATAAGAAGCCAGAAGTAACTCTAAAAATTATAGAACAGTGGTGCAAGGACCATTCACTGCCTATCAATCCTAAGAAGATAGAAATGGTCCTTTTCACAAGGAAAAGGTTGAAAATGGAATTAAAATCTCCAGAACTCCTAAACACAAAACTAAACTTTGCAACAGAGGTGAAGTACCTAGGTCTCACCTTTGACAGCAAGTTAACATGGAACTCGCATTTAGAAAACAGAGTTAAAAAGCATACATTGCTTATGAACAATGTCGCCGAACCATGGGGCGCATCTGGGGTTTGTCTCCCAGAGTCGTCGCATGGACTTACATGGCTATCATAAGACCTATGCTAACATACGGTGCAGTTGTCTAGGTACCGACAACCCAAAAATTAATAGCTATCCGTAAACTAGAACAAATTCAAAGAACAGCATGTCTCAACATAACAGGAGCCATGAAAACAACACCGACTAGAGCCATGGAAGTCATGCTTAGTCTCACTTTCGTTGATATTTACATCAAGGCTGCTTTGACGACAATGACACGCTTCCGCACGGTCGGAATAGAACCTGATGAAGGATCTGGTGAGGCGAGACGTCACTTTTGGCAGGAGGCGCTGGATACGCTCCCACTGCTTTAAGCGAACATGGACTCCATCTCACCAAAATATATCTTTCATAAGCCATATAAAGTTATAATAGAACAAATAGAAGAGCCAAAAGTGGCAGGTACGATTCATATCTATACCGACGGTTCTAAAACAAAACAAGGCTCAGGATGTCGAATATACTCCAGATTCTTAAACCTAAACATAAAATGTACTGTGAGCAATAGTGCCAGTATAGTTCAAACAGAGCTAACGGGGATTCTCATAGCAGCAAAAGAAATAACCAGAAACAATATCACTGGAAGGAACATGCTTATCTACACAGATAGCAGACAAGCACTACTCACCCTGAACAGACCACGAATTTATTCAGGGTTAGTACTAGAATGTCACGAAGCTTTGGCCGAAGTATCCATCAACAACTTGGTCACCTTAAGATGGATTAAAGGTCACGCCACATCGAAATGTAACCGTCTTGCTGATTCACTAGCCAAGAAAGCAGCCAACCAAATACTTTTTGGACTACGCCCTTCTATTGGCCTGACAAAATCGGTAGTGACATACCTAATCAAAGAACATTCCCTTGTGAAATTCAAGGACAGATGGGATGAAACAAGAAACTGCAGAGTTGCCAGGGAGCTCTTAAGTTATCCTGACAACACTGCAGCAAACAAATACTTGACTATGACTAGACAGAATCTGCGCCTAGTCATTTTTTCTTTCTCTTTCTCTAAACATGATACGCTTTTCTTTTCTTGATGTTTGTGAAGAATTTAGCAATTTTCTTAATGAACATTTTCGATTTTGTCAAAAATAAACTTACTTTACTCTTGAGCAAAATTCATATTTTTTGACAAACCTAGTATACGGCTCAAAAAATTTATTATCTAATGACTGTATTTTTATGAACAATAACGTTTTATCCTAAAATCAATAATAATTTGTTTTTCCATATGGTTCCAACTTAAGTAGACATTGCCAAGTACGAAAGCATCTCCATATCATGAGGATGTCAAAATCCGCACTCTGCAGAGGGTGCGAACAAGAAGATGAGACCACCGAGCATATCCTTTACGATTGCTCGACGCTCTCATTTATTAGAAGATTTGTGTTTGGCGAGTATCGGCTAACACCGGCCGATAAAGAGAAGCACCTCTTGGAGACGTTGTCAACTACATTAAATCTGTAGGCTGGCTCACGAGCTAGATGTGCCTGTCTTCTCAGGAGGATGCACAATGGACCTAATAAGGCCTAAGTGCCGTTGGGTAACCCACCCACCACACATTACAGATACAGTAGCTTTCACTTGTGTTTGAAGCTGTTTGTATTAATTTCTGCAATGAATCCCGAAATTATTTTAAGCGAAAGAGAAAAACAGTTATTAATTTTAGATAACTACTAGTATGGTATTCAAAAGTCTGTGAAGAGTTGCGAGAAGAGATGGACTTGCACAAATAGAAAGTACAAATCATTCGTCCTTACTTTGGACGAAGGTAAAAACATAACAGTGACAAAACATATACGAGAACATTGTCATGATGCAAATGTGAATAAATGAAATCGCCAAATCATTAATTCTTCCTGCAAACGAAATGGAGGACTTATCTAAAAAAGATATCTAAGATTATTCGTAGGATACTTCAAGAGAATCTTCCATCCAATGTAACGACATCTGATCTTACTTGCGTTAGAAGAAATCTTTATAACGCTCGTAGAAAAATCCAGCCATGTTTGCCGAAGAAAGTCGAAGAAATTTGACTTCCTGGAACAGGAAAACATTCAAACCAATAGAGGTGAGCCGTTTCTACTTATGAACAACAAAATTTAAGAGACATTAATTTTTTCAAATAAGTCTAATATTAAGATGTTGGACAAAATTAGTCAAATTTATTTAGGTGGTACATTTAATTACTGTGCGCAATATTTCTGCCAATTTTTTACGATACATGGATATTGTAACGGGCATTACATATCAATAATGTTTTTTATTGTTGCCTGATAAACGCACAGAAACTTATAAAATTCTATTTAACTCAGTATTTAACATTACAAATTTCAAAAGTTGCTATTGACTTTGAGAAAGCTATCCATAATTCTGTTAATCAAGCTTTTCCCTCAGCAGAAATAATTGGTTGCAGATTTCATCTTGCCCAATCGTGGTATAGAAAAATTCAGCAATACGGCCTGATATCGGAATATAAAAATAAAAATGCAGAATTTGGTAGTTGGTTACGTATGACTTTTGGACTCTCATTTTTAAGTCCTGACGAAGTTAGCGACTGTTTTGGTTTTGATTTCATTGCAATACTTCCAAAAGGCCAAAATGTTCAAAAATATTCCGATTATTTAACATTACTTTAACATTATTTAATATTATTTATCAGACGAAGCTCTTTTCCTACCTTCCCACTGGGCTCAGAATTCGGCTGAACTTACACGGACAACTAATGCAAGTGAATCTTTTCACAAACATTTTAATGCGTCTTTTTATAAAGCGCATCCCAACATTTTAATTTTTTTGAAAAAACATAAAGAGTTTCAAATGGAAACTTGCGTAATAATCCATATCACGACTAACATACACCGTAACAAAGTTAAAAACCGCCAAAAGTTTATAAGAAAAGAATCGTACTCAAAAAATTAAATGAGTTGATTACGTTTTATTAAATGTGTTTCATTTCACTGTGCTATTGGATTTATGCGCATCTCGGGCGTCGCAACTCGAGCGGAATACTTAATTTTTCGCATTTCGGGCGTAAGGCTACAGGTAGATTAAATACCCTTCGCAACTCGGGCGTTCAAGGATCAGTACCAATATTATAGTAATATAATGATTGTCACCTCTTTAGTTTAACCTGAAAAGGTGCTTTCGGCTTAAACTTAAAATTATATACGGAGTGCCGTACAAGAGGAGCTTGCCAGTTTTTAAATATTATGTAACTTTTATAAAACAAGATTTTTTATTTATCTTTCTCTGCGAAAATAGTCTTTACATTACATTGTTATGACATTTGAAATTGTCGTTTTTATTGAAAAAAGTATAATTTAATTTTTATATAATAATTAAATTGATAAATAATAGTGCCTCGGCTAGCTATTTAATTTTTATTTTAATACATTTTTTATGTAAGTTGGCTACATATAGAAAACTTTTTTTTTTAGTTTTATCAAAAAAAAATAATCGAACCTTACAACATGTCTTAATATTTCGAGTGTACTTGGCAAGTCAGTTTTTCCGTTTTATGACGAAAGTCTAATTTATTTTTAGTTTATTTATTTAAAAACACACTATTTTCAATTTATTTCAGACGTACTATTTAATTTATATAATACTAACTAACAATTCTAATTTATTTCTTACACTTTAACTTTCCAATACAATATTCTATATTAAAACTGTCTATAATCAACTGACCGCCGTCTTCACACACGAGATATTTATATCAAGCCAACTCTGTAACCAGAATAATCCCGATGGTCGGGAAAATTCCAATTCTGACTCAACGGCACACTCCGTCCGTTCTACCCGTTTCTCGAGCCTCAGCGACATTCCCAGAATATTCCATCGCCTCTAGCATGAATCGGCTACCCAGACGTGAAGGCCGCGTGCTTAGACAGAATCGGACTTAATAATTTCATGACAGTTTGTTAAGTCTTCCACGATGGCATTTACTTGTCGGTCGAGATTACTGTATTTTGTGGCTCTTTTATTTAACTATATTTTAATATTATATTTAAACGTTGTTATGTAACTAAAAGTTAATCATTTTGTTAAATATATATATAATATGTAAAAGATTATTGTATTTCAACCTTTTTAACGTTTAGTTAATAATGTAAACCAAATATCTACGTTATTTCGATATTAATTATTCTAATTTATTTTAATATTCTTTTTAAATGTTATTATGTAAATGTGGTTCAACCGAAAGTTGGATATTAAGATACATACACGTTTAATATTAACGTTTCTTTAAATTACATAAAACGTTATTGTATCGAAACACTTTGACGTTTTGTTTATATTTTACCTAAAAATATTAATTATTCTACTTTATTGCAATCATATTTTTAAACATTTTCATTGATTATACTTAGAATATTAAGTTGGTTTATGTTTGTTATGTTGTAAATGGCCAAGATTTGAAAAATTTCTCATTTGTAAGAAGAGAGAGGAGATGGGTTATGTTGTCATTTTATTTTAAGTAATATAATTTTATTTTAGAGACAACCATATATTCTAAATAATTGGAAGTTTGCGTCTGTTGTTGGATGCATTTCTGAAATATCAGTATGTTATATTTCTGATAGGTTTCAAATTATTATTTATAAAATATATGAAACATTACATTTACAGGATATTTTTACATTTTAGGAATGTTTTAGAAATGTTTCTGAGGCGTTTCGTAATATTTATATATTATTTTATCATATTCATAATTTCCTTAAAATGGTTCTTATTCGAGAATGTTGACAAAAAGTGCAAAATTCGAATTTTAAAGAAAATTCTTCAAATAAAAGTTGCTTAGGTATAAAGTAATTCTCTATAATTTTTGTTCCATACATTTCTCTAAAATAGATCGAATTCGGGAAATTTGAGGTAAAGTGCAAAATTCTAATTTTTCTTATTATTTTCACTTATAATACCACTAGTGACCAAATTATTTCCAGAAATATTTTAGAAATCGCGAATAATTTGAAAATGATCCCGATATCATGCTCTATATTTTTTATTCTACACATGATTTCTCTAAAATAAACCGCAATGGAAAAATCTTCAATTTTTTTACATCAACTAACTTTTCAATGCTCGCTATCTGTTAAAATCAAAGTTTGTTCTGCGATGTCATTCATTTCTCTTAAATTTTCGATAATTCATTACTACCTGAATCAGATTGTAATCAGAATCAGGGTACATAAACTATGGTTAAATTTCATATCCCGTCGACGCCCGAGTTGCGAACTCACAGGTGCACAATTTTGGAGGGCGCCCGAGTTGCGACGAATTCAGGTAGTTTTATATTACGCCCGAGTTGCTAACGCACGAGTTGAGAAAGTACCGTGCTATTGATGACTGAAATAATTAATTTTAATTATTTCAGTTATTCCGATAATTTAATTCCGAGATGTTGTTTCTTAAAACCAATTTACACAAAGCCAGGAGAGCCCAAAATGTTGGGAACCAATTTACTTGTTATTTCCAATTCTCATTAATATGCTGGGAATTTATTTACATGTTATTTTTAACCCTTATTAAGATGGAAACCAATTTACATGTACCCTTTTCGCCCTACCGTACTTTTGGAGCGTACCTGCTTTTCAAGAAGGGTCAAATTAGTGGCAGTTGTGTTCTATTTGTATTTATAGGTACGTAAGTAAACTTAAAATATCTGCGATTAATTGTGAATTTGATATTTCGTAGATCGCAAATCGAAAAGTCAGATTGTGATTAAAGATTTGAGAGACATATAAATAAGTTAAAACAACATGCTTATTGTAATATTAAGATAATTTATAGAAACCGTCATTTGTTTCTTATTTTTGTAAAGGAACGACTTTGTGAAACATTAGTTTTTTCTCTATTCAATTACGCTGATGCTGTTTACGGTCCCAATTCTTTCCTGCGTATGATTTTTTGCATAAGAAAGCGTTGTAGAATATCCCGCAAATTGAGTCAAGCTGGATGGTTGAATATAGAGGACAGGAGGAAACTACATTTTATCTCTTTATGTAATAAAATAATAGTGAGTAAAAATCCACCCTATCTACACCGTAAAATAACATATCGCTCTGATGTTCATAACATAAATTTAAGAAACAAAGGATTGTTGACTCTTCCTGCCTTCACCACGGAATTTTTTAGGAGTTCATATAGTTATCAAATTGATATTTACACAACCAAGTCTTACCAGAAAAAATATTTAAAAAGAAACAAAATCTCTTAGAGACTCAGAGATAATGTTAACAATAATTTTATACCTAGTTTTTTTTACTTAGGTACAGACATATTTTATTTTATATCATCGGGTCGGTGGTGTAGCGGTCTAACGCGCTTATATTCATTTATAAGCAAGTTTATGTGTCAGAGACTGCTGGGCTTCGAATCCCAGACCAGACCATGTGGATTTTTAATTAAATTGCATGGTTCGGTATAGGATTTGATGTGTGCCGTATTAATAGAAATTCAATTTCTGTTGATATGACATGCATATTATAAAAAATCGCTATGCATTACCGTCTCGATGATGGTGGGTGAGGTTTTCCTCACCTGTAAGTCAAATGGCACCATCAATCATCTTTAAGTCGCCCCGGAGCGCCACGGCAAATAAAAATAATTGCCACGGGGTGGGTGGCTCAGTGGTAAAGTCTCTGCCTGTGGATCCAAGGGTCCCGGGTTCGAATCCCACAGTTGGCCGGGATTTTTTCATTTAATTTAATTATTTAAAATTAATTCTGATGCCTTGGTAGGATTCCCCACTCGACCATTCACTGTTGGGTTCTAATTAACAGTGCTGTTCCTAAAGTGGCGCTGGGAAACAGTAACAAAGCCTACACAGAACACGAGGCGAAATAACCCTGGTAGTTGAAGCCGATGACACAAAAAATATAATAATAATAGCCGTCCCTTTTCCCGTACTAGCTCAGCTGTTGGGGTTAAAATTCACTCGTAAGGGGGTATTAAACAATAATTTAAAATATAAATTGATTAGCAGGATTTAAGCTTTAAAAAATAAAAATGATTAAATTATTTTTTTTTTATTTTCTTATTTTTTTTTTGTTTTTTGTGTTTTTAATTTTTTTTCGTTTTTTTTTTTATTACATTTAGCCAACCGTTTTTTATATCTTGTGGAGAAAGGTGTGCTAAAGTGGAGCACATTCTTCGAAGATTCAATTAATTTAATCTTGCCGCAAACCCACATTTTAAATAATATTCTCTTCAAAATCCACAGTAATTTCTTGCGAGGACCACAAGAGAAATTTTTGTAACATCACAGAAAATATCCTTAATTTTTTTTGGAGCTATATGAAACTAACTGATATTGGTTTATTCTTTTGTACTCCCAATATCGGTATTAACGGTTTAGTTTTGATTGTAATTTCAACTACATAAGCCATGACACGAAAATAACAAAAATTCTCGTAAAAATTTAATAGAAATATAAAAATCGTGTAAGTACCTCAATGTGCGATTTTATAATAATATGTCTGGGTGTAATTTTACGAATAAACTATATACAAATGTGGAACTCGTTTGTCTGTTCAAAGGCAGTATCTGCACCAACACTTGTTTAATGAGATTATGGATAAAATCCTTCAAATAAAATTCAGAAAACAACTATTGTAATACCTCTTCAATAGGAATAAGGGTAAAACCCTCAAATATTTCATATAGATATAATAGGTATAATGTCATACATTTTCAGTGTCTTTATTTAATATTGTAAGTTTTTTTTTGTTTTTCTTTTTTTTTTTTAGTTTTACACCCTTCAGACCTCCCGTGCTACACCCTAATCCGTCTGTAGTCTGGCACTGCAGCCTGCGGCTTATTGCTTATTGTACCACCATTTGAAGGTCCTACTACTTTCCCATTCACACCCTCATTCATTCTCATTCATTCCACGTCGTCGATGGTTAAACGCTAGTCGGATGAATCCCATGATGGAACCTCCCATCGGTCACCCATCCACGACGTGACCGGAGAGATCACTGCTTAACTATTGCGACTAAGTGGATGCACACTAAGCTCGCTGCTAGCCTCTCCGGCTTATTGTAGGTTTACTAACCTACCTACTTACCCTTGTATTTATTCTACTCGGGTACAAACTGGGCGCAAGTACCACTCATTGGACCGTTCTAAAAAAAGAAAAGGATGCTTAAAAGGGATGCTTGGACGCAAATACCATACTTTTTTGTGGAAGCCACGGGCGTATATATCATGAACCCTGTCAACAATACATCGAATATAAAGTTACATCTAGCGTCCCGCAGGGATCTAACTTTATCCTTCTCTTATTTTTACATTATATTAGTAATATTATTGATATAACCTCTAATTATCTATTATATGTTAATGCGTTGAAAATCCTCAGATCTTTCTTTAGTTTTGATGACTGCATTATACTTCAGTTAGACACTGATAAAATCCAAATCTGATGGCTTAAATATAATTTATTTTTTAATGTAAACAAATGCAATATTGTTAGTTATTACAGAAAAAAGACATCTTTAAATTTGATTATTTGGTTTCTAATAACTCTCTTTTGTGATGTATAGCTTTTGGAGATCTGGAAGGGGGAGTAAGGTACACTTTGACACAAAGTTGATATTTAGTCAACATACCCAAAAAAAAGTTTTATACAATAAAATTTTATCATTTCACTTTTTTATATCTTTCATTTGTACATTCAAGCCTAGAATATTGCTTTATTGTATGAAAAGATTTCTAAAGTATCTAACTTATAAAAATGGGATTTGTCCAAAAAGAGGGATCAGTGGAAAAATCTATGTGACACATTTAAAATTGTTGAACTTGACCAAATTAGATCATGGTCGGATTGACTGAAATTATCTACTTATGAAATTCATTTTGTCACCATGTAGGATAAAAACTGGGACATTAACAGAAAAAATATACTTAACTTTACTTAATAATGGGACATGTTCAAAATTTAGATTTTTTTTATGAATAATAGAGTTCAAAATAAAGCTACATTTAAATTATTTTTTTTATCTATTTATTTGCCCGAGTTATTAATTTTTTAAAATTTGTGTCGTCACCGGGAATAGACCAATAGGAACTAGCCACACAGTAATCATCTCGGTAATCATATCTTGGTTTACAATGGGTAAAACACTTGAATCAACTTTTCTAAATCCAGCTGACAAACTCATATTAATAATAAAATTAAACCAATTAGCAAAACAGAAGAAATAAATCGAGGAATTGAGAAAAAAGTATACGAAACAAAAAACAAATGTTAGGTTAGATGGTCTAGGTGGTGTCAATTTCAAGTGTCACTTAGATGTGCGTTCACTTCGACATTCTGTGTGTCGGTTTGTTCGTTGGCTTGGTTCTGTATACAAAAAACTTCGACACAAGCTGATTGGTCTATTCCCGATGACGTACACATTTCAAATTTTAAATTTAAATTGGTTTCAATTAAAAAACTTTTGGCTTTTTTAACAAACTGATTATGTAGAATAACTTGTATAGCGACTAACTATTACAATATAATTTATAAAACAGCATAATATATTACATGTAAACATGGCCCATTAGTAAAGATTTACATGTCGCACATTTGTTGGTACCTAGTTCTGAAACATCCTGTTCAATTTATTTTAATATACATATTTTTGAATAAATAAAGGCATTTCTCAAACGAACGAAAACAAAATAATATATATTTAACCTATCCCTTATTAGGGCCTAACATGGCAGCGACGACAAATAATATCAAAGCGAAAATATAATAAAATTCACATGGAAGTTTGTTCTATAAAAATAGAAACAGTTCATTTGGCTAACAACATACGGGAACAGCCAAGCAACATATACATAAGCATGTCGGAAGAAAAATTTAAATCCACCATTAGCAGAAAAAGCAAGTAGCTGCTCGGAAAATGAGAAGAGAAGGAGGAAAAACAGATTCGAAATGACGACGCCAATAATAAACCTTTGTCAAAGCGCATTGTTATTTCTAACGGAGCTCTCCCCTTTGGCTGGCACTCGAGATTTTCATCATTTTCCCCGAAGAGGATTTATCGTTAACAAACAAATACTGAAAAAAATTATTAATCTAATGTTTACATTATAAAAATATGTTTTTAAATAAATAACATAGCCTAATACACAAAGTTTCATTAAATTTACCAAAACTTCAATTAGGTATCTAACTTAAAGTTATTGCAGATATAAAGTCAAAAGGACTTGAAAGTTTAAAATGTTTTTGAAAAATCTGATTAAATATCCTGTGGTTGACAGACTTTGTGTTTTTCTCCGTTCTTCGTAGTAATCTTTTTCAGCATGAATTTTCCTGTTATTTAATACGACACACAATTAAAAAAAAAAAAATTCAAGATAGCTATCAAAAAATGCTTCTGGACTCTCAGATTTTTAGTATGTATAAAAAGATGGGATCTATTCAAACAAAGGCATCAATGAGAATAATCTTTAAAAATTAAAGAAACTGAAGTGAGAAAAAATGGTTGAAATCCGAAAAACTGAAATGCAATTTTGGCAATATGAAAATGAATAATCCCCAATGTTCCTTGATTAAGAGGTGATAATTTATAAATCTTTGTGCTATAAGACGGAATGTGTAAAACATGTAAGTTTCTAGAGTTTAGCTTAGGAACCTGGAAGTTTATCATATTAATTAACTCCTACATTCAATGGAACCATTAATAACTTTATGTAAAAATGTGACCAAAAGTATTATTCTGCGTTTTAAAAGTCTACATGATTCGAATCGGTCATAAAAATATTCTAGCGGGAAATATATCATCTAAGATGAATGTGGCAGATTTAAAACATATCCGCTGAACTCTTCTGATTATTAAAAGTTGGGCTTCTAATAATACATCTATATTTAAGTTTAGATCGAATAAATCCATTTTATGGAACTCTCTAAAATCTTTCATATTCCTAGTCAGAAACTCTGAAATCCGAAAAGAAGATGATACCGACTTAGCAATAGCACCGAATGTTAGTTTAGGATCGTAGTAAACACCGAGATCTTGATAGCCTAAGATCCTGAAGTTTATAATTAAATTGCATTATTGAGTATTTTCTAGAGAAAGACATTATACAGCATCTATTGGTATTTAGAGATAATTTGTTGACAACGCACCAATCATTTAATAGATTTATGTTATGTTGTAGAGAGTTGCAGTCATTTAGATTTACAATGTTGTGAAGTAGTTTTAAATCGTCAGCATATAGTATATATTTTACATCAATATTAGTCACGATATCGTTAACAAAAATGTTAAAGAGAAGAGGTCCTAGAATGGAGCCCTGAGGAACTCCAGAAATTTGAGGAAATACATGTGATTTAAGACCCAGACATTAAACAAATTAGGTGCAACAAATTGGGTTATATAGGATTTTATGAGAGTCATTAGCTGATAAGAGATTCCGACCTGATATAGTTTTGACAGTAGTATGCCATGATTCAACCTATTGAAATCTTTAGAGAAGTCAGTATAGATTACGTCTACCTGATTTTTTTGTCAATTGTCTCACGCAAGAGGTTTTTTATCGTAGATCATCTGATAATGAATCAGTGTTGTTCAGGTATAATATAACATTATAACAATTTACAGCGACACAGCTGGCAAAGTGATCAAGGATGTCCTGGGAATTTTAAAAGCTAATATTGTGTTATGACATATTGGCTGGAATTGAAGGTTAATAAGTGACCAAAAAAATTAGGATTTGTTTAAATGTTTTTTTAGAGGTTTTTAAATAGGTTTTGTAAGCAGAATCAGACAGAGACTTAACTTCAGCTCTAAGATTACTAAATTGGATGTAATCTTCAGGATTTTTCTTATTTTGTATTTATTTCATGCTTTAAACTTTAAATTGACTTTTTTAATTACATCAAAGTTGAACCAGTGAGTATAATGGTTTTCGGTTTCGTTTTTTTGGTTTGTCAAAGATAGTATGAGTCTCTCTTAAAAAAGTATTAATTGCTTCATCTACACTGCCGAACTGATAAAGGTCCAATCAGTTGTGAGAAGATCTTGATAAAAACTGGGAAAATGAGCTCTCTTAAAATTATATTCATTAGAATATGATTGTGTTAATGTATTTAGAGTAGTCTTAATGGAAATATCAACAGCACGGGCAGGATGTTGAAGATCTAGTCACAAGAGTTCAGATGTTTGAAGCAGTCAAATCGCCTTGACTTGCTAAATACAAGAACGAATTGGCAATGACTGCCAACAGGCCATAAACAATAATTGTCAAAGAGTAGAATTAATTGCTTTCTTAACTGCCAAATAAAAGGGCGGCTGGTTGGCATTTAAATTAGAATTGCCTCATTTAATGCTTTTTAAAAACTTTATTTAAAATGTTGCTAACCTCAATTCATTTTTGTGGACTGAATGGCGTCATAGAGAAACATCAAAATTCATAAAATTTGGACGGACGGATGCGCCTAAATAAAAGCAGACAAAGTAAGCTTCCAAATAATAAGAAATTGGGTTCCAGCTTCCTTCTTAGTCTCACCAGGATAATACTCTTCAAATATCTACTAAGGCAATCGATAATCAAATTATAGACGAAGACAATTTTAAATTTATGGATTAGGAGGACAATGACAATTCTGAGAATCATCATCATATAGTGGAAAGCTTTTGCGTCAATGGGCTCTGAATTTTAACATACCACATACTGCACTGAAAGCTTTATTAGGAGTGTTACATAAAATGAATATAGGGAATATCAAACGAGCCCAGAATGTTACTGGAAACACCAAGAAAAATTACTATTAAACCAATGGGAAATGGTCAATATTAGCATGGGGGACTTGGTAATGCAATGACAGAAATATTTAAATTAAATCAACATTTTTTTGATGAGATACTTTAAAACTTTAACATCGATGGACTGCTCATACATAATAGTTCTAAGAAACAAATTTGGCCAATATTATTTTCATTGTTTGTATATATTATTGAACCTGAAAATCTTAAATTCTAATATTTAACATAACCTCACAAATTTTTACTTTTCAAGCTTCCAAGCAGCACATTCGGTAGCTAATTAGCATTCAATGCCAGTAAGCTTTATTTTGGCATCAGCGACTGCTTAGTTGACACTCCAGACAAACATGACCCCTTCATTTACGACTTTAACTGTGTTGTCAAAGCGTCTAGAATTATATAGATTCCAAGAAGAATTTAGAAATTTTAATTAAATCCTACGGGGTGGCCCATTATTAGTGCAAAATTACTGGATAACAGTTTATCGTGAAATCCAAAAAAATTTATTAACGAAAGTAATCCTAAATCGAATAAAAAAGTATAATTTCGAGGACAATGAAGCTATTTGGAAATTAGGTAATACAAAAATATTCTTTAATTTTTGTATATTTTGACCTGTGTCACAATTGTATGTAGGAACAATTCTACTAGGTGTATCATAGTGACCAACGTGTATCGTTATAAATAGTTTTAAAATATGGTCGTCGACGATAGGTAGGGTCCAATTACAATTAGACGAACACAGGTATGTACGTCATCAAGTATCGGAGTAATTCGTTGGCTATCGCCGTCTACTGTATGTTTAGTGGCACTACGTGTGTCTTTTTATCCAACTGTTGCAGCAACGTTGGCATCGGTGCGGTATCTACCTGTCTTTTTTTTCATCAATCTATCAATGATGAACTAACAGCGCTGTCTTTTTATCCAACGTTGATGCAATCGATGCAACACCAGTCCATCAGTTTCAATGTATGGTTTTTACGATTAGATGTGACAACTGACAGCTGTATTGCGGGAATTATTCAGAATTAAGGAGTTAATTAATTATTTAATTGTTATTTGTGGAAAAAACCAAAAAAAATGAACTTTAAAAAATATATTCGTCCAAATTGAAGTACCTAGGTACATTGAAATAAAATTATAAACACAAATTTTATTCCAAAATGTCAATTGTTATTTATTTCAACGGTCAATCATAAATAAATCGAATCCAACACAAGACGTTCAAGGTCGCATCGGTGAAACAACGATTCCAACAAACCGGTGGAAAAAAAGACACACGTATATTCTTCATTTATTGATAGTTATAATGATATACAGTATGTCCCCCTAGGTTGGAATCATATGGAAAACTTTATTATTAATTTTAGAAGAAAAAGTTAGTCTTCATAAAAAGTTCTGCATTATCTAAAACCTAGAATATAGTCATCAAATATCAAATTTTTTCAGTGGCATACGAGGTTTGTCAAAAAATATGAATTTTGCTCAAGAGTAAAGTACCTTTATTCTTTATACGACTGATAAAATTTGATATTTGATGGTTGTATTTTAGGTTTTATTCCATGCTCGACTTTTTATAGAGAATAACTTTTTTTCCAATATTAATAATAAAAAAGATTTTCATATGCCGCTAATTTAGGCAGACAATTGGTGGCATAGGAAAGGCACAGAACATGTCTGTATAAGAGCAAAGTACCAGCTACAAAAAATTGCCATTTTTGCAGTGTTAAATTCCTCTGACAGTAAAAAATTACTTAAATTTATAAAAGATACTGACATTTACTCTGTACTTGCCAAAATGTTAATTATCCACTGTATATTATAGTAAAAAACAGCATTTATAAGGTAATGATCCTTTGAGGTTGAAGCGGTAAATAAAAAAAAATAATTTAACCTACTTTATGAATTTATTTAATGTGATTTCTGTAAAAACATAAAAACCTAAATCTGTTTACATGAACGTAAAAATATAGAAAATATTTTTCAAATGAGGTATCACATGACCCTACTTTCCATTGGAAAATTTAACGCTAGTAAGTTCTCCTATCTTACGTGTCTCAAGTAAAGTGCAAAAATATAATATCTCTTGAGTTTTACCTCGTTTTTGTTATGTCATTGTCTTTTTTTTAGAAGAGGGTACAATTTTCGTCCTTACTGTATATAATACAATCGTTTGTATTACCTTTTCTTTGACAGTTCTTCAAAAGTAACCTCAGAAAAGCAGAATGGATTAAATATAAGAAATGATTGTTTAAATTTTAAATAAATGAAATGAGAAATATTTTTTCTTATAAATCACTATTTATAAAATCCTAATAACACATGTATCATTTGTTACCATTTAATATATATAGAATAGATGTGTTATAATTAACTTTTTGACGATCTCGAAATATAATACGTTAAAATTTTAAGAGAAAATTGTTCGAGAGAGCTCGAGAGAAAGGAGAAATTCTCGTCGAGAGATGACACTCTCTCGTCTCGTCTCATCTCGAATCTGTTTTCGAGAGAAAATGTCTGTCTCGTCTCGTTCAAGACGAGACGATAGACGAGAATCTGTCGTCTCACGGCATCACTAATCACCATACTTAATAAGTTAAAGGACAGTTATTTTGGTCAACGAAGAACAAAACTGCCAATATATGACCACTATAATTCTAATAAGCCGCGAAAGCTAAATCTTGACCAAACGGCTGCTCCTCATTATCGCACTAAATGCTAATATTAGCATAAAATCTAGTAAGCCACAAAATCTTCTTGTGTGCCAAATCACGCGCCTCCCTTTGGCCACGGTTACGAAATGATGACTAGGTACTTCTAGAAGCTTTGTTGTTCAGATTTAAATGCTCATTAGCTTCGCTATTAGCACCTAAATCCACTTGTAAGCTTCTTTATGGCTTCTTTTGTTACTTTTGGGTATGTTTAGGTACGATCCCTTCCATAGAAAAGAGATAAACTTGAAAATTGTAATATTTAAAATGTAAATCCATGGTGCAGTAATATATTTGATTTGAAATAAATAATTGGGTACATGAATTTGAAATAAATTATTATTTATATTCAAACAATTAACCAAAATTTGTTTAACATAAACAAATATATTTCAGACAAGTTCATTTGTTTGCTTAAAAAATCCTTTTTCAGAGTCTCTTTGACAATATTTCATAAATTAGAACTTGCAATTCATGCAATTTCTGTAGGTATTTATTGATATGTTCTCATACTTATTTCGTGTGTGTAAGCAATTCTTGTTTTTGAGAAACTTGTATAATGACTAAAAGAACAACCCAATCAATTCCAAGAAAACATATTATATTCCAATTTCGATATTTTCAACGCCATACGTATGCGTCCCACGTCCCAAATCAATAGAACGAATAGAAAAGATCATCGACTTCCTAACAACAAAGAAGCCAAGCATTTCGTAAACAACCATATTCGTCTTCTAAATATTCGAAGAATGCATTGACGCGGAACAACACAATGTACAATTTCGTGTTTACGAATAATAGTTACGAGGGGGGAGTCCAGTCTGATGTGAATGAGGGGGCGAACGTTGAAATATACTGAACAGGGTAGCCAATCACCAATCATCGATTGAGAATTCGGTTCGCTGAACGGAATTCACTCTGGTTCCGGTGATAGGATGTCTGAAAATGACGATTTTTGTCGGTTGACCCCATGTCGAAATCGACAGATAACCGCGTCTCGTATATCTTCGGGCAAGCGTGGTTTTGAGCCTAGTAATTTTGGTGCAAATGTTAGGTATAATAAATGTAACAATAAGTGACATTTTGTGGATTTTAGGTTTCAAAGTGACAAGACTTAAAAAAAATTAGAACTAAAAATGACTAATAAACTGATTATATTTTTTTTTACGTTAATAAGAGTAAACGATTTTTGATTTTACTTGTAATTATAAATTTATATCATAATTTGAAAGACCTAATCCTGTAATATTCAAAGGATAGAATACAGGCTAGATCTATAATTTCAAAAAAAATTGTGCCAACAAGTAGACCAGAAGTTCCATGTATTGGCCATTTGGGTAGGTAAATTATGGCGGGCAAAATTGAAATTTAATGAGAAGTTAAAACAGATTCAAAAAAATTTAATTTGTAAGACCTCAAAATTACTATTAATCTCATAATACATGTTTTCTATATTCATTAGACCACAAAATGTTTGAGTTCACTTGAAATAATATATAAGAATTATATAAATAAACTAGATAAATCTGCATTTAGTTTTTCTTATCTAAACCGACTTTCTCACTTCACTTTTTGATGAGTGTGTAACAATGGGAGTCTGAATCTGATTACTTTAGGTTCACGAATTCAGACATCAAATCGTATGTGCGTGGACGGCTCAAGTCCGAGGTTCCAGGTTCGATTCTCCGTCTCGAACGCATTTTTTTCTTTGTTTAATTCTCAGCTTTTTCAATTTTTCCTTGGTTTGTTTGTAGTTTGGGGATATGAAGGTGTAATTTTCATATTTTTCAAATATGAAATAATATTGTTACGCATGTTTATGGTATCTCAGTTTATTTCAACTTAACTTTAACAATAACTATGCAACTGATAACATTAACGCATAACGTCTATCATAAAACTGACTCACTGACGTCATGATCACCGACGTATATAGCTTGCTTTAACCTTTACTTATGACGACCGCAGCACGCTGCGTAACATTGCTCCCTTGTCTTTAGTTATTTTCCCCGAATAACTTGATTACTGGGACCTAGTTGGAACTAACACGGCATGGCACTAACTTTCCAATGTGAACTACCTTGGATTTACTTCCCGCTGATTTTCCTTAAGGACGGTGTACGGGTCTTCCCAGTTCCGTTGCGATTTCTGACAAAGTCCTCCTCGGTGCTTGGGATTGCTCAGACGTAGTGGGTCGACTCTCTCAAAATGTGCATCTGTCGATTCTAGCTTCTGCTTTATCGGTGTTGGCTTTCAGTCGTTTTTGAGCGAATCCATAGACCTTTGTTCTGCCATTGCATACATTGCATTTTTTACACCAATCCGCTACATCCCGTCGCCAATTGACCCAATAAAATCTTTCCCAAACTAGTGCTAGTGTCCTTTTAGTACCAAAATTTCCTCCCGAACGGCTGCTATAAAGCTTCTGACATGTGACTTCGGAAGTACCACTTGACAGGCTACATGTACTCCATCTCCCACTTCCGCTGCAATAGGCCATCGTGAAGATACAGGGAATCCCACTGAATCCAGTACCCTTTAATAGCTTTACTGTATTTGGCTATCTCTTGCTAAGTAGGTGTGACTTTATTTTTGAGCCATTCTCGGACAAACTTCTGGTCATTGTCTTTTTTCTGTTCCTTTTTCAGGCTTTCAAGGGTGATTTCTTCTTCGTCGCCCTGTGGCTTGATAATGGTTGCCCGAAGGGTTCCGGTTCCTATCGTTCTCCGAGCCCTTTACTGTACCGGAATTCTCGTTCTAAACAGGGTCATCTGGAGAGAATGCGTTGCTATGGAGACATGCTCTACTTCCTGGTTATTCCTAGAAAGCCGGCTAGGTGTGGGTGATCGAATTCTTCTGAACGCATAACTGCTGTAATTATTTTTTGTTGGACTTCGTGGAGGTCTTCGGGAAATTGATCTATGTGACTTTCTGGCCTCATTCCCTGATTTTTGATTTATAGAACGAGCCCTGCTTCTGCAGGTCCTTTGAAAATGCCCAAATTTTTTATCTTACATATAATAAAATTATCAAAATGTCTTGTTGTTATGTTTTTTATGCTCTCTAACACCGATTTTGAGTCAGATATTATTATTGCACTTTGTACCTTGTTTTTCGCACACCACTCCAAAACTTTATGTATGGCGACAACTTCAGCTGTAAAAATGCTACAAATCTCTGGCAATTGAAATTTACACATTTGCGTGTTCAAGTTACTAATTTTAAGCATTAAGAACGAATTATATGTGCTCAACTTAGTAATGTATTTGTTAGCGATTAACTGTCGCCTAAAACGTAAGGGTGGTTCATTTGCTTCCGCCAGAATTGCATTATTAGGAAAAGATTTCATTACTCCGATACAAAGTCTTATTGCTTTGTATTGTATACGATCAAATTTTTTTAAATTTGTGTTTGATGATGATCCGTAAAAAACACAGCCGTAGTCAATAATAGCTCTGATAAAAGACTTATAAAATTGTAATGCTATTTGTGATATTTTTTGGTAACACAACGAAGAATGTTTAACCCTTTTTCACATCTGTTTCTTAAATATTCGATATGGCTCGTCCAAAGCAGTTTTAGATCTAATACCATACCGAGATATTTATATTCAGTGACAACGGGTATCTTTAAATCTAATAACTGTATATGCGTACTTGTACATTGACGGTGTCTTGTAAAGCACATAAAAGCAGATTTTTCCGGCGACATTGGGAAACCCATTTCAAATAACCACTCTTTTACTATATGTAATACACTGATAAAATCATTTAAGCATTGTTCATATTTCCTACGACTGGTATATATACAGATATCATCTGCATATTGTACCAACTTGATATTATTATTATTTAATTTGTTATGCAATTCTGACGTATAGATATTAAACAGCATGGGGCTTAGTATTGAACCTTGTGGAAGACCGTTGTATACTAATTTGGGCCCATGTAATTTGTTGAATTGGTTCATGACATATATTTCTCTGCCATTAAAAATTTCATAAATGTTATAAGTTCTTCCATCAATACCTAAATTAGTCATTTTATTAAATAGAATTCCTAAGTCCTCTTAGTAAGTGTATTAAACGTATACAACTAGTGTGATCATTCATTGGAAATTATATGTGATGATTTTGGGAAATTGGTCGAAATCGTATAAAATTAAGGGGAATTTAAGCAAAATCACCGAAATTATAAAAACTCATATAGAAATATCTTCTTTAAAGTCGAAATTAAATTTAAAAAAACGATGTAGCCTTTTCACGCATTCGCAACAACCATTTGTCTAAGAAAGAAATCCTAATAATATTGTTATAATTTCTATCGAATAAATTTCCGAAATAACTCTATCGAACCAAAGTAACTTGAATTTAATACACGTTCTCGAATACCAATCTCGTACAACCGCATAAAACTTATATAATATTTTCGTTAACGTACAGCTTCATAAATTGAGAATGAAACCAATATCGCTTTGATAATCCGACAGGCCATGGCTCCTGGATAGATCTTGAAAATATCCATGGAATTTCTCTTCGACATTCTCATATATACATATTATATATACGAGTTTAACAAGCGAAAACATTTTCTGGTAAACGTATACGTGCATGTGTATTGATTTGAGATACTTTGGGATATGCGATTGGGCGACTATGCTGTATACGAAAATGTATGTCTCAAACCTATTGTGCGAGCATCCACAAAGCCCTTAACAGAGGCGTAGTAATAAATTTATGAATTATCTAAAATCTTGTAATGAGCCATATGTTGGTATTTTAGGCACTTCCACAGAATGACATTCATTACTTGACATTTTCATTGTAAAAAAGTTTGATAGGTCGAAATGATACTACATAAAAAAATAAACCATAATTTAAAATTGAAATCATAAACATCTAAACACAAACCCAAAAGCGTTATGCAGCATTTGTAGTGAGTTGTTGACCTCTTCAGACTTTTCTGTCATGCGATTACCCTTTAAAAAATTCTCCAAAATAATGAAGTGTTTCTCTGATCGTACCTATTTTCTTAATAAAAGTTTTGACTAATTTGACGCAAACGTTCAGTTTCAATTTCAAGGTTTAAATATCATTTTATGTAAGTACTAACTCAAAAGACGTAAATTTCATACCCAACTCCAATTAAAATTTTTTAGATGGCTCGTAATTAAATGAAATATAAGTACACCACACCAGGGAGTGTGCTGTCAAACTTTACTGAGTTCTCGGTTCGACGGTTGAGGAGACGTTAAAGGAGTCTCTGGCGACTCGGAAACGTGAAGAGGAGCCGAAGATGAAGGAGTGGCATAGGACCATCGAAATCTCGTTTTTGACGTTAATCGCCAAAAAGAAAAGTATTTTTTTCTTTTTTCGTTGGGGCATGATGACCCATAACATAATTATCCGCCTGAATAATATTTCTTTTCTGATCAGTACCTAGAAAAATCGGCAAAATATTCTGCTAAATACATGAATAGAAATACTCTTACTTATGACAATCGATATAATAGTTCTACAGCCATGAGCTCCTCTGAATTTTTTTCCAGTGGTTAATAATTGTAAACTCGACCTTAAATTCTTTATTTATGCTCCATTTATTTTAATAGTCGTATTAATAATTTTGTGGCATAGGCAAATTGTCATTCAGCATTATACAAATCCATAATTTATATCTACCCAAACATATTTCCTATCAAGAAGAGGTGTGAGAAGAAGAGAATTAATAAATACAGGAACAATCGCTTCTTGTCCAGTAACCTTTCAGACCAACAAAAATAGGCTTTGGCAAGGGTATGAACAAATATTTATAATAAGCATTTAATAATCATTAAGTAATCATTTGGTAATCATTTAGTAATCATTTAGTAATCATTTAATAATCATTTTATAATAATTATTTAATAATAATCATTTAAATAATTTAATAATCATTTAATAATCATTTATTATTCATTTAATAATCATTTAATAATTATTTAATAATCATTTAATAATCATTTACTAATCATTTAATATTCATTTAATAATCATTTAATAATCATTTAATAATCATTTAATAATCATTTAATAATCATTTAATAATAATTTAATAATCATTTAATAATCATTTAATAATCATTTAATAATCATTTAATAATCATTTAATAATCATTTAATAATCATTTAATAATCATTTAATAATCATTTAATAATCATTTAATAATCATTTAATAATCATTTAATAATCATTTAATAATCATTTCATAATCATTTCATAATCATTTCATAATCATTTCATAATCATTTCATAATCATTTCATAATCATTTAATAATCATTTAATAATCATTTAATAATCATTTAATAATCATTTAATAATCATTTAATAATCATTTAATAATCATTTAATAATCATATAATAATCATTTAATAATCATTTAATAATCATTTAATAATCATTTAATAATCATTTAATAATCATTTAATAATCATTTAATAATCATTTACTAATCATTTAATAATCATTTAATAATCATTTAATATTCATTTAATAATCATTTAATAATCATTTAATAATCATTTAATAATCATTTAATAATCATTTAATAATCATTTAATAATCATTTAATAATCATTTAATAATCATTTAATAATCATTTAATAATCATTTAATAATCATATAATAATCAATCATTAATTATTCATTTAATAATCACTTATTAATCATTTAATAATCAATTTATAATCATTTAATAATCATTTAATAATCATTTAATAATCATTTAATAATCATTTAATAATCATTTAATAATCATTTAATAATCATTTAATAATCATTTAATAATCATTTAATAATCATTTAATAATCATTTAATAATCATTTAATAATCATTTAATAATCATTTAATAATCATTTAATAATCATTTATTAATCATTTAATAATCATTTAATAATCATTTAATAATTATTTAATAATCATTTAATAATTATTTAATAATCATTTAATAATCATTTAATAATCATTTAATAATCATTTAATAATCAATTAATAATCATTTAATAATCATTTAATAATCATTTAATAATCATTTAATAATCATTTAATAATCATTTAATAATCATTTAATAATCATTTAATAATCATTTAATAATAATTTAATAATCATTTAATAATCATTTAATAATCATTTAATAATCATTTAATAATCATTTAATAATCATTTAATAATCATTTAATAATCATTTAATAATAATTTAATAATCATTTAATAATCATTTAATAATCATTTAATAATCATTTATTAATCATTTAATAATCATTTAATAATCATTTAATAATCATTTAATAATCATTTAATAATCATTTAATAATCATTTAATAATCATTTAATAATCATTTAATAATCATTTAATAATCATTTAATAATCATTTAATAATCATTTAATAATCATTTAATAATCATTTAATAATCATTTAATAATCATTTAATAATCATTTAATAATCATTTAATAATCATTTAATAATCATTTAATAATCATTTAATAATCATTTAATAATCATTTAATAATCATTTAATAATCATTTAATAATCATTTAATATTCATTTAATAATCATTTAATAATCATTTAATAATCATTTATTAATCATTTAATAATCATTTATTAATCATTTAATAATCATTTAATAATCATTTAATAATCATTTAATATTCATTTAATAATCATTTAATTATCATTTAATAATCATTTAATAATCATTTAATAATCATTTATTATTCATTTAATAATAATTTAATTATCATTTCATAATCATTTAATTATCATTTCATAATCATTTAATTTTCATTTCATAATCATTTAATAATATTTAATAATCATATAATAATCAATCATTTAATATTCATTTAATAATCACTTAATAATAACTTAATAATCATTTAATAATCATTTAATAATCATTTAATAATAATTTAATAATCATTTAATAATCATTTAATAATCATTTAACAATCATTTAATAATCATTTAACAATTATTTAATAATAATTTTATAATTATTAATAATCATTTATTAATCATTTAATAATCATTTAATAATCATTTATGAATCATTTATGAATCATTTATGAATCATTTATGAATCATTTATGAATCATTTATGAATCATTTATGAATCGTTTATGAATCATTTATGAATCATTTATGAATCATTTATGAATCATTTATGAATCATTTATGAATCATTTATGAATCATTTATGAATCATTTATGAATCATTTATGAATCATTTATGAATCATTTATGAATCATTTATGAATCATTTATGAATCATTTATGAATCATTTATGAATCATTTATGAATCATTTATGAATCATTTATGAATCATTTATGAATCATTTATGAATCATTTATGAATCATTTATGAATCATTTATGAATCATTTATGAATCATTTATGAATCATTTATGAATCATTTATGAATCATTTATGAATCATTTATGAATCATTTATGAATCATTTATGAATCATTTATGAATCATTTATGAATCATTTATGAATCATTTATGAATCATTTATGAATCATTTATGAATCATTTATGAATCATTTATGAATCATTTATGAATCATTTATGAATCATTTATGAATCATTTATGAATCATTTATGAATCATTTATGAATCATTTATGAATCATTTATGAATCATTTATGAATCATTTATGAATCATTTATGAATCATTTATGAATCATTTATGAATCATTTATGAATCATTTATTAATCATTTATGAATCATTTATGAATCATTTATGAATCATTTATGAATCATTTATGAATCATTTATGAATCATTTATGAATCATTTATGAATCATTTATGAATCATTTATGAATCATTTATGAATCATTTATGAATCATTTATGAATCATTTATGAATCATTTATGAATCATTTATGAATCATTTATGAATCATTTATGAATCATTTATGAATCATTTATGAATCATTTATGAATCATTTATGAATCATTTATGAATCATTTATGAATCATTTATGAATCATTTATGAATCATTTATGAATCATTTATGAATCATTTATGAATCATTTATGAATCATTTATGAATCATTTATGAATCATTTATGAATCATTTATGAATCATTTATGAATCATTTATGAATCATTTATGAATCATTTATGAATCATTTAGGAATCATTTATGAATCATTTATGAATCATTTATGAATCATTTATGAATCATTTATGAATCATTTATGAATCATTTATGAATCATTTATGAATCATTTATGAATCATTTATGAATCATTTATGAATCAATCAACCACATATTTTCTTACAGCAACCAGATTACGGTAACATTTCAAAGGATAACCTACAGATTTTTGAAGTTCAGGTATTAATATTAAATCACCGTACTAGAAATGATTCTTTTTTCTTATTTCAATAAATAAACAACATCTTTGAAATGTATCAGCGTTAAACGATAATACTTTCTCCCTGCTATTAGTGATACTACAGATAAAGCATTTCATTTTTCCAATTCAAGAAATAATTATTTAATTATTTAGCTAAGTAAATGTCATTTAAAAACACGCACATCACATTTTGGCAAATTAAACAGGTTAAAATTTGAATGATGTCAATTATGTCAAAAACAAAAACAACTCGCACTTTACAAGCAGTAGAAAAGGACTTGCTTAATCTTGGTTTGGCAGAATTTTGGTCAAGTATGAACGTGCCAGACCAATTTTATTCGAAAGAGGAATAAAAAATAAAAATGTTGACGTTTGATTTTTTCTTATACCTTGTATAGAAAATTTGTTGTTGTAATAAATTTGTTGGGGGTGGTCTGACAAACAGTTGCGTCAACAATAAGAACGCCAGACTTGAATTTCTATTTTCATTCATTCAAAACGCCATCGTAAACTAAAAAATTATGTTTAAGTTATGTAGATCAATTTTACAAAAAAAAAAAAAAATACAAATTTTATTTAAAAAAAAATTATACAAGTCATAGACTACCAGACCGATGGTTTGTTATTCATCTAATACCCAAAAAGTCTTAAAATATATTTTTGTACTTGTACTGGATGACCACCTTTTTACGGCGCGGCGGTCGCCGCTTGGACTATTAGGATCCGCTCACAGAATATCCTGATACTGAATTTGATCCTTACTATTCGAACGTCTGTTCTGGTGAAGATGACGAGTTTAATGTACATACCTCTCAGATTCTGAATCAACTTAAATCTATATTTAATCAATGGCTAATTCATGTGCACATAAAGGGGCATTTTTTTTAAGGTGCAGGATTTACCCATACAGTAATAATATAATCAATGAGCTTTGCATAGCATTTTTGCGTTCTTGCATTTTATAAGCATAAGACCGGAGTTACCAGATATTTATTTGTCTATAATGCAGAATTTACATAGTACCTACATTATGCTTCCAAAGTTTTTTGAAGTTTACATTTTAAGTAGCATTTTTCGCATTGCTGTTAGCCGGGCTAGCATCTTATAAATATAAGATCAGATTTAACACCTAAAGCAGCCTCATTTTTGTATTTATTTGTTTATAATGCAGAATTTTCATATGAAATATTATCTTTTGTGGCCAAAGTTTTGCGAAATTTACACATTAAGTAGAATTATTCGCGGTGCGGTTAGCTGGGCTGAGTATAAGATCAGAGTTAATACATAAAGTAGCCTTCTCTGTACATTTATATTTATTTTGCAATAATATGCGGAATTTACACATTAAAATTTACACATGAAGGAGCATTTTCCGCGGTGCAGTTAGCCGAGTTTGCAGTTTATAAGTATAAGATCAGAGTTAGCACATAAAGCAGCCTTCTCTGTATATTTATTTGGCTTAAGTGCAGAATTTACACATATAATAGTATCTTCTGGAGCCAAAGTTTTACAAACTTTATACATTAAGAGGCATTTTTCGCGTTGCAATTAGCAAAGTTTGTAGTTTATAAGTATAAGATCATAGCTAATACATAGAGTAGCCTTCTCTGTAGATTTATTTGGCTGAAATGCAGAACTTACACATAAAATAGTATCTTCCCAACCAAAGTTTTACAACATTTACACATTAAGTAGCATTTTTCGAGTTGCAGTTAGCCGAGTTTGCAGTTTATAAGCATAAGATCAGAGTTAACACATAAAGTAGCCTTCTCTGTACATTTATTTGGTTTAAATGCAGAATTTACACTTAAAATAGTATCTTCTTGACCAAAGTTTTACAAAATTTACACATTAAGGAGCATTTTTCCAGTTGCAGTTATCCGAGTTTCCAGATTATGAGTATAAGATCAGAGTTAACACATAAAGTAGCCTTCTCTGTACATTTATTTGGCTTAAATAATTTACACATAAAATAGTGTCTTATTGACCAAAATTTTACAAAATTTACACATTTAGTAGCATTTTTCGCGTTGCATTTAGCTGGGCTTGCATAATGTAAGTATTAGATCAGAGTTAACACATAAAGAAGCCTCCTCTGTATAGTTATTTGTTATTTACAGAATTTACACATAAAGTAGTATCTTCCGCCACAAAAGTTTTAGCGAAATTTGCACATAAAGTCGCATTTTTTGCTCTGCATACGGCTTATATGAATGATGTATCTTCTGCATATTTATACATCGTCTAAATTCTGAAATTTACAGTAAAGCAGTATCTTCTGAAAGCTAAAAATCAATTAAATTATGAAGAAAACCATTCTCAAACCTGTAATAGTATAAGATCAGAGTTAACACATAAAGTAGTCTCCTCTGTGCATGTATTTGTCTATAATGCAGAATTTACACATAAAGTAGTATCTGCCCTCATCAAAGTTTTGCGAAATTTGCACATTAACTAGCATTTTTCGTTTTGCTGATGGATTTTATGAATGACTGCACCGTTAACACATAAAGAAGTATCTTCTGAATATTTATTTGTTGTCTAAATGCAGAAATTTACACATAAAGCCGTATCTTCTGCAAGCTATAAATGAGTTAAATAAAACGAAAAACATTATTCTCCTACCTGTGCTCTGAATTCCTTCATTTCTTTTTCAATTTATCGTATTTCTAATACGATTTTCGATAGTTTTTGTCCATGTTTTTATAATCGCTGGAATGTGGCCGGTTTTGCGATGTGAATGAGGCGACACAACAATTGGTAATGAGTAATGTAGACAGGCAGCGATAGAGTGTTGACGTAAAATTTTAAATCTTAATATGTGGATCAGCGGCGTAACATAGGTATACTACATGGTTATCTTTATTTCCACTAAAGGGGCGTTTGATTTGAAACTTGATCGAGCGAGCATCGAGGAGACCGAGAAGTGTTGACGTCACAATAGAGCATTGAATCAAATCAAATAAAACAGAGTTAAAAACATAACCTCGCTTTCTTGTGATTCTTGTTTCTGGTTTGTATGTTAAATTAGTGAGCAAAAAGTAAAGAAAATGGAAAAACTTTTAATAATAAGGGGTAATAGCCCTGAAATGCAGCATTTACTACAAATGCCCGCTTCGCTCTCATACTCCATGACTGTGATTACTGGTGATTAGATCTGGATAGAGAAAATGTATTTTCCAAACACACATTTTGTGTTTTTTTTATGATGAATAATTTTAGCTATAAGACAAAAGCGGCTAAGTAATTTGTTGACTTCTTGTCTGGTCTTTAATTTTGAGATTCAAATTTGTTTGTAAGTTAATTAAAAAGAGATAGGTAGAGACAAAGACAAATTTCTCCCTCTTCTCGATCTTTCTGCTCTAAGAACATCGAGCTCGCTCTATGTTCTCGCTCCAAAGCGAAACAAACACTTTAGGGAGCTCTCGGAGTGTCATTCAAACACTTTTGAAGCGCTCGGAGATCTCCGATGATTAAATCAAACGCACCATAACAAGGATGTGAAGCATAATTAGTATCTGACTGTTAAATAATAATAATAATAATAATAATAATAATAATGTTTATTCATCTTTAAAAAAATATATATACAATTACATAAAAATATAAATATAAATACAAAGGGCGAATAAACATAAATTATCACAAAATAAGTGAAACTACTTGTATGTGATACAAACAATATAATCAAACAAACAATATAATTAATGCACCTCTTAGACAAAATTTTATAAAAATATGAATTTTTTGTTATAATATTTATTTATCAGCTGTGATACTAACATTCCACAAGGAAAACCTGTCTGTAGTCCGTCAATATACAACTGACAAAATTTTAATTTTAGTTCAAGTGTGTTTTGTTTTTTTTTTTTTTTGAGGATCTTAAGATGAGTATATAATTTTTTTTTATATTTATTTATTTTTTTTTTAAATAAAGTAATTTTCAATCATTTCATGTATCGTTAGTCGAGAGTGTTGTAGTATCCATTTTTTTATCTTTTTCTTGTACAGTCTTTTCGAATTAATAATTTTTATTTCTGTAGGTAGTCTGTTATATAATTTTGGACCCATGTACCAAAAACTTCTCTGGGTATTTGATTTATCGACTTTAGGTAAGATAAAAGTATGGAGCCTAGAACGAGTATTGTAATGGTATTCTTTCTTTTTCAGCTCATTTTTATTGTAATGCTGTCGCATAAGAAGATTTTGACAAAAAAGTTGTCTAACATCAAAGAACTGACTCTCTTCGAAGAGCTGATCTGTCGAGTAGGCATATGGTTCTTTCATTAAAATCTTTATGAGCCATTTTTGCGTAATATTTAATTTATTTATGTGACAATCAAGTGCACGGCCCCAAGCAATAATTGAGTAAGTTATATGGGTTTCAGCAAGAGCATAATATAATATTCTTAGCTCATTCCATTTTAATATTTCTGACAAGAATTTGAATGTATGCAGTAACATTCTTAACTTTTTAGTAACAAAGTTGATATGAATATCCCATTTTAAATGATTGTCTATATATATATTCCCAAGTATTTGATATTAGAGACTGCTTTAATTTCTATTCCAATATTGTTGACTTTAATTTCGATTTTGTTATAGTTTGGTAAAGCATTAGCGTATGATGAAAAGGGAACAAAGAATGTCTTACTGAAATTTACCGTAAGTAAGTGTTGCTGAAACCAGTGAAATATATGAGGCAAGTCACTTTCAACTAATAATTTCAAAGATACCCAGTCAGTGCTTTCATAAACAATTGCAGTATCGTCAGCAAAACTGATAATGTTGCCATTGGAATTTATAGAAAATAAGTTATTAAGGTATATATTTATACAGTTTAAATTTATTGACGTTCTATAGTAAATTTTATCAACCGTTGATAACATTTTAATTATGATTTCGATATTAAATAAATTTTTTGTTTCTTTTTTGTTTGCAGTATCAATTCGAGGCAATAAATTTTGTTTAAAATGAAAGTGTTAAGTAATAAATATCATTCTGTGAAAGTGACTAACGTACCAACCCAAACTTTTAAATTTAACAGCCAACTCAAATTATGATTTTTTCGATAGCTTGTTATAATTTTCATATTTTTCATTGATCGTTTGTTATTTTTGAGATATTGCCTTGCAGGTTCTTCCCGCTCGTACTACCACTGGTTTATGAGAGCGCTCTTCAACTTTATATTAGCTAACGATGGCATAAGAAAGCCGGAAATAAAAATAGAACGCGAATAAGTTCGAGGGAACATAGAATACGAAAGCACATATTCAATCGGGAAAAATTTAATCTTGACATTTTATTTCTTGTTATCGTTTGTCAATCGTTTTTTTCAGAAAACGTCCGGACGCCATTTTGATCGGTTCACATCTGATGCCAAATCTTTTTCAGATGTAATTTTCTTTGGAAATTCTAATTGGGGCACCTCTGTGAAATGTATTAAAAAATCTTACATGAAAATGTTAAGAATTTTCATGGTTAAAGTTTTAAAACTTTTATGCACAAAAATATTAAAAAAAGAAACGACCGCTTTTAAAACATAGTCACAATAACTTCTGTAAAAGTGACCTTATCAAAATAGTTTATACAACAATAAGTGTTTGTAATATCTTGGGAATAAAATCTGTGGATTATTTTACAATGTTCTATGATTCGAATTTCCGTTTTCTGCCTGATTGTCCAACATAGATTGCACTATAATCGTTGTAATTTAGTAAATATACACCTGCTTCATGGAATGTGGGTTATTTTTTTAAGTATTTCATAAGAAACAACATAAAAAAGGTATAGAACCAGAAAAAACTTTAGAATCAGTAGTTAAAGAAGAGTTATGTAAGATAGTATTTTACGAAAGCCTGAATTTACTGAAAAATTTGAAATACATTTTGTTGAGAACTTCTAAATGTAAATCGTTATTTACTGCAAGTTGTTTGATGGTGTTTATTTCTTAATTAAAGTTACACTCTAATAATGGAATGGCGAAGGCTGTGTTCAGTAATGATGTTCCAATCATTTAAAAGGAGGATTTTGTAATTTGGGTTTTATCTGTCGAGATACTGATATGTACGTCTCAAAATGCTAAAAAAAAATCAGTTTTAATAATTTTTTAGACAGAAATTGTAATTTTGGTTCACATTATCCTTTATTCGAACTCTATTTTGTGATGGTATCTCTTCTTTCTCATGTTTCTAAAGGATAGCAATCTCTTGTTATTTCTTTCATTTTTTCCCTTAAATGCCAATTATAACAATAGATGTACTCTTGTATATTCAATTTTATAAAAAAACTTCCTTTTAAATAGCTCGTAGACAAGGGTGGCTTCAAAATTCTTAGAATCCACATGACTTTTTAAGAAAAATATGCTAAAAAGGAAATGGCTAAAGACAATCGCTCCTTTCAAAAATTTGGTCTGGAGTCGCCTATATTCGTAGAACATCCTGCTAAAATATTGGGACATCAATACGGAATACTCTGTATAAGAAACTGTTGAACGTTGCTTTTTTATTAGAAATTAGTACAGTTGCACTAGCCATAGAAATAATATAGAAAACCAATATAAACATTTAAGCAGAAATTGAAACCTACTGTTCATAAAAACGCATCTCTGCGCCTGACATCGCAAAATAGTGTGTCTAGAAGCATGCGTAGTATACATGACTTGTCCCTGTAGTGTTGCCAAGTATATTAAACATACCTAACACAAAAGAATTTCAAATTCGAGAGACGCTAAAATGGTGGTTCCCACCTTATCGAGACTGAGGCCCACAAGGGTAAATTCATAGCGTAACAAAAACGAGAAATGATTTAACTTGGATCGAAAGACCGAAAGCCGATTGTAGTATTAGGACGTTGAATTTTTTGGTTTGTGAAGCATTGGCATTACTTAGGTTAAACCATGTGATGATTTTCACAAGCCTTGATTTTTAAAACCTTTTCTATCGCCTTTTAATTAGGGTTTAAAAACTTGTTCGAGCAATTTATCCCATCATAATTGGCCCCTTTACCTCTTAAGCCTGCTCATATAAAATATTTGGACTCCTTACTTCGCCTATTTATATTCTATTAATAAAGGACAGAAGGATGAGTATTGAAACTATGTTAAAAGAAATAAATTGGCTTTCAGTTCAGAATTATGTTCAGTACATGACTGATATATATTTATAAAATAAAAATAACAGTACCATCGCATCAGATCTATTTGAAAAAATTCAATATAATTCGTAATATCACAACTATGATACAAGAAGCCAATCTGACTTTCATGTACAGCAAGCCATCACTAAAAGTTCCCAAAATACAATTTTTATTAAAGGTTTAAAAAATTTAATAGACAGCCTACAGAAATTAAAAAAAACACCAATAAATGTATTCAAAAGTAATTTTAAACAATACTTGATATATAAACAGAACGGATATACTTTCTTGTGATAATACTTTTTAAACCTGCCCTTTTTAAGTATTTCCCTTAATTTATTGTTATTACCTCTCGTTTTACTCGCATTTACTTGATGTTATATTAATACTACTTACTATGTTTAAATTATTAATAGTTTTGCGACGATAGGTTATAGCAACTTATAGCTACAAAACTATTTTTGTGTTAAAGTAGATCTATAGAGAGTAATGTAATTTACAAAGGCCTTCTTTCAACATACAAATAAATGACAACTTTATAATTAAAATGAAAAACACAACAAAATACCTCGGTATCATAATTAATCAAAATTTAAAATGGGTCGATCACATTGCGTCAATTAAATCCCAAGATAAGAAAATTCAGTTTTAAATTATATGAATTGAGGAAATGTATGACTAGGAGTTTATTAATTATTATTTACAATTCGCTGGTTGAATATGTAATCCAAAATCGTATAATTAAAATTATCTACAAAAAAAATCAGCATTATACCTATCCTACCTCTCTTTTATATAATAAAAATTGCTTTGTATAAGAACATTAGATTATCTGTCTTGCTATACCTTTATTTATTAAAAGCCTAAATTGAGATACACTACAAATTATTTGCAATAAATATCAAATGAAGCATACATTTTTTAATAATTTGACATTTAAGAGCCATTCACACACACCGACCTTGATATTAAACATAATTCAGTGTTTACACATCACAGTTGACAGCTTGATACTTGACAGGCACAGCCAAGCATTATTCTGATTTTTGCCAAATAAAATGGCCGGTTAATTATTATTCTATGGGGTTGCGACAGAGAATCAGTAAATTTGATGGTGTTTTTGTAGCTAGGAGCGAAATAGTAGTACGCTTAAGTTAGCACCACTATAAAAAAGTCATTTTTGAGAAACTGCTTATATATTTTTCATAAATAGGCAGGCTTGGCGACTAATTTCGAATAAAAATGGCAAGTATGAAGGTCGCAACCCGCCTTAGAAATTTCACCTTTACTATCAACAGCTGTTGTTTGACAGGTCAGAGAATGTTTGCAATTTATGGAATTTAAAGAATGTTAGGAATGTTGACGTTAGAAATAATTTAAATTCCCAAAATTGTCACAGAAGAATTGCATAGGCGGATTTGAAGAAAATTGATATCAAAGTAGTTAGGATTAACCGAAAATTCTGAAAATCAATAGGAAGTTAGAAGTAATTATTCAAGAAAATCAAAACCGCAAGTCAATTAGAACTTTCGTTCTAAGGTAATCGTGCCGGCATACATACACACACACAGACGACCAGACGAAATTTTTTTTTTGCATTTTCGGACTGATCGGAAACATGAAAAAAAGTTTTAAAAAAATGGGGGTAAGAAAATTTTTTCTTCTGCACGAATGCAATACTGAGGCCCCATAGGAAGAGCCTCAGTAGTTAATTTATTTTTAAATTATATGATTTATACAGTTTATATCTACGAAACATCGCCACAAAATCAACTAATAATATTTATGTGTAATTACACTCCCAAAAATATATACAAATACGGTATTGATGTTCAAAAAGCGATTCACCTACAAATTCAATATTGACCTGGCAATACCACTTAAATCCAGTGTTTCAAAACTATATGACGCTGCCCTTACAGGACCGTTTATGATATTTTGGCTTAAATTTGTGGTTTATTATTTAATTACACGGTGAAAGAGGCATTTTATTTTTAGTTTTGTGTAGTGTTAAGTTAAATTCTAGGTACAATAAAAGACATTTTTACTTTGGCTAATGAAAATGTAATTAATGTAAATACATATAACATACATATTTATAACAGCTTCTAAATAGCAGCTGTTATATTTATTACAAGATTTATGTTTGGAAATCTAATTATAATTATGTAAATAGAGAGCTGTATATTTATATACAGGCTGCCCAGCGACGGGGAGACATTATCCATATCTGACAAAACAATGAATGATTTTTTGTTAAACATTGTTAAAAATAGTAAACAGGCTATGATCTTTCCATCTAAAATATTCTGACAGTTTTGTTATTTCCGTCATTACGTCAGAGACCGTGTTTTAGTCGGGTATAATTTAAAATAAAGTATTTTAAAATTAACCCTATTAAATTGTACCTTTACCTAACATTTATGGCATTACTGACCAAGTTGACATCGGGTATATTTTCAAAAATGTAGAAACTGAAAATTAACCCTATTAAATTGTACCTTTACCAAACATTTGTGACGTCACTGGCGGAGTTGGTATGGTATCCTTTCAAATGCGGGTTTCAAGGCACTTCAAAACATAAACCCGATCTCAATAAACTCTTCTATCATGTGACATTTTAATCGTTACTTCATCTTCGCTTTTTGTCTGGCACAACAATTATTTACATTTCTTCAGTCCTTACCGCGAGCGAACCAGTACGGTTTAAAGACATTTTAAAAAACCTACTTTAAAAATGAAGATGTTAATGATTGTTCTCATAGTTCCCATCTTCAAATCTTGACTAAATGTATATAGAACTATTCCTTTTTTAACAAAAAGAAAATCATAGAAATCGGGTAACATGGTAAATAATTATCGCTCAACATACATAAAAAAATATTTTAATCAATTGAGAATATCCTCCCATTTTGAAGTATGTTAAAAAAAATTGTTAATAAAGTAAATTTACTTATAGCAAATGATACTAAATCAAATAAGATGTCAGATCACAAGCAAAATATCGTGACTATAGCACTAATGATTGCCGAAAACGAACTAATTCATATTTTAGGCCATATCTTTCTTAATAAGGACTTTCAGAACCATATTTACATTACTTGAATTTTCATCGTTTTTTAGATAGAATCATCTCTAAAAATGTATGACTGAAACATATTGTGAACTATTGGTTCAATCAGTAAAAAACTTACACCGGTCCTGTTCAAGCCAGCACCGTTATCCGCATGAGCTCCAACACACTATTTTGTCCTTATGGTTTCATTTTTGATAAATGTAATTGGCTTTTTATACTATTTCTATGTACTAGACACTATAGACAATGCAAGTCGCTAAATATATATGAATATATTTAATGAGTTTAGTTTCTATTTTATCAGATCCTATAAAACAGTTTTTTTTTATTAAATATATTAAATTTAAGAATATGTATTTCCATATTTTTTTTTTTTTAATTAAAAAATGATTTAGTTCTATATTGTTTTTAAATAAGCATCGTATTTGTTTGAATCAAAGAAATATATTTTAGAAAAATAATATGGTGTTGGATATTTTGTCATTTATGAGTGAATTTATTCTCCCTGAAAAAAAAAATAATTGATTGTCCCAAAAAAAATAAAATTTAAAATAAAAAAGATTTTAATTTAAACAATTGATTAGTTATTTATAAGTTGTTTCTGTGGTTTGCTTCTCTCAATGTGGATAACTTAGAAAGTGTAAGGAACTGAAAACAACTAATTTAAATGGTAAATAGAAAAAGATACAAAAGAATTCTACATACTTTTTAAACAATTACCTACACAATTTTATATATTTAAATCTCCTTTTTCATTCTTCTAGATACCTGACTGCTGAAATTTCAACCCCATCGGAAAACCTCGCATTTCCATCTACTGTGGGAAAATGCGAGCAAGATACATGTGTGTTTGATCCCCTCAGCTATAAGTACACATATCCAAAATGAAAAAAAAAAGTATATTGTTGAAATGTAAGCTCGGGGCCGATCCGGGAATAATGTGAAATGATATTTAGGATCGGCAATAAAAGTTATAAAGAAGTTGGGGTTAGAGTTGTTTTCGGTTGGCAGATAACACGAAAGTTGTTTCAAACTTTTAGGAATATTTTCATAGAAATATGTAGGTAAATATCGTATAGTTATAGGTACGTAATGCATCTGACTAAATTTCTGGTTAGTGGTACATAAAAATAAATCATATGGAGAATTTTTTATAGAAAATGCGACCTTCTAATTAATTTGAGAAGGAACAGGGTATAAACAAAAATTCCGCGTCATGAGGTATTCGAGCCAACAACTCTTGGGATGCTTTATTATACCTTAGCGTCAACGTGATAGGTAATCGTAAACAGTACTATGCGTGATAATTGAAAAAAACTATTAAGGAAAAACGATAATAGTATTGAAGTACTAAAATTGTTTTAATAGGAAGTATGTGTTCTCTTGGCTATTTTAACTTTTTTAATACGTTTTGGGAGAGAGTCAACAATTCTTTCACATTTTTTAGAAATATGCTTGTCTCGAGACTATATCTGCATTACAGCCTCAAATGTGGATAATATTACATTCTCAATTTTTTTACATGTAAGGCCATTATGAAATATTTTAAGGACAAAACGATATCAACCCACGAACGACCAGAACACTCTTCGGATTTAAATCCAATCGAAAATCTGTGGGCTTGTAACAGCCGATGGTATTTTTACAATTTCAGTGATTGAAGCTTATTAAAAAGGATCGTGGATGGAGCACTAGGATATAATAACTAAATTACCCTGAAATTAGGAAATGGAATCCATCGTATTTAAATTCGCATACATCTACGTATAAAAGTAATTGATGAAAATACGGAAACAAAAATTACTATTATATTTAAATTAAAAATAAAAGATATGCCTGCATTAGATACGGGAAAACAAAATTCTAATCTAAAAGAATTTCTAATAATAAAATGACTTTAAAAATGATCTATTTTGAATATAAATATATATTGACTTATCTCAATTAGGTAGAGCTTCATAAAGGGGCAGAAAAGTTCTCATCTACGATGGAAGATCTCCAAACAACTTATGGTGCTTCTTAGGTCCTCAAGACGTTAACTACTATCAAATCAGCAAATCTTTGTAGCCTTCTAGATATCAATCATTCATTATGTTCTTATAACTTCGAGCAAATCCTTCTTCATATAACAATGTAATAAACTCTATACTATATCTTTCTTTATATGATAAAAAAAGTAATCCAAATAATTCTTTATTCTTCCAATAAAAAAACCCATTGTTGCATAGCTAAAATATTTCGATCTTTTAATGGATAATCGGATAGGTAGGATGAATGAGACGAACGTTTTGAATAATAAAATAAAATATATATATATATATATTTTACAGATACCAATACATTCAAAATATAAATATAACTTTCAAAAAGTGAAAAATATAAAATCCATTAATCTTTGATAATGATTGTATGAAACCAGAAAATATTATATTCCGCACCTACCATATTTAATCTAACGGCTTTTTCAAATGGCTTAGTGGTAGAGTCTCTGCCTGCGGATCCAAGGGTCCCAGGTTCGAATCCTACCCTTGGCCGGGATTTTTTTATTTAATTTAATTATTTAAAATTAATTCTGATCCCTTGGTAGGATTCCCCACTCGACCATTCACTGTTGGGTTCTAATTAACAGTGCTGTTCCTAAAGTGGAGCTGGGAAACAGTAACAAAGCCTACACAGAACACGAGGCTAATAACCTTAGTAGTTAATGCCGATGACACAAAATTAAAAAACAAATCTCTTTATTAGAGGATCATCTCGACAAATCTAAATTTTGTCTCGTCAACATCAAGTTCAAGAAGAAAGTGACAATCGAACATGTCTCTCGATTGACAGACACAGAAATGTCATCGAAGGAAAGAGATGGGCCAATAGAGGTGTTTGAAAAATAACGGTATGAAAGACTTAAAAATTACGTTTTTTGATAGATTACTCCACAATCTGATGCAGCTTCAATCGAAGGGTATCATTAGATAGAGATACAAAAAATCGGAAGTGTCAGACTTAATAAATAATCTAAACATAAGAGGCTTTAATTGTTATAAAAGCTTTAATTGTTATTATAACAGGCTTTAATTGTTATCATAAAATGCATTAAATGATATAGCTATAGAATAGAACTTCTGCATGCTGAAATGGTCTAAAGTTATTTCGAACACGGTCCAATAATCATAATCATAAGTTGATTAATGGCAAGTTACATCTCTGTATATACTGATAGGTGAAGAAAGAATAAATTTTCAAGTATATATATTTATTAAGTCAAATTTAGATAAATAAATATTTTAAAACAACAATGATTTTGATCCTTCGCTTATTAATGTTGTAACTAATAAAGTAAAAGTAAAATAATAGAATTCAGTTACCTTCCAGAAATTATCCTTTTCACAAAAAAAGGATGAAAATGGAACTGAAACCTCCAGAGCTCCTAGACCTTAAACAAAACTTTGCGACAGAGGTGAATTACCTAGATCTCATTCTTGATAGCAAGTTAACATGGAACTCACACCTAAAAAACATTGTCAAAAAAGCATACGTTGCTCATGAATAATGCCGCCAAACCGTGAGGCGCACCTAGAGTTTCTTCCCAAGTGTCATCAAATGGACTTACACGGCCATCATAAGACGTAGTAGTTGTCTTAAATTTAAAACCCAACAATTGAGAGCTATTTGCAAACTCGAACAAATACAAAGAACAGGCCCCAATAAAGCAGAGAATGACTCAAGGGATTAGAGCTACGTTGACCCTTAGATTTATTGCATTTTATTTCTCTAAATTTGCACTTTTTTCATTAAATTATCTTCATTTGTATGTAGCCATAATTTTTAGCTCACAGGGATTCTCATAGCAGCAAAAGAAGTTACCAAAAACAATATCACTGAAAGGAACATGCTCATCTATACAGATTGCAGAGAAGCACTACGCACCCTGAACAGACTTCTAATTTACTCAAAATGTTACGAAGCTTTGACTGAAAAATGTGGTCACCTTTAGATGGATCAAAGATCACACCACATCGAAAGGAAACTCTCTTGCTGATTCACTAGCAAAGAAGGTAGCCAACCATATACCTTTTGGACTTGATTCTTCCATTGGACTGACAACATCGGTAGTTATAGAAAATTACCTTTTGAAAGAAGCTGCAGAGTTTCCAGGGAGCGACTTAAAGATAATTGATGGTGCCATTTGACTCACAGGTGAGGAAAACCCAGAAAATCTCACCCATATAATATAAGTGTTAGAATTTGCACTCTGTAGGGGGTGTGAACAAGAAGCTGAGACCTTTAAGCATATCCTTTCATTAATTAGAAGAATAGTGTTCGCCGAGTATTGGCTAATACCGGCCGATATAAGAGAAGCACCTCTTAGCGACGTTGTCAATTACAATAAATCAGTAGACTGGCTGATGAGCTAAGGGAAGCCTATCGCTTTAGAAGGATGCAGAAAAATATCAACAGATATTGCTCAAGAATTGAAATGTAAATTATTTAAAAGTAATCTTTATCATACTGAAAATGAAATTGATTTGCTGGACAAAAATGAAATTTACAGGTTTTCTTGCACTAATTGCAATACCACTTACATATACTAGAAAAAACAGCTAAACCCAGTGGCGGTTGGTAAATAAGAACTCCAAAAAAAAAATGCAAGTATGCCATCTACGTTTCACAGAAATTATTTTAGACATTCTAAAATATTCGTAAAATAAATGTTATGGATAATCTCAATAATTTTAATTATTAAATAGTATCCATAGCTCGCGAACGTGTCCTACTGTTAGTTCATAGCCGAGAATAAGTACAAAGCGGACCAGTGTGACTCTTCGGGTCATATTAGCTGGGTCGCTTCGGGACGCTCTGTGCACCGCTTGGGTCGCCCGCGCTCATCGCCTCACCTCCCGCTGCTCTCTAAAAAGTAACGCTGCGACACGTGGTATTTAGGCTGCAGTTAGCCAGATCGGCGAGCTTTGACTATAGTCTGTCGCATATAGGACTCGATTTCAGTTTTTTTAAAAGTAGATTATTAGTTTGTTAATTCGCCAGCGCGTCTTTCCATTGTACATGAAAGACATGGATGTAATTTATAAATAAACAAAAATAATATTTTATTACATCCACATGTATATTGGTTTGTCTACGTATAGATTACAAAACGAAAAAGTATTACCGTCAACTGAATGAATATATTTCATCTTCATTCTAGGTAGTGAGAACACTGCAAAAAAATAAAATCCACCAATCACAGTTCATATTTTGATCAACCGACTGCTCTTATTTTTAAAATTTTAACTAAGTGACAATTCTGTCAAACTAATTGTCAGTATATATACATTAAAATGAGTTATTCTTGTGTAGAATTGATAAATAATAGAATTTCTATTTTTATTTCGTCTATAATTTTCAATAATTTGTTAATTTAAATAAAACTATACGAAGTCAATTTAATTACGAGTATTAAAGCAAAAAAAAATAAACGCGTAGATAGTCCTATGGTCAGCGTTCATGCCTTCCGTACGATATTCGAATTTCAGATGGAGAAAAATGAAACGATTTTTTTTTCTTTTTTCTTGTTTATTTTATTTTATAAATTATTTTCGTTAATAGGTCGTAGAAAAACACTGTACAACTCGAGTGGATTGTCCATATCGCTATCATATGGCCATCATATCCACTCTTGTTGCACAAACTACTATTTTAATACTACTTGTATGAATAAAAGCTGTAAATTATTTGCTTTTTTTAGAGGGTGGGGTGGGGGTGGGGGCAGAAAAGCATTGACCAGGCCATCGGTTAAAGCCAATTTTACCAAAAAACAAGTTCCTTTCTTCAGAGAACTCTACAATCCTATATAATATTTTTAATTGCAATTTTAAATTAGATCCTTTTGTAGAAGATTGGAGGTCCATAAGGAATTTGACAAACAAAATTCCACCTGTTTCAACTCCCAGATACATCTAGATTTCTAGATAGTAAGTTTTCACCACGTTTTTAAAATATATAAAATGGCTGGTCTGGAGTTATCTTATTTTATTATTTTACGTCATTACGGCAGCAACAATGATGGTAGTTAAAACGTCGAGGGGCCAACGTTTGTTATTTCTCTTTTTACACTAGCTCTGCGTTTGGGGTTTACTCGCTAAACAAGGGACAACGTTGTTTTTTGGCATTGTTGCGGTTGTGTCTTTCACGAGTAGTAGTAAAGACGCAGTTAATAACACTGAATATATTATACAAGTATTTACACGCATATTTACCTGTTTTATTGGTCGCAGGTAAAGTATAGTAAGTAATGTGTGTTGTAAAGCTATGCTGTTAAGTTTAAAGTAAGAGAAAGTCCTATAATGCAATTATGGAAGAAAGCGTTTTAATAATTTACATGCTAATGAGAATAAGGAAGTATAGAAAAATTAAAAAAAAAAAAAAAAAAAAACAGTGAAGATCCAGTTGTAATAATCAATGGCCTCATTAATACACCAGCGAATAAATATTCCTATCATTGATGTTCACAATATGGCTATTCTCAACGGGAGACTTTAATATGATATTCAACGACCGATTTTCAAATAGATCATGTGCTTTAATTACTGAGCTGCGTGCTAAAATTATACGTAGAACAAGAAATAATACTAATTGAATTAATATCTAAATTGCAAGTGCACGTGGAAATAATAAATAAACGGACGAATTCAATAAGTCGATGTTAAAATAAAATCCAAATTGTCCGGTAATCCTATAACCAATTATTGTTGATTTATAAAGGTAATCCAATTAAAATGGTGCTAATGCAAGAAGATCGAAGCAACCGATTAAAATTATTTGTCGACCTGTTGTCACCTTTACCAGCTCTTATATACGTCTACCAACCGATTTTATTGGTCAATTAATTAGCGAGTTGCTTTGCTTTTGACTTGGCGGAGGCAAGGTGATTTAATTGAATTGAATTTCTTCCTCTAAAGCTACAGTCACGTGACAGTTTCTTGCAAAAAAACGTATTGTAATTTCCTACAAATTATGTCGCTTAACGAATTACTTGTAATAAAATGTTTGTAAAACGTTAAATCTGCTCTTCAAACGAATTAGACTCAAGTGGCCAAAGATCAATGAAAAACACTTCCTGATGCTCCCTATAGTACTTTTTATCCTCATATACGGTTTCTATTTTTTGTGAAAGGTGAAGAAGTCAAGAAATGTATACACGACTGACTATGCGAGCAACCAAAAACATTCCATAAAAATTAATTATGAAAGTCCCAGTTGATGGCACAAAAAACGTGTAGAACTGTAAGAGGAATATTTATTTCAAACATTAGTATATGAGGTGTGGCTAGAAATAACGGATTAGTCCTATAAAATCGTTCACAATTTGAATATTATCGCCTTCAATAGCAGTACTTATTTTTTGATTGCATATTTATGGTATCCGCAACTTTTTTTGCTGTCCAAAATATGACTTCTTTTAGTACTAATTTGACCTTGGGACTACTAGAGGTAATACAAAAAAATTACGTGAGGCGAGATTCTTTGATTAGAATAGATGTCAATACAAGGATCTAAATACTTGGTCAAAAACTTCCTGACAGACAGTGCAGTCTGGACTACAGAGTTAAACGGATGAAGAAAACATGTCTTTGTATTTGCCAGTGTTACCGACTACTTAATAAACAAAAACTTACACATATTCATTGTTAAAGAGACTTGGTTTAACTTCCAAATTCTACTAATATATGTATTTATTTACTCTTATGTATCTGTAACTTGTGGAGGATGGGTTTTCCCCTCGGCACTTGTGTATCCTACTAAAATGATAGGCACCTCCTAGCTCGTGTGCCAGTCTATAGGTTTAATGTAGTGATATCGGCCGGTGTTAACCGATACTCGCCTTCTAATAAATGAGAGCAAAGCGTAGACGATATGATTGATGGTCTCATCTTCTTGTTCGTACTCCCTGAAGAATGAGTATTCTGGCAGTCCTATGATATGAAGATGCTTCCGTACTTGAAAATGACTAGTCAGAATGCCTGTGATCAGGCGCAGATTCTGTCTAGTCATAGCATTTGTTTGCTGTAGTGTGTCAGGATACCTTAAAACTCCCTGGCAACTTTGCAGCTTCATCCCATGTTTTCTTGAATTTCATAAGGAAATGTTCTTTAATTAGGTCTGTCACTACCCATGTTGTGAGTCCAATAGAAGGGCTTGGTCCAAAAAGTATTTAATTGGCTGTCTTCTTGGCTAGTGAATCAGCAACCTTTCGATGTGACGTGACCAAGATCCATCCTAATGTGACCACATTGTTGAAGAATACTTCAGCCAATGCTTCGTGACATTCTAGTACTAACCCTGAGTAAATTTGTGGTCTATTGAATGATTAGTATTAATCTGCTATCTGTATAGATGAGCATGTTGCTTCCAGTGAAATTGTTTCTGTTGATTTCTTTTGATGCTATGACTATCTCCATGAGCTCGGTTTGAACTACACTTTCACTACTGCTCATATTCCATTTTATTTGAGGTTTAAGGATTTGGAGTATATTCCACATCCTAAGCCTCGTTTTGTTTTAGAACCAGTGTAGATACGAATCGTACCTGCCACTTCTGGCTCTTCTATTTATTCTGGCTTATGAAAGATATATCTCGGTGAGGTGGAGTCCATATACGCTTGAAGCATTGGGAGCGTTATTCATCCTTATCAAGTTATTAGAGCTGATAGGAATGGGAGAGGCGGAGGTGTTGCTTTCTATATTAATTCAAATACCTAATATAATTTAATTATATCGCGAATCACTTCTATCCTTAAGCAACTTTAGATTTCTACCAAGTTTCATGAAAAAACACTTATTTTCGGATTTATACATCGTCTCACTAGTTTTCTATTCTTATCAGCTGCCTTGATAAATTGGAATATAATGTCGCCAATTTGTTACCCTTTTTGATTATCAGTAAATATTAGATTTTCTGACCTCTATTAGAGGTTGTGATCTATGTAGGTATACATTTTTTGAATTCCTATGGTCTAATACAAATTATCAATCAACTAGCCCTTATTAACCCGCACAGCAAAAATACCATCGACATTATATTAATTTGTGTCAAATATCAATCAACCAACAATATGTTGAGGTATCAAATATCAGAGGCTGTGGCTTGTTATACCATACAGCTGCTCTTTGCAACTTTAATTCGATAAGCGTAGGCCTTTCGTGAGTTTTCACGATTCGATATCAATTTTTTTAATGCTTATTGTTGTTCAGTGAATTAAGACATAATTTACTCATTTATGTTGATTACATGATTTCCCATCTGAATAACTCCTTGATCCAGTTTTTCTCTGTACGTGCTCCTTAAGTCTAAGCGCCTTAGAAATTTTCATAAAACAGCTACCTAATTTAAGATGTCTTACTGAAATTATCAAACATTTTAATTCATCTTTTACTACTTAGAAATCACATGACCAATTAATCTCAATATATTTTAATTATATTTGCTTATTATTAAATGTTCTTAGCAATCGTCCTTATAAAGGTATTCCCCAAGGACCCATTATAGGATCACTGCTTTATAACAAATTTTCATAGCTTCTTTAAAAATTGTGCGATCCATTATTTTGCAGATGATATCCAATTATATCTATCACTATTTTAATATTGAATGCTCACTTACTGCATAATATAATAATTAATTTGATACTTGATATTTAAACGTGTTTTACTCATAATCAGTTTAGATTACTAGTATGCTTTTTGAAGCACATAATTGTCATAAAATCAAAACAAACACAAAGCAAAACAAGTATCTAACCTCAAAATGGCGATAAGTCAGGTAAGCTAATTATTTTTCTAGATATGTTGCCGTTTTGGGCATCATTTCTAGGAATATGATTGGAGTTAGACCCTTGACAAGTTAAAGATAAAAAACTACTAAAATTATTAGTTGAAATAATTTTAAAATTCGGAAACAAATCTCAAAAATGCCCCTATGAACATCCCCGAACCCAAATGTGAGAACACATACCACTAGACATCTTTGTTATTTACACAAATGCCCTACATCTAGACCAGTGGTCGCCAACCTCTCAATGTGTTGAGCTACTTTGTTAATTTTGGAATAAACAGCTAGCTACTCACACGGAAGCCACGTAACGCAACGTAAATGAAATAATCCACAGTTAATTTATCATTATATGTATTTATTTTACTATTTAAGTGGTAATACATAATACATAGGTACTAATAATAAACTAATAATAAAATAACTAATATTACTAGTACGTACTTGTTCATATCTACATTCCTACCTACCAAACGAAGATGTTTGAAAAATAAACACAAACTTTTATCCAGCCACAACGGCATGTCACGTAAGATTTAAAAATAGTTAATAATAACAACAAAAAAGTAACGCACTATCATGAACATAAACATTGAAAAATAAAAAAGCACGTTCAGAGAGAAGGCTGACACTCAGACTCATCGATAATTTTTTTAATGTTTGCTGTATAATTTACAATTATCCAAATGTTCATCTGTAAGTCGATTGCGATATTTGTTCTTAATAAACTTCATATTGGAAAAAGAAGATTCACACAAATAGGTTGAACTGAATAATGCTTTCACTTTCAAGGCAACACGGCATAGAACTGAATATTTGTCTTTACTTACAATAGGCCAGATACATTTGGTACTTGAGACTAACGATTTTAAGGCTAAATCATTTTGAAACTCAATTACTTCCATTTCTGTTGCAGCGATGTCTTCGCCAAAGTTCTGCATAACACAAATTGCAAACTGTTGGATATCAATTTCCATAAAGGGTGAAACAACAAACTGCGCTACTAAAGCCATTTCTTTGAAATCCTTAAAACGATTTTTGAAGTTATTCTTCAGGGTAGAAACTAGTTCTACATGATATTTGCTGTCATAGGGTTCTAATGGATTTTGAGATATTTTTTTCTGAAAGAATAGGAAAATGCTTGGCATCGCTGTTAATTAGGTTTTGTTCCCAAAACTCCAGCTTTTTGATAAATGCTTTTATATCAGAAATCATTTCCGCTAGTTCTTTGTCTCTCCCCTGAAGCTGCAAATTAAGTTAGTTCTCTGTAATGTCCACGAGAAAACCAAAATCTCTAAGCCAGATTGAATTTTTTAGTTCCGGAGTCGGTTCATCGCGTTGTTTGAAAAATTGAACTATGCCAGATAGGACATCATTAAAACGTTTCAGCACCCGTCCTCTACTTAACCATCGGACTTCAGAGTGAAGGAGTAGGTCCCCGTATTGACAGTCAACTTCATCGGCCAAGGTTTTGAATAATCTTCTTTGTAACGCTTGAGCTCTAATCTTGTTCACAATTTTTACCACCAGTTTCATAACGTTGTTTAGTTTCAGGAAATTTCCTCATAATGCTTGCTGATGGATAATGCATTGGTAACAGAGAAATTGCGGAAAAGTTTTATCTTTACGACATAACGCCACCAGACCCTTATCATAACCCACCATAGCTGGAGCACCATCGGTTGTCAAGCCTACCATTTTCGATATTGGAATTTTCTCGGAAGAAATAATATTTTTTAAATGAGAAAATAACTCCTGTCCAGTAGTGTGTCCTTTCAGTGGAATAAACTTCAAAAGATCTTCTTTAATCGTAAAATCACTAAAAACCATCCTGACGAACACAGCCATCTGGGCAGTGTCAACGACATCTGTTGATTCATCCAGTTGAAGTGAAAAATAAACACAGTTATCTAAGTCAGTTCTTAACTGTAAAAAAATATCATTGCTCATTACTTCTACACGCTCATCACTGTATTAGCAGAAAGTTGCATAGATTTTATAGCTGAAACTATCTCGTCTTTATTTCTAAAGTTGGCAAGTAACGAATCAGCAGCTTCTAAAAACGCCTGTTTTATCATTTCCCCGTCTTCATAAGGTTTCTTTTTTTGTGCAATTATCTGGGACACACGGTACGAAGCTTCAGTTGCAACCTTATTTTTGTCGACTGTCCTTAAAAATATTGATTGTTGTCTAATTAACTGCTTTTTTAACTGTTTCAGTTTCTCCTTTCTGGCGGCAGAATGTAGTGGGAATGATTTTTCAAAATTAGAATGTACAGTTTTATGATGTCACAATATTTCCTTTTTTTAGCAACGGAGACCGAAGTATTACATAACAAACACACATTTTTATCTTTAACTTCTGTAAAAAAGTATTGTTCTTCCCATTCCGAATGAAAGTGGTATGTCTTTACCTTTACCTTACAACTGCTTGCCATAATATTATTTTTTGTTGTTCTCTACTAACCCAACCGCTGGACGTTGGTTACGCGTTCAGTTTTAAACTAAGCGCAATGTCGCCGCGCCATGTGTATTTATTCCGTTCAAAGCAATCCTGATCATTCCCGAACACTAACGCGCTGATCCGGCTGGTCGGTTCTAGCCGATTCTAGCTTGATGTCGTCAGCGGCAGATCGCTCACCGCAACGTTGCCGCTGTTTATGTTTAATATTATGACAATTAGATTTTTTTGTGGAATTTTCGGAAGCTTCTCTGATTTTTGCAGTTTGTATTTTTTAAATTGAAATCGTTGTGAGAGCTACCAGAATTGCTTCCACGAGCTACCGGTAGCTCGCGATCGACAGGTTGGCGACCACTGCTGTAGACCATCACGACATTGGCTGTCGAGATTCCTAAGCGGAAATTTGATGTGCTAATTCGGGCCAAGCACCGTTTTAGGCTCGTTCTGAAATCTTCAAATTTCTCTATACAGCATCGGTGTATGTGAGAAATGCATCGATGCAAACTGAGCTCATATCTTTGTTTGCGCGAGTAAAGTTTTCAAAGTACGTTGAGAGACGTAAAGCTGTGTATGAAAATTACAATTTAATATCGAGAAATCGCAAGTCGAAATCCAAAATCCGAAAAATCAGTATATCTAAAAAATAAGTATCTGAAATAATTTGAAAATTTGGAAACAATCTCAAAAATCCACATACGAATTATTAAGACCATCCCCGAACCCCAAAGGTTAAAACACATATATACTTGGTTTTCGATTTGAGATTTCTCGATATTAAATTACAATTTTCATACACAGATTTACGACTCTTAACGTACATTAAAAACTTTACTCACGCATATTAAGATTTGGGCATCAATTCATTTCTCATTCACACCAATTTTGCAAGGAGGTATTTGAAGATTTGAGAACGAGCCTAAAATGGCGCTTGGCCCGAATTAGCACATAAAACTTCCGCCTAGGAATCTCGACAGTCAATGTCATGATGATCTAGAGGTAGGGCATTTGTGTGTAGGACAAAGATGTCTGGGTTCGAATCTCAGCGACGACAGGCTTTTTCAAATCTCCAAGTATGTGTTTTCACCTTTGTGGTTCGGGGATGGTCTTAATAATTCGTAGGGGGATTTTTCAGATTTGTTGCATTTTAAAATTATTTCTGCCACTTATTTTTCAGATTTGCTGATTTTTCAATTTACGATTTCTAATAATTAAATTACAATTTTCAAAATAATTTGTTTCTCGAAATCGGTATATGAAAGAAACCTATTTTTATATTTCTATAAATTTCGAAATAATAAAAATAAAACAGTAGAATTCCTCATTATTTATATCCATCAGTGTTCGGTTTAAATAGAGCTTTTACGGTAGACAAGTTTCTGCAGTTTTTTTATCGCATTTCCTTTCCTAATCTAGAAAAATATCGAGAGAAATGAACTCGAGAGGTCGCAAACGGGACCGAACACTCGAGTAGCAACCGACCGGCAGGCAAATATGATGACAAGGTGGAGACCATTTCACAGAAGCGGTTACCGGAATTACCATAGAGTGTTCCATAAAGCGGCGCAAGAATGCGAAGAGCACTAAAACGTAATACGCCAAGGACAATAACTGGATGCAGCTAAAGGATATGAAGACATAAACGGAAAAATAACGTCCTCTCGGTTGATATTCAAATTCAACGCGTATGTGAATAAAGCGGATCCAAAATAGAAAAGCTTCCAACGTATTACCATGATTTATGGGCTTATAAGAGAGGCCTTTATTGCCTATATAATACAAGAATGCCATAAAACCATCGATGTACCTTCTTCCAATTGTTAGTCTAAATGCGAAGTTTCTAGTATTTCGAAACGTCCTTTACAGTGGCGGTCATAATAGCCTCCAGCCCCACTTCAGCCATTAACCTATGAAGAAATAAAACAAAGAAAATACAGCACCGGATCTTTAGCTTTCTGGTGTGGCACTAAGTATTAATACTTAATGTGTATTACGATTGGACAGCTAGCTTAAATGCTTTGATGTTGACAGCTTGATTCCTAATTACCTCTCAATGTGTTTAAATTGGTGAATATTGGTAATATTTTATTAGGAATGAGACTGTTGTTTGTAACAGAGCTGGGCAGTCAAAATAAACTAACGTTAGCCTGGATACCAGGTCACATAGTCCACAAGGGATGATTTTCTAACCCGAGAAGGAGCCTCAAAGGCGTTTTTGTCCAGAACTTTTCTATGATGTCACAAATACATGCATCAGAACATGAACTTTTAAGCAGTAGATGTTAATTAAATCTCAGGAATGTTGAAACAATTCATTAAGACATAGACAAGCCAGAGAGTTCATAAAAAAACTATAATCAAAATTCAGCCAACATCAACTGAGCCAGAATACCACAAATACTAGAGTACTAGTGGAGATATTAGCATTGTAGAATTAAAAACGTTCACATATCGCTCTGCTTTTGCCAACTTCAGATGCACCAGGTAACATGTTACAAGTATTTTTTGCAACGGGCTACGAAGAAGAACATTTACTTACCTTTCTTGCGTTTCGAAAAGGAAGTCTATTACGATAATTTAAGATTTCAGTACAAGATTGTTCATTTAATAATTTGTTACACCTCTGCAAGAATTCCCTTAAATTTTTCGAAAGAGTAAACGGGTGTTAAACTAATAAAATAATTCTAGCTCACACCCTCTCAAGCCAGCATATGAAATTGCCAAAAGCACGTTTGTGTCATCGTGACTTGGATATTTAACGATATTCAGTTTGCACAGTAAAGGCGCAAAAATCAGATGGTACATACCAAAAAATAACCTGAAATATATCGAAATTTACATCCCTGGTATTTTATAGTAGTATTTTCAGTAGTAATACCCCAAGGATAACGATGATTCGAAGTAATTTTTTCCGCTTACCGACAGCATGTTGCTTGGTAACTTCCCAATGTCGTAGGCGAAGGGAAATTACCTTAAGAAACGTGCTTAAGGTAAGTGGAAAAAAATCACTGGCCGATCAGAAAAATTTTGGCATATTTTAATCAATTTATTTAATAAAAAGTAACTTACTAGTTACAGTTTCTCAGTCTTGACAGTACATTCCAGTTCGACTAAGTCTACAATGACTTTTTTAAAACTTTTGAAAAGGGATTCCAAAGTATTACAGGGTATGGTTATAGGATGCCCAAAATTTGTGTATTTCCTCTAATTAGATACGTCTAATTTTATATAATTCAAGTCAGCTATTAACATTAACTGCTTTTACTTTGTAGCTCATATAAAAATGTTACATCAAAATATAAAAAGATGTAACATCCTGATCTTTGTAAACTCAAAAGATTCTCATCTCAACACACGTGCCCGGAAAATCTTATTAATAATCTTTCCACTTGGTGGACAGGCACGTCCTATTACGAATTTTGACTTTGCGGCTACAAGAATTCCAAAGACTGAAATATTATGGCTTTCGTTTCATACGCATTCCCCGGTATTAGCCCAACCCCCTGTAGTATTGGTTGTTCGCGTGACTTTGTGGAATTTAATTCTTGATGTAATCGTTTTGTATAAAATCGTATTCAGTGGTTCACTTCAATTATTTCTAATGGTGGGTTATAAGATTATTATTAATATTATTATAGTAATATAAATATAAAATTGGAACAATAATTATTAATATTGATGTAGTTTTTCAATTAGTTAGAAAGGGTTCTTCTTAATCTGTAGATTTGAAAACTATGGCTAGGAATGTGAAGTACAAGACTATCTTTTCAACTCAAAGACAGCAAAACAATTATTAAATTAAACGAGTGGCTTATTTCAAATCAACTGAATTTAATGAAACAATTCAAAAAATGTTCGATATTATCTATAATATAATTCGGTAAACTTACAATTTTATTCGATAACTGTTTAAAGTAATCTCACGATGTCATAAATCTTTGTTAACAAATTTTACAGGTTTTGAATAATTTAAAAAAAAACTTATTGAATCTAGTCAATCCATTGATATTAAAATTCGAGAGACGCTAAAATGGTGGTTCCCACCTTATCTAGACTGAGGCTCACAAGGGTAAACTCTTAGTGTAATAAAAATGAGAAATGATTTAACTTGGAACGAAAGACCAAAAGCTGATAGTAGTATTAGGACGTTGAATTTTTTGTTTTGTGAAGCATTGGCATTATTTAGGTTAAACCATGTGATGATTTTCACAAGCCTTGATTTTTAAAACCATTCTATATCGCCTTTTGATTAGGGTTTAAAAACTTGTTCGAACAATTTATCCAATAATAATTGGCTCCTTTACCTCTTAGGCCTGCTCATGTAAAATATTTGGGGTCCTTACTTCGCCTATTTATATTCTAATAATAAAGGACATAAGGATGAGTATTGCAATAATGTTAAAAGAAATAAACTGGCTTTCAGTTCAGAATTATGTTCAGTACATGACTGATATTTATTTATAAAATAAAAATGACAAATCCAGCGCATCAGATCTATTAGAAAAAATTCAATATAATTCACAATATCACAACTATAATGCAAGAAGCCAATCTGACTTTTATGTACGGCAAGCCATCACTAAAAGTTATTAAAGGTTTAAAAAATTTAATAGACTGCCTACAGAAATTAAAAAAAAAAAAACAATAAATGTATTCAAAATTAACCTCGAACAATACTTGATAAATAAACAGAACGGATATACTTTCTTGTGATAATACTTTTTAAACCTGCCCTTTTTAAGTATTTCCCTTCAAGTTATTGTTATTTTACCCCTCGTTTTACTACTTACTATGTTTAAATTGTTAATAGTTTTGCGACGATAGGTTATAGCAACTTATAGCCACAGAATTATTTCTGTGTTAAAGTAGATCCATAGAGAGCGATGTAATTTACAAAGGCCTTCTTTCAACATACAAATAAATGACAACTTTATAATTAAAATGAAAAACACAACAAAATACCTCGGTATCATAATTGATCAAAATTTGAAATGGGGTGATCACAGTACGTCATTAAAATACCAAGGTAAAAAGATTTATTTTTAACTTTTATGAATTGAGGAAATTTATGACTAGGAGTGTACTAATTATTATTTACAATTCGCTGGTTGAATATGTAATCCAAAAATTGCATAATTAAAATTATCTACAAAAAACCTAACTCTCTTTTATATAATAAAAAAGTGCTTTGTATAAGAACATTATATTATTTGTCTTGCTGTACCTTTATTTATGGAAAGCCTGAATTGAGATACACTAAAAATTATTTGCAATAAATATCAAAAGAAGCATACATTTTTAAATAATTTGAAATTCAAGAGCCATTCACAGTTGACATCTTGATACTTGACAGGCACAGCCAAGCATTATTCTGCTTTTTGCCAAATAAAATAGCAGGTTAATTATTCTATGGAGTTCCGACAGAGAGCCAGTAAATTTGATGAAGGTGATTTTGTGGCTAGGGGCGAAATAGTAGTACGCTTAAGTTAGAACCACCATTAATAAATCATTTTTAAGAAACTGCTTATATATTTTTTATAAATTGGCAGGCTTGGCGACTAATTTCAAATAAAAATAGCCTTCAAAATGGCTATGGTTGCAAGTATGAAGGTCGCAATCCGTCTTAGAAATTTCACCTTTACTTTCAACAGCTGTTGTTTGACAGGTTGTTAGAGAATGTTTGCAATTTATGGAATGTTGAGAATGTTAGAAATGTTAACGTTAAAAATAATTGGAATTCCTAAAAGTGTCACATAAGAATTGCATAGGCGGATTTTAAGAAAATTGATATTAAAGTAGTTAGGATGAACCGAAAATTCTGAAAATCAATAGGGTTCTAATTTAGAAGTAATTATTCAAGAAAATCAAAACCGTAAGTCAATCAGAACTTTCGTTCTAGAGTTATTGGGCCGGCATACATTCACACAGACGACCAGACGAAATTTTTTTTTTCCTTTTTGGTACTCAGATTGATCGGAAACACGAAAAAAAATTTTAAAAAATGGGGGTAAGAAAATTTTTTCGTCTGCACGAATGCAATACTGAGGCCCCATAGAAAGGACCTCAGTAATTAAGTAATTATGGTATCCCAGAAATGGAAAACTATCTAAGAAGTGATCCACACAAAGTGTTTTTAATGCAGGTCTTGGAAAAATTTACGTATGTCTTACGTAAAATACTTCTTTTTAACTGTCATTTTGGATTTAATTCAGAGCCGCGAATAGATAACAGTAACATGACTCGCATCCTTGTTTTTAACGGCCATGGCCTACTTTTAAAAACATTTTTTGTTGATCACTCTTTACATATACGACAAAAAATTATTTAGTTAAGTTAACTTAATTTTGCGTACCGAAAGAGTGTAAAGTTTTGGGGATTTTTGTATCTTGAATATTTTTATGTACCTATATTTTTTTGACATATTCATTCTCAGAAGAAACATAACTAAATCAAGAAAACAAAAATACAATAATTACATTGTTACTTCTAGTATTTATATCTCAAAAATATTTTTGTTTCCTATCACATAATTTGTTGTCCCTACGCAAAAAACTGTGTTCATTTAATAATTACCATAAAAAAGAATATTGCCATTCAAAAAATTGATGTTGACATAATATCTGGAACAGTAATATTTCACAATATGTATATCAAAAAGTTTTCATGCATTTTGCCAACACTATATTATACTTTCAGCGCCCCTCATAAGGTATACGGCTTTAAATAGGTTTAGTTAAAATTTACGACTAAGTATACGTCTTTTTCTTTCACTGTTCGAGATCAACCTCCTAATTTAAATATCAAAATGTACACATTTTATTGCAGCAATAACATTGTAATTGCCAATCTATAAACTAAACGTTCCTATAAAACATCCAGTTGGTACTACTGGATTTGGCAATGGATGATAATAAAAATCATTAGTTATTGTTCAATAGAGATGTCCATTTACAAAACAATATAATTTTATTAGAAATATTTAACATATCAAAAATATAATATAAACAATACTATGCAACCAAACAAAATTATTTAAAATATTTAAGTTAGAAAAATATATAAACAAGAAAAATTAACATTATTCAATTAATTTTTAAAATATATACCGTCAAATGAGGCTACTTTGACACTATGAATTAATTTTTTTTTTCGTTTTTTTTTTCTTTTTGCTGTATATTAATACTTGTTTCTATTGTTATAGGTACTAAGTAATTAAATATGGTAAGACACTACCAAAAAATTCCGGGAACCCAGAATTACGGAAACTATTCGGACGAAGATTTAACAAATGCGCTTCAGGCCATTGAAAATGAAATGCCTGTTAAAAGGGCAGCAATTGTTTATAAAATCCCACGAATAACTCTTTGAAATAAGTCTCTTGGTAGACACCAATGGTCGGTATGTCATCCAAGTGTTCTCACTGCCGGTGAACAACAAGTAATTCGTGACACATTATGTCAAGTGACAAAATGGGGGTTTCCATTAACCAAGTATGATATTCGTGCGGTAGTCAAGAAATTCTTAGATAAACAGGGCAAAACAGTGCGTTTATTCAAAGACAATTATCCTGGACCTGATTTTGTCGAAAAATTTATTAAAAACAATCTTTCCGTAAATGGGACAGACGTAATTCAGTTTTTTGACAACATAAGAGAAGCTTTAGGTGACATTAACAACAAAAACTTATAGAATTATTCGCGGTCCTATGTCAACATAATGGTTTATGGTAATACAGCTGGAGAGCTACTTCCGCCTAATGTTGTGTTAAAATCGCCAATTTATATGAAAACTGGTGTACTGGAGGACCCACTGGCACTGTTTATGGGAACAGCCCTTCCGGATGATTCGACGTGAACCTCTTCGAGCAATGGTTCTTTAAATGCCTCTTACCCCACATAATAGCAACCAAGAAACCGGAAACACGAGCAGTTGTAGTTGGCGATAACCTGGCTAAGCCATTTTTCACCACAGGTTATTAAAGCAGCCCTAGAAAATAATATATACATGTGCTCCTTTCCAGCCAACGCCACTCATTTAATGCAGCCACTGGATGGAAGTAATGCGAAATATTAGAAAAATGGCGAAGGGAGAGCAGATATTCTGGGACTGACACTGTAAAAGCAAATTTAATATCTGGATTCAGAAAGACAGGATTGTACCCAATGAATGTTAATGAAGTGTTAAGAAAGATTCCTGGAGGATTGCTTGAAAATGTAGAAGAAACTGCCCGAGTGCTCGATTTAACGTTGGTGGAGTTTTTCAAAGAAATGAGGGGAACAAGCGAAGATCAAAAAAAAAAAAAAGGGGAGAGAAGTTCGTAGCTGGAAAGCAGATGACTGTTAAAGACAAGTCAATCTCCAGTGATAAAATCCAAAATGCAGCAGAATCTCAATCCTTCGCAACAAACAGCGACGGAAAGTTGCCTTGTTTCTCTGAAAGCACTCCAGGACTATCGGGAATACCATCAACAGTGGTTACAAACAAAGCCAAGAAACTTTTTAAAAACTACAGAGCAAGGAATGACTGGATTGAATGTGTGCAGTGCAAAAAGTGGATTTGTGCTATTTGCAATTCAGAAAGCACCGATCCATTTTATGTGTGTCCTGCTTGCGAAGACTCAGACGACGATCAGGATGAACCATTTTCCGATAACAGCGAGAATGATAAAACCTTTAATCCTTAAATTGTGATTTATTCTTAGATTCCAAAGGATTTTTTTTACTATCTTTAAACATTTTTTTACATATTTAAATGTTAAATGTAGGTAGGTTAGGAAAAAAATGTTTTCTTAGTTTTTTATCTTTAGTTTCTACATGTCAGAGGATTTTTTATTACGGTTTTTGACGTACAAACATTTTTTTATTTAATTTTTATATGTTAAACGTAGGCTAACATGTTTCCTTGAGTTCCTTGTTCTGTTCAAAGATTAAGAAAATAAGAACATTTTATTTTTGTTATTACTTTTTTAAAGTGCCTTGAATAAACATATTTGGCGAATAAACTTGTTTCCTATATTTTTATGCCATATTTTTTAATTTCGCGTTTATCAACGGGGCTTATTTGACACTGGGACGCTTTAAAATGCAGTTGTAGTTAAATTTAACAGGTATGTCAAAGTAGCCCCAAACACCGGGTAACTTTCACATACCCATTCTTATTTTATTTCTTTAAAGTTATTATTTTAAGAGCAATTTGGAATGCAGCAATGGATTTAGTAGGCCAGTTTTGTTATAATCCCGTTTATTTAACAACATTTGGTTAATAAATAACGGAGTAGTATTGAAAAAGGTCTTAAAAGGGTGTCAAAGTAGCCCCGTTTGACGGTAGGTAACACAAAAATATAGGTAAAAGAAGAAGAACAATCAGTTCGTCTTATAGAACAATTAGAATATTAGAAACGTCCTACACAAATCAAAATTAAGAGTTGTGGAAGTAAATTTAAATAGAAGTATTGTCTGGATTTACATAAAATTAGTATTAATGAAACATGGTTAATTTTGAGGCATGCGCGCCCGCTGCAAAGTGCCGCATTTTTTTTTCAACACCTACACTGCTAAGGATCAGTTAAGACATAACTGATCTGCTAGACGTATTGGACGAGGATGATGATGACAATAATGATAAAAGGTTAGTAATATTGTAATATGTATGGCTCGTGTTATAAATGAGTAAGTGTTGAAAGCATGGACGCTTCTCACTGTTACAAATGTATAAGTGTTGAAAACATGGACGCTTTTCACTGTTACAAATGTATAAGTGTTGAAAGCATGGACGCTTTGCACTGTTGTTAATAAATAAGTGTTGTAAGCATGGACGCTTTGCACTGTTGTAACGAATGAGTTGAAAGAATGGATATTTTACGCTGTTGTTAATGAATTAGTGTTAAAAGCATAGACGCTTTGGACTGTTATAACGAATGAGTGTTGACAGCATGCACTGTTAGAAATATATAAGTGTTGAAAGCATGCATGCTTTGAACTGTTAGAAATGTATAAGTGTTGAAAGCATGGACGCTTTGCACTGTTGTTAACGAATTAGTGTTGAAAGCATTGAAGCTTTGCATTGCTAGTAATAAATGAGCGTTGAAAGCAAGGACGCTTTGCTCTGTTTTAAAGCATAAGTGTTAAAGCATGCACTGTTGTTAATGAATTAGAGTTAAAAGCATGGATGCTTTGCATTTTTGATAATAAATGAGGGTTCAAAGCGTGGACGCTTTGCACTGTTGCTAATGTATAGATGATGAAAGCGTGGATACTTTACAGTGTCAGTAATGGGGGTTTGTTGGAACCATGGAGGGTTTGCATTGTGAAAAATGCCTTAAGTTTGAGTGTTATGCATTTTTATTGATGAGTTGAAAGCACGGATGTTTTATGCAGTGAATAACATTAATAACGTAGGCGCTAGTATGGATAAGCAACTAGAGTTTAAAGATGTTTTAATGTGACATCAAGCTTGTAATAATACTTGAATAATTACTAAGTACCTAAAACAATTTTGTTTTGTTATTTATAGCATCAACGGGAAAGCCGTTCTCGAAAACGAAGACAATGTTATTTTATGAAGAAAAATGACTTCGAGAGCGAAGTCCGTGTCAGAATTGGCCGTGTTAGAAACCATCATCAATTTTATCTAATTTGTATTTATCAACGGCCTGTATACATTTTTTTTTATGAATCAGCTTTTTTACCAGATAAGCACCGACAACGGTCGGTCGTGTGGGGATCACTTTTTAACGATACCTCTGCACGCTCGTATGAAAAGCTGTCTGTGTTTATCAAATTTTTCTTCGAAATTTTTGAACCTAATTATTAGTAATTAGATTAGTTGTTTTTACATAGTAAAGTTGATTAATGCATTAAGTGGACATTTTGTTTGTATTTTTTGGCACTTTTCTAATAATAGTATTCTTGACGAGCACTGAAAGGTTTCATTCCATGATTCATAAGCAGTAATTCTTGTGCAGTACCTCTGGGAGGAGACATTACATCATTTACGAATAATAAGTACTTTAAGAAGCGTCTTTGGACATATTCAACATTATTAATGTGTACCAAGTAATAGGAATATCAAACTATTGACGCTACTCTAATTTAGAACGGAAATATGTATTATGTAGGGTATTTAATGTCGAATTATGTTGAAAATCTCTGCCATTACGTATTACGAAGACATCGACTCGATTCGCTGCAGTTACAATATTTTCTATATGAACTATGAAATTAAGTTGTTTATCAAACGTCACTCCTAAATTTTATATAGGTTAATGGAATATAGATGTATTATGGGACAGGATTTCAACGTAGAAGACATAACATTGCATTTATCTTAATTAAGAGGTAATTTGTTAGCAGTGCACGATTATACTACACTATTTATGGTATTAGTTAACCGAACACAGTCGTCAAAGAGGCCACAAGTTGCTCTCTTGAGGAGCAAGGTATTCTATAGATTTAAATCCCGAAAATTCAACATATTGTCTTCTATTGGTTAAGTACGACTGGAATAGTGAAACTAAAGAAGATGAGAGTCCGTAGGAAGAAAGTTTATTGATCAGAACATAGTGATCGAGCCGATCGAAGGCTTTAGAAAAATATGTATGTATGATATCCGTTTAAGCGTGCTGTCTAGTGTCCCTGTTATGAATTGTGTGACATGTGACATTGACTAGGTTCATAACAGTTGAACGACCTTTCATAAATCCATGCTGACTAGAAGATATTTTCTGACTCACATGGTTATAGAACTTATTGTAAATATTTATCTCAAATGCCTTACTGAAATTACATATAATTGATATTGGCCGAAAGTTTTTGATATTGCACTGGTTTCCATGCTTCAGGAAATATATTATATTTAAGACATAAGTTTAGAAGGATAGTGAGTGGGTGAGCTAGAAGTTCAGCAGTCTCTAACAACTGATGCCGGAATGTCATCAGAACCGGTCAACCTTTTTGGGTTTAATTTATTTAAAAGCGGATAAAACCTCATTTACTAAAAGGCGGGATACAATTAGGGTGTTATTATAGACAGAGTTATAATGTGATTGATAAACTAAGGGTGGATTATATGAGCATGCAAAAAATTAGCAGAATCATTTAGGATAGTTACCGGTGTATCAAAAGTTTTACAATCATACATAATTTGATTGTCTATACATGATTTTCCTCTTTTATTATCAACAAAATTCCAAAATGTATCAGAATTATCCTTTAGATTATTTTCAATAAAGTGACATAATCCCTATAAGCTTCGTTTATTTCGCATTCAATTTCACGCCTTAAACATGAAAATTTACTAAGAGCACGAGGATCGTTGTTTTGCCGATACTTATTATGACACTTTGGTTTCTGATTGATTTTCTTAACGATTTTAATGCGTATTTAACCAAGGAGGATAATTTTTCTCTTTAGATAGCGTATATTTTGGGACATATTTATCATCTACGTTTTTAAATACTTCTAAAAGGCTCCTGTCAATATTTTGTATTTTTTGATCAATTAAGAAAATTAGCTTTACAAAAATTATAAGCATTGTGATAAGATTTGTTAAAGTTATTTTTGATGTTGGAACTCAAACTAGAGCTAAAAATCAATGCAGGATAATGTAAATCCTCATTTAATAAAGGATCAATTGATTTTTCTACCATACAATAATTAAATTAAGTGGTAACTTTATTTTCAAGAGTTATTAAATTAAAAAGTTTTATATTTTGTGTGTATATTATTATTTATCAATGTGATCTATAAATTGGAAACCAAATGTTATTTTTCTGATAATGATTTTGTCAAATTTGATTCTTAATTTCACTCAAAGAACACTTATTTGTTAATTTCTGTTTATTAACTAAACACTCACGAAAACCGCTGGTAAAAATTTATATCCCAAGTTCCAAATTCTTTTCTACGAAAACCTTAATGCAGACATTCATATTCTCGACAAATCGATATATTCAAATAGAAATCAACGAATTGAAATTCGAAAACCACACATCCTAAACGAATTTTAGTGATAAAACAATGCGTGACACAAAACGAACGCAAGAGGTAAAGACCTAATAAATAAGCCAAAGTCGCGGAGCGTGCAGAGGTGAGCTAAATAGAAGTTGGGAGTTCTCCTTTCTCCTTTGTATGACGGCGTGTTTTACATGCGAAAGTAGATTTGTATTCCAGACCTTCCTTGACGCTAAAAACGGGAGAATATTAAGCCGCGTTTGGTTCATTAGACTTCGTGCGCTGTAATTACATACACGATACCGTGAAGATTGTATTCTATCCAGTACATACCCTGTAAACGTTATACCGATGACTATAATAAATAGAATTCTTCTGTCCAAAATAAATTTTTATCTATTTCTAGTAGCCCTGCTTGGGTTGATCGGAAAATTCCTCGATCCTTATGTCACAAATATTCCCTTATACTGGTTAGTACTGTGTCGCTACCATTCTTCTTTTTTCAACATCTCGTACAAACTTTCATGCTTTTTCTTTTGAACACGTCCGTTCTCCCTGGAAGAATCAGTTGCTCGTGGCTTGTCCAACTGTAATTGATAGTCATATTTGCGAGAGACATGCTTGAAAATATACTGTATAATCTAGTCCAAAGAGAACTATTACAGACCAGATGGTACTGCGAGATGATGACGCAATCAAAACAACAATTCAAATAAAAAAAATCGTCAAAATAGATAGATATAAAATGGAAGAAAAGTCTATCTAGGACATCTCAGCAGTATATACAAGAAAATAATGTATCATATCTGATGATGTGTAGAAATATTGAGAGAAAAAGATGGAGATGTAACCCGAACACTCTATGAAGGATGCATCATGTGCTAATCTGATAGTAGTAATTCTAATGAAGGATAATCAGAAACTCCGTATGTGTGAAATTAGTACTAAACCCAATGCTACCAACAGAACATTATCCATTGCTCTTAATTCAATTGGATCATAATTATAGTAACAGTAATAACCCAATAACATAAGGTAAAAAATAAGATGATATTATTTTAAGAAAAGCCAATATATCGTAATTCAAAAACTAAATTTGATAGACCAATTTTGACGGCTATTTTTAATTCTACTTTAAAATACCAGTGAAAACTGAAGTGAAATACTTAGGCCTATATCTCGACTTGGCAGAAACATATCGAAACTAAACAAAAATTACTTAAAATTAAGAAATATACCATAATTAATATAAATATAAAATATTACTGTACAAATGTATCTTTAAGCCCATGGTGTGCACATAGCCATCAAATTCAAAAATTATGCAAAAAATACAATCTAAGATTCTCCGCTATGTTACCAATATACCCTGGTACGTATGCAATTTCGTAATACACAATGACGTGAACGTTCCATTTTCGACTAACTTGAACAGTATGAAAACAACTTGATCCTAGAAATAATCAATAGAGACAGAGAGGAAACTTAGAAGATTATGGCCTACGGACCTAAGACAAGAGATAAACGTGATTTAGCTCAATATGACCAAATGGTGGTGTGTTTCTTGAAGAATAAGCAATGGATTATCACTCCAGCTATCTCATTTTACACTCTTCTTTTAAATTTACTTATAACTGTGTTCTCTGAGTAGATTGTAAATGTGCAGATAAATTATATTAAAAAATCTTTAATTCTAACGAAAGGACTACGATTATTTTGGCCAACATATTTGCACAGTGGGAAACTGCCAGCCAGAAAAGCATAAACTCATGGACCAAACGCCGCCTCATAAGCGAGTTCATTACTTAAGGAGCGCGATGAGACCTCGCGACCGCCTCCGGGAGCTCGGGATCTCCCGACCTACTCTAACAACATATTAGTTTAATGTGTTAGGACTTTAAATGATCCACATCCGCACAGCCAGTAGCCGGATTTTCCGCTTTAAATTCGTTTTATTAAGAGGGTGAACTTTGGCTAAAAGAAAGTCGACTTGGAAAATTCGTTCAAGAGTTATGATTTCGGATTTGGGTTTGTTTGTGTTTGGTTTTGGCGTTATGAAAATATGTTTGCGCCGATATTTGAGGTTCGGGTTTACTTATTTTTTGTGTGTCGGAAATGTATGATCAATGTAATAATACTAATCTGATTTCGGAAGTTTTTATACGAAAATTTTTATCACCGTTATTAGGTAAAAAATACTTTTATACTAGTCGGTATTAACTGTTTTTTTTATCTTTTAAAGGAATTGAGTATGCCATGCAGTAATATATTTAATTATCAATGTACTATAACTTTGCAAAATTCATTGATCTTAGTTGTCTATATAAAATGAGTCTTCAACGATACGCGTATCTCACATGACTTTAAAAAGCTCTGCCAGGGGCACTGCGCACTGTACACGGAGGTCTCTAAAACTAAACAAAGCTCTGAGCCCAATTGAGTTAACTCAAAGCTAGTTTAGTACTATATAAGTATCCTTAAGAGCCTCGGTGCCCGGAACAAAGTTACTTTGATCTGGGTTCCAGGACACAGCGCTAAAAAAGGAACAGACTCTCATTTTAAAGGTCCAGAACCATTTCTTGGCATTGCGAAGAGCTTCGCCAAAGGAATTATCTAAAAATGGCCCTCTTTCCATTTTTAACACTTTAACACTGATTTATTTACATTTTTTTGCCTTTTAGTAACGTGACTATATTCATGAATGATGTAGGTACTAACAAATTGTTAATGAAGAAAATAAATAATATGATAGTATAATAAAAGAAAAATACAGAGTGTAAGAGACTGTGTTGGTTAACATAAAGATATAGATAACATAAATGAATGGTGTTATATAAATTAAATAAATATCAGTACAAAAAAAACAGCAGTATAACAATAAGTATATTAATAATACTGCTATTGCTCATTATCTTGTCAATGGGAAGGTCTTAGAACAGAACAGAGATAAAAGACTTGAGTATCACCTACGATTCTGTTTTGTCGTTTTCTAATCATATAAAAAATATAGTTAAGGCTGCAAATAAACAAACTAGAAAGAAATTTTACTAACATAGAATCTATAAAAAATTAATTATGCTTTAGTTAGACAAAAACTTGAATTGGGAGCTGAGCTATAGATGCGGGAACATCCAACTAATCTATATGAGATAGAAAAAAAACAAAATAAATTGAAGACACAAGTGGATAAAGGTGTCATGTCACAAAAAAAATTCGACAAAAACAAGTTTAAAGTTTTACAATAATTGCATTATGATGTATGGCTCATGATGCCTTCCTATATCTAATGAACTCTCACAAACAGAAAATATAGTATATTTTAAGTACATTAGGCCATAAAAATCATTTTTCAAAAAAAGTGACATGACATCTTTATCCACTTGTGATTTTAATTCCTTAGATATCTTATTTTTAGAAACTCCGTATATACCCAGATTACAATCTTGTCAGGACTGCAAACTTGAAACAAGAATTTAAAATACTTTCCCTCCACACTAAAAGGAATATGATATTGACCTTTTTATATAAAATTATAAATTATAGAATTAATTCACCTGAGCTTCTATACTTAATACGATTTAATGTACCTCCGAGGAGAATAAGACATTAATGTACGTTTAATATTCTATTAGGTCTTACCACTCCCAGGGCACCTCTACGATTGGTAAATAATATTAATACTTTTATTGATTTATATTGGACTTTATCGTTTAATATGTTCCGAAAATTTGTAATTTATTATAATGTTACTCGTCTTAATTAATTTCAGTTCTGTATTAGCAGTAATATTAGTTATAATAACCTACATTCTACATGTGTGTATAATTATTTATGTATGTTGATACTTTTATTCATATTTGGACACAAATATAAATGATATTTTTGAAATTATATATTTTAAAAACAGTCAAATCAACCACACCTTACTTTGACATCATTCCAAAGATTTTTCGTTCTGGAAACTCGTTCCAGCATTCACGAAAGACATCGAGTCTGGATATGTGATATCCGAGGCCGTTCCAATAAAGTGAATATATGAAAATTGGTTGAATCTTTGAGTTCGCAATATTTCAGTCGGATGCTTACATTCCCCGCATGTAGAGGCGTCGTATCCTGTTTGGTTGGCACTCCTGTCGTCTGGGGAATAGATCCTTCTCCTGTATATATCTCACAATATATGAAGGATGGAGGTCCCCCAAGACAAGAATGCGAATATCTGGATAAAGGAACAAAAATAACGAATATATACGCGCGCTGGATGCTGCACAGCAGATCTCTACGAGTGTAAGTATAGAGCAAGGGATCTCAAGCTAGGGCCTTTCCCTATATAAATGTGTTTCGGATCAAAGGGAATCTGTATGGGAAATCATCGATGTAGAAAAATCGGTTTTTTTTCTTTCGTCGGTTTTGTAACTATGTAGACTTTCTAATATTTTCTTTACACGTTATTTTAACTGATCAAGGTGTACTAATGTACTTATAGCAATAATGTAATTTTTAACAACAATTACCAAAAATCTAAAGAATTTTTAAAAGAAATGAGAGTTACGCAGGGGATCCGCTCTGAGCTAACTTTTGTTTAGAGCAATTATGACATATTTTACAATACTGTATTTTATTAATATTTTAATAATATTATAATGCTATTTCGGAATGCTAATTTGTTCTGATAAAATTTCTGAAACCACTAGTTTGTTATGAAATTGTTGCATGAATATTTTCTATATAACATTTTAGCTAATAAAATTAAATAACTTTATAGCAATTCCATATTGTTGCTTTACATCGCCTTTACAATTCTTTGGTTACACACATACAATTGTTTCTCAAGCCACTTTAAAAATTGTTATGTTGATATTGGTGTGGGATAATTTGGCATTAATAGCAATTTGCTTTTAACGAAAACTCTAATATAGCTGTAATCCAGTGTCGAACAATATTTTCATAACAGGAAACTATATAGAGCTGTTATAAAACAAAAGTCATATTTTCTACATCTACATGGATATTAGCTATTCTACTAAATGAATATATTTCACATCCATTCCACACTCGAAAAACTCCACCAATCACAGTTCATATTTTTTTAAATTTTAAATACTACTCTGGAGTTCATTAAACCTCATATAAAAATCATCCTTACTTCATCGTATGTTATTCGTATAAGATCCATATTTAACTCAAAATAAAACAAAATCCTTCAAAAAACATTTAAAAAGCTTTTAATAATAATTGACCTCAGTAATATAGAAAAATTGTCTGGTTTCACAGTTGACAATCATAACTATCTAGACAAACCAGTACCTGTGTTATACAGTGCATAATATAAGCTCAATAAGAAATTCATTTCCTTTTAAAAACATTGATATTCGAAGCTCTAAAGTTAATCCGAAAATTTGATAATTAATAGAGTTCTTAGAAGAAATGATCAAAGAAAATTAAAACAACAAGTTATTTGAAGCTTTCTTTCGGAAGTTATCGTGTTGGAGCACTTACCTACAGACAATAAAGCGAGATTTTTCGTTTTCGTGCTTAGAATAGTCTTGCGAAAAGTGTTTAAAAGTGGGGGTAAATGCGATACTGAAACCTCTAAAGGTAGGGCGCTTCAGTGATATTAGTTGGTTAACTATAAAAAAAATATTTTTCCAGTACATTATTATTAAAGATGATTCCTCTAAATTAGATATAAAATACCAAGGATTCGTTTTTATTGTTTTAAAGTTATTTGCCTTGAACGCCATTGAAAATATATGTGGCTTTATAGTCAAAAAAATATTAAACAGGCTTTAGGTCGGCAAACCACGGTCAACTACGGGAAGTTATTGAAAATGTTTGAGAAGAGCTCGTAGATTCTTACGAAATGTGACATTTAATTTTGTACATAGCAAGAAGACTGGAAAGTGTTGTGGCAGCCAATATCTCTGCAATAAAATATAAATAACACTGTTCTTGCTATAGTTGTTAAATTTCGAGGAGAGCATTGTCTTTAAAATATTTCTTGTTCTTGTCAATGTTTCTTAACGTAAAATATGCAACTTTCACTGACATTTAATTTAGTACCCACTCCACTTAAAGATCAGCAGCGCTATTCTTCACATACCTCGCAATTATAGGTATACTCAAATTTTCTAAGGCTTTACTTACGCATACTTTCCTAAAATACGGTTCCTGAGCAGTCACCAAAATATTGGGAGTTCACAATGACAGAATATGGAAACATGTATTCTTTTCCAAACACTAAAAGTTTTTTATGTACATATTTACTGAGATGTATATTCTGTCATTGTGAACCCCAATATTTTGGTGAAAAAAGACCTCTTCTACAATCTCACTTAGCAACATTACAATAATTATTCTAAAATGATGTAATAATAATGTTTATACAATTTTTATACAATTTATATTAACATAAAAACTTCTGAAGTATAACAAATATGAGGGTAACCTCTTGTTTATTTATATCTATCATGTGAAATAAAAGTAAAGAAAAATATGCTGAATGATGCTTATTTTTTGTAACACGGAGTGACAGTTTCCAGTATCAGTGCATTAATTTAACTGTATTTTTTTTTAGAAATGTACCCATTTATTAAAAATATTTGGTTAATTCAAAGCAGAGCTGATTTCTTCAATACATCGCGAGACTGATGACTGGGAAACTGATGTAAATAAACCTCCACCAATGTCCATTTGATAGCTCTCTAATGCAAAGACCTCTAAACCTGAGAAAAGCTAGACAATCAACAAAATAAATGAACTATGTTAATTTATATTTATTCTGAAGTCTTTTATAGGGCGTGACTATAATTCTATTGAAATTCTAAATGAATTAGTATTCTGAAAATAGTTATGTCATGTCTCTGCACTAATATAACTGCATCTTCAGGGTTTTTAATGAGTCCAATATAAACTGATCAAAAAAGTTAAGGATATAAGACTAAACTTAAAAAAAAACTACGTTTTTGCTGATAATGCTTTTTATCTGGTTGGGTACAATTTAATATGTTTAAAAACGACATAAATATTAATAACTATACCCAATGCCGGATTTACAATAAAAGGGCCCCTAGGCATTTTTTCCAAGCTATAGGAAGTTATATGGTTAATGTATTATGGATTGGCTTGGCACATATTTTTTATTAAAAATAATGCTTGCCATCGTAATATAAAAATAGGTGAAATATTGGTGAAAATATGATAATATTGACAATATTGAGCCATTATTTCTCCTGTAACCTCTGGCAATACTGCCTGGAGCGCAGCGTTGCCAGAGATAAGAAAATAAAAGTACTGCAGTGATACTGAAAACGGTATTGACTGAAAATAAAAAGTACTGACAGTTGACAGACAGTTGCTTTATCTGAAATGATAAGCACATAATTGCTACATTTGAATATCTACATCCTATGCATTTTTTACATCTCGAGCATTTGTTTATCCACATCGGACACATTTGTCCTACTACATTTACGTATCTTGAATCACGTGACCAAAGATTTACAACATCTCAGACGCATCCGATGTGGATATTCAAACACAGTAATTGACTTTAAAAAAGGCGTTTCCTAATATTCAACAAAATGACATCAAAATGATGTTCTGATGATGGATCACGTGACCAATAAATGATCGACTGCTGCAATTCTGATTTTTATCTCATGAAAATTATTTAAAAACGACTGACATTTGTGATTTTGTAATCTTAACTGTCAAACTGTCTTTATTTAATGAAAACAAACAATTCGAACACTTTTTGATAAGTACAAAAACTAAAGACAAGGATGGGCATTACAATAATAATTGAAAAGATATGTACTTGCCTTCATTTGCTTGCTGTATGTCTAACGCTGATAATTTTATTTTAAAAGTTGATTCACTTAGAGGATGGTTTAATAAAACCCAGTGAGTTTCCTCGTTCATATTATTAAGAATGTTCCTATTTCTTTATATGTTTAATATTAATTAATAATTTAAGGTTATGTCACGTGATCCATCAGTGCATTAACATAATCAAGTCGATGAATTTGGTGACAATCATCTGAAAATCAGGTTGAATATAATAATTTGATGTATGACTCATCTAAAAATTTTTTAAAAGAACAGTTTTGATGAATGAGAGATGGCATCGATAAATATTAGAAAACGCCTTTTAAATATTATTTGGCATATGAGTGCTTACTTAACGATTACGAAACAATCACAAAATGCACAAGTCAGTTGTGATTGTCAAAAATTGTGCGACCAAGCGCCAGAACCTTCGTGACTGGACGTAACTTACAGTCATTTATTGTATTCCAGTATTTCCAGTAACAATACTACAGGGGATATATTTTGCCCAACACTAAGTTTTGAGTTCACTGAATTTTCGTGTTTCTGCATCTCTAAATTTCCATTCTTACATCTAATATAATAGTTACATCTCTAAACTCTGTAAGTCGAGCAGATTGCACACAGATGATGTTGTAAGTTACAAACAATAGATCATGACCTTTATAGAGTAGCAAAGCATGTAGAGGAAGTTTTTTTACTGAGGGAAAACACACACATTATTTTTTAAACTTTACCGCAAACTGCTGGCCTTAAATAGAAAAAGGTATTGAAGCATAAAAAGTAGCACTGATGTATTGATAATAGCCAAAAAGCACTGATTTCAGTACTTAAGCACTGACACTGGCAACGCTGGTGACGCGTGCCGCTTGTCTTTTGTTTTATCGGTTAGGTCCGATTAACTAATCGGATTACTACGACTCGGGATCGTCGAAATGTCGAGAACCGAGGACTGTCGAGGTAATAATCAGTAATGATCGCATCAAGATTTGTTAAATAATAAGGATTGCTACATTAGGCTGAGGCATTAGGCAAATCTGTACGCGAACATATGAAAATTTTATGCCCTATTTTGACCTCTTGAGTTTGACGAATGAAGATATATCATTCTTGGCATTCTACATTATACTCTTCACAGTTTAATAGACCCCCTTAACTCCCATTTTAAATCAGATTTTTTTCAGAATCAGTAGGCTTCATCACCTTACAAGGCTTGATTTTTGATGAAGATTTCAATTTGATATCGTTTTTGTGTTTGAGTTAGGATTTTTTCAGTATTTCAAGCCCCTAATCTCCTTATTTTTATTTATTATTTATATTCATTCCTTTATAGAACTTGATTTTTACTAAATATCTCATGATATCGCTTTTGGTGTTTGATTTTTTTTTAAATTTTTAAATAAAATCAGGTAAAGTTATCTTTTTTTATTTTTCTATTTTCTCAGGTATCAATTAATTCCAAAACGCCCGGCGCCTCTTTTTTTTTATCTTGTAATAGATGGTTTTTGTAGTTTTATATGTTCAAATGTTGATTTCATTTAATTTTGGTGAATCCTTTGATTTTCTAGCATAATAAATAAACGCTTTCTGTAGTTTTGTATGCTTAGGTATTAATAAAATTTTGTAATAAATAAACTGTTTTATATATTATTTTAATTTTTTTATTGAACAATAACGTAAATAAGACTGGTTTGACAAAACGGCAGCAATAGGAGTAATATACTGCCGTGTTAATTCAAATGGCCGTATCTGTTTAATACATAAACGTGAGAAAAATCTATTTTTTAAGAAAATCACTTACGCCCAAATTTCTAAGCGTTAAATCTTAGATTTTATAGAATATATATTCATGAAAATATAAAAGATAAACAAAAAATTCATTGTTGTCAGGCGTAGTGGTCGTATATTTATTTCAAGGAAAATTGCAGTTACGGCCATTTGAATTAACACGGCAGTATATTTTTGTTCCCAATATTCTCCCCAATCTCCTCTCTCTTTGTAGCACTACTGACCAAAGCCAGACTAACAGGAATTAATATTAGTCAAAAGTTCCATGATAACCAAAGAGCGTTCACATTTGGGTTGTGCCGCTTGTACTTTTGTAAAAAATTGTATTTAAAGTTTTCTCTTGACTTTCTCAACACGACTGTAAAATATTGTACAGCAGATGAGTACCTTTGTCTCAACTCAATTCTAAAGATATTAAACACATAATATATAGCTACTGTTCTGTTCTATAAATTTATGTTTTCTGCATCTAAGTGAAATTTTTAAATTCATCTCGGGTATAAAAGAATGCTTGTATGTAGATACGTCGTCGGATCAAAAGAATCTACATACATATATCCATCGTTCCAGAGTCTATCAACGACTAGCGTTGCCAACCTAACGAAATTGTACTTGTATAGCGACGCAAAATTTCGTTGAAAATGCAAACACATCCTCTCGCTCTATATGCATGTAGGTAAAACATGAATATTTTATGCAAGCACCCGCTCCACCGAAAGACATTTTGTTACTTACTATATAAATATACTCCCTCAAAAATTGACTCTAGACGGTAAATTACTTTTGTTAGCTCGATATATTTTTGAATCGAATGTTTTCCGATTTGAGGTTAGAGACGAACCAATTCCATTACGAAAAATTCAGATAATATACACGATCATCGAGTTGCCACAGAATATATTATAAAGATTTAAAACATGTCTTATGTTGAAACCGCATAAATATAATAATATAAGTCGTCTATAAAATATTGACAGCTTAGTTATAATGTAATATATCAATAAAACACTCTAAATCATAAAATAAGGGGGCACAGGGGACCGCTTAAGAAATATTAATGTATATTTTCCAAAAACATTATAAACGAGTAAACCTTACCAATTATAGTATGTTTTCCGATTTGAGGTTAGAGACGAACCAATTCCATTACGAAAAATTCAGATAATATACACGATCATCGAATTGCCACAGAATATATTATAAAGATTTAAAACATGTCTTATGTTGAAACCGCATAAATATAATAATTTAAGTCGTCTATAAAATATTGACAGCTAAGTTATAATGTAATATATCAATAAAACACTCTAAATCATAAAATAAGGGGGCACAGGGGACCTCTTAAGAAATATTAATGTATATTTTCCAAAAACATTATAAACGAGTAAACCTTACCAATTATAGTATGTACATTGCACATTACTTTAACGATTTCCAACCGTAAATTTGATATAAATAATAATTATACGAACTTATAGGCGTTTTATTAATAGTTTACGCTGATCCTATGTACCCCTTGGTACTGGGGCACAGGGGACATGCCTAATAATTAATTTTAAAATAGGGTTCTGACAAAAAGACATTAAATATTGTTTGCAGAAATTATATATTATAGAACTTAACACTTAAGTATTTATTTAACAGGTTTTATTTTTAAATGAAATATAAGGAACACTTTAAACAAATAAACCCTTGCTCTTCCTCCAACACACCTGCGCAAGCATCATGTGCCCATCCTTTGCAATTCTGGCACTGAATCCATCCCTCCCCTGCCTTTAAGTCGCCATACCGGCTTGGACAATAAATGCTTATGGTGCTAGTGTCTTCCTCTTCACTATCACTGCTTAAAATCTCTACGACCTTTTTTCCAGTCATTTTTCTTTTTACACTTTCGGTAATTTTTCTTCTCACGCTTTCTATTTTGTTTTTTGTCTGCTTCTCAGCATGCTAAGCTTTACTAACTCTCTTCTGTGAATTCTGGTCTGACTTTGGCTTCGAAGAAACTCTCAAGATAACATCTTTGAACTTTATCTAAATGTTATCGCACCTTTTCTGGCACATATCGTAAATTATTGTTTAGAAAGTGGTTATTTCCCTGATATTTGGAAATTTCCTTTAGTGAAACCCTTACCTAAAATTCGAAATCCTGAAAGTTTTAGCGATCTACGTCCTATAAGTATTCTTAAAAACTTCTAAAAAATTCTTCAAAAAACTATTAGTAAGCAAGTGTACGAGTATATTTTTACAAATGGTAATATTGGTAATACTCAGTCTGGCTTCAGAAAGGGATTTAGTACAACTACCCTTTTATTAAATGTCAGTGACCACATAATAAAATCCCTTGATGTAGGGCTCACTGCAGCATTAACACAATTAGACTTTTCGAAAGCATTTGATACTCTTGACCACTACTTAATGTGCGCTAAACTAAACTATTGTGGTTTTGATGATCCTTTCTTGAGATTCTTTAAATTTTACTTAAGTAATCGACATCAAAAAGTAGTTCTAGATAATAGTTCATCAAATTTTTCATGTGTAACCTCGAGTTTCTCAAGGCTCTGTACTGGGTCCCTTACTTTTTTTAATTTACACTGCCGACATAAATTCAGTTGTAAATTACGTTATATTCAAACTTTTGTCCATGACACTCAACTGTAATGCTTATTTGATTTAAAAAACTTCACTAGTGTTTCTGACTACATAAACAGATACTTAAACGAAGTGGCCAAATATTCCAAAGCTCACAATCTAAAACTAAATGGTAATAAATGCTCTGCAATGTTTTTCTTCAAAATCGTGCAGATGCTCTTAAAAATTGAGATTTTTGATTTTCTCATAGTTCATGAGATGCTGACCAATTGTATATGGAACTAACTCTGAGGTATTTCTAACAAAAAAAGAATCATAGAAATCGGACAAGGTGGTAAAGAATTATCACTAAACATACATAAAAAATGAAGAGTATGAGGATTTTCTCATGGACCCAATTATTAGATTTTGACCAAATTTATAGGGGACCACCTCTGAGGTACCCCTTTACTAACAAAGAAAAAATCATAGAAATCGGACAATGTGGTAAAGAATTACAGCTAAACATACATTAAAAATGAAGAGTTTGAGGATTTTCTAATGGACCCAATTTTTAGATTTTGGCCAAATTAATATGGGACTTCCCCTAAAGTACCCCCTTTCTAAAAAAAGAAGAATCATTGAAATCGGACACTGTGTTAAAGAATTATCGGTGAACATACATAAAAAATATATATTACGACGAATTGAGAACCTCCTCCTTTTTTGAGGTTTGTTAAAAATATCAAACTGGTCATTGAAAATCAACCTTTGACAGTTGTTAGTAGCGTCAAAAGTCTTGGCATTATATTTGATTACAAGTTACGTTTTGAAGAGCATATTTCATTGTTGGTAAAGAAATCTTATTTAGTTCTTTGTCAATTAAATAGGAACCGAGGAATTTTCAGTTTTCCCTTACGGAAACTTCTTTGTGAGAGTTTAGTTTTATCGATTTTAAATTATGGCTTGGTTTTATTTTATCTTTGTTTAGATCAATTTACGAAATATAGGTTACAAAAAATCCAAAACTCATGTTGCAGATTTATTTTTGGATTAAAAAAGAACGATGGATTTTTGTCTAAAATAAAACAATTAAAATGGCTCAAAATATATTTATTTAAATTACAAATTTCTGCTTTAATCTTTCGCATTTTGTCGACTTCTCAACCTGCGTATTTAAAGTACAAATTACTTTATCGAGGAGATGTACATAATGTAATCTTAAGATATCCAAACACTCTAACACTACCCAGATTCAATCTTACCATGTTTCACCGTTGTTTTACTTACAATGCTGTAAACACTTACAATAATACTGTTCCAATGGAAATAAGGATGCATTCTTTGAAACATCTTAAAAACGCCTAAAATTTAGTTTATTAGCTAATCAATGAGGGCATTGCATTGCATTATGATTACTACCTTTTTATTTTTATTATTATTTCTTAAATTCATTTTTAATATTTTTTTTCATTAAATTGCTACTGTTTTATATAAAATCAGTTATGTAAATCAATTTTTAAGTTTTCTACATATTATTTTAATTGTTAAGTAATTACTTACTGTTTAGAGGTTAAATTATTATCATTATTATTGCAGCTTGTATGCATAACAGCGTAAGTCTTTGTTTATAATGAGATGACATATGACAAATTTGTTTTTTGGACTAGTACGAAAATCGATATTATATGCCGAATGGCTTTTATATTGTCAGGTCTACGTTAGGACGGTTATTCGACTAACTAAACAAATTTTATTAAAATATTGTAAAAGCCATTCTAGTCAAACACTAAATAATTCAGGATATACTTCAAGTAAATTAGTTATGCATTCTGGAATTGAATACTACCACTCGTCATTTACTTTTTACACCTGTACCAAAGTTACATTAGATAATTCTTGTTCTTTTCTCTGTATTCTTTAAATTTAATTTTCCTGAAAAAACTTTGTAACGTGATATCTATTTAGTTATTCTATCTACTTGTTTAATGTGTTTGAGCTCAATTGATAGGGCGTGGGTTAGGTTATTAAATAACTCGAATAACTTTGAAAAAGAAGTTGGGCACCACTATATTTAAAGCTTACTACACTTGACTCTAGATTAGTATTAAAAATATAGAAAATCAATAACCACTAACAAATAATATTTAAACCGTGCTTTAGATAAGGTAGCTATCAAATTCTAATTCACATAAGTTTTACTAAATTCAAATTTAAAACGATTTATTAAGCACTTATCTTTTGGTAAGTTAGGTAATATACGGAATGTAAATCTATATCATGGTATTTCTTCAGGCAACTTCCACAAGGAATTCGGGATCCTCATTCGTAATTCTGCATAATTCTGCACTGTGAATGATCTTCAATATTCGAACATAAATTGTCTAGAGATGAGATCCAAACCGTCTAGAGATTGAACCAAAACCTTCTTGAGATGGAACCAAAACCTTCTAGAGATTAAACCAAAAAACGTCTAGGTATAAATCCAAAAAACTTTTAGAGATGAATCATAAACCGTCTAGATACACCCATGCTTATATAAAATCAGAAAGAATTTAAGAATATTAAAAATCATCTAATACTTCGGATGGCCAAGATAAATTAAAAATAAAATCAAGTTATTTGTCACTGTCTACCAAGTCAAAAATAAATCTCACAAGAAAATGACATTTGAGTAAGAGGTGGTTGTATCGAAATAACGAAATAACGGTTCCAACCGTTACAACTTTGACACAAACATTAGGTTTCAATTTCAATGTTCAAATGTCATTTTGTGGAAGTGGCTAAAATACCAAACCAGAACGTTAAAAATTTTACAGTTAACTCCAAATATGATTTTGTCGATTGCTCGTTATAATATGGCCAGTTTTACCTACAAATTAAAATATAAATGTCTTAAAAGATTGCACTTTTATTTTAACAATAAAAATATTATATATAAATAAAAATTTCCTTGGTTTATTCAGTCATGTTTTTATTTTCTAAATATATGTAGTGCTTCTGCTTATAAATGATTAAACATAAAAACATGACCGAATATACCAACGAACTTTTTATTAAAATAAAATTCTGCAACGGTCAGGAAATTATCCTTATTCAAATTAAAAATATTCATAGAATTAAATCTTAACTAGTTAGTAATCATTGATATATTTATTTCATATCCATATATGCCTAAGTAAGATAATCTCGAAAAAAGTCGTTATCTGTAAACCCGTTCTATATATTATATATACTTATATAGGTATAAATAAAAAACAACATTAACCGTGCATCTGAAGGAGTAGCAACTTTTACTGCCAATGCAGATGCTATTGACAGCTCTATCCGAATACTCAACGATGCTAATATCTTCTAATAGCCTTCCCATAAAAACCAACAGCAGGAAATTCGAAAAGTTAACCGAGCGGAAGATGGGTTTTTCCTAGCGCAATTTTCCTTGTAATACATGATGTGTTGTGCGCTTTTCTGCTAGCGTTTTACCGCGAAAATCATAAAGAAATAATGTTATGTAATCGAAGAGCATTATTCAAGTCGTATTTAGGATCTGTTTTTGGCAAGGCTTTAACCACGCATTTGTCTTTGGGGAAATTCGCGGAAAATTAGTTGTTCGGAGAATAAGAAACATGAGGCGTTTTTCTTTCTGGGAAAATGTGTGAATATGATTTAGTGGTATGTTTTGTATGAATCAGAGTTTTACTTTTTAGATTATTTTTGTAATGTCTGATTTCGTTCAATATACAGGGTGTAATAAGCTTGTGGATAAGTTCTATAACTTTCTTGTTTTATGATGTTTATTGAAAAATTGTATTAACAAAAATCGTGGCATAGTTTGTGGGTCACATTTTAAAATTATAGAGAGGTACACGGGGTACGAAACAAAAAAATCATAATACCCCTTATAAGACCTTATGTGAATCAAAAAATCATTGACATTATTCAGCAAAAAATTACATATAAAATAATAACTAATTACAATAACAACATATATTGTTATTCAAGGGCAATTCATATTTTCATATCAATCTCATTTTAAATCAGAACACCACTAAATTATTTTAAATTTAGATTAATTAAATATTTTGCATTCTTCTAGTATATGGTTTATCTAGGTTATATGAAAATCAAGGGCCCTAGTAACCAAATGAAAAGTATAATATAGATGATATTAAAAAACTCCAATAGGTGTGATATTTATTTTTTTCTCTAAGTTGATGGCATTGGCCAAGCCAATAGTCCAATACCTGTTTTTTGTTTGTTTACCAACTATTGTGTTAGTAATTGCCTAAATTTTGTTTTTGTAATTTTTTGTAATTTTATTAAATTATTTTAATTTTCATATTTATGATGTATATATTTGTAATATTTTTTTAAATTATTTTTTAAATAATACTATTACAAGTTTATCTTAAGATGTAGCACTGCTACTCACAGATTTTGGTGTATTTTTTACATAGTAATATATTATACTATAAATGCCAATAGGCCTCAAATATCAGTAGTTATTAAAGATTTATAGAAAATTTAACATTTTGCAATATGTTTAATATACCGATATTTATTAGAAGAGTGGGGATATTTTCTATTTCTGAGAGTAATTTAAAGGTATTGTTTCTTCCTGGGGGCTTTTTCGAATGTGATACTTCTAAAATAACTATCTTCTTTAATAATGTTATACACTATTCGCTTAGATACTCCAGTATTATAATAGGTATCACATTTAGTGGCTATTTCATCCACAGAAAGTGAAACAAAGTATTTCTGAAGATTATTATTACAACGAATTCGATATATTTTTATTATAAATGATTAATTTAAATAAATCGACTTTTCTAGTTTTTCAACATGTGCTTTTATCCACAATAGATAAATTACTTGTCCTTTGTTTAAAAATGTATTATATAGTTTCATAATATCCAAAATTATATGATTTGAATTAGAATCAACGTATAAGTTTCTGAGTTTTTCTAGAGCGCTGCTCGAATCTGTAAAAATAACAAATTTATGTTGATTTTGTTTCAGGCATAAATTAATTGCTTCTTTATTAGCTTGTTTTACATTTTAAATAGATAATTCATCAAATAGCTTATATAAAAAAATGAATGTTTTTTGTTGGATAATTAATTGTACACTCCACATCACATTTTGAACCATCGATGAATCTTTTTTTCATATACCTAGTCTCAATTTTGTACTATAATCTCTATTAAAACTTTTTTTTTATAAGATAAAGGTTTTCACTGCAGTACTAAAAATTAATGTGTGTTTTTATAGGCTTTAAATAATTTTCATATAGATTCGACCATATTGAAATACCATTCGTTTCGAACATATTTTTATTATATTTGTATTTGAGGTTAAATCAATTACCAAAATATTTTTTTTTACATAGTATCTAAATGTTAACCATGGGACTTACACGGCTTTCATAAGACCTATGCTAACATACGGTGCAGTTGTCTGGGTACCGAAAACCCGAAAACTGACAGCTATCCGTAAACTAGAACAAATTCAAAGAACAGCATGTCTTAACATAGAAGAAGCCATAAAAATAACACCGACCAGAGCCATGGAAGTCATTCTTAGTTTTACTCCTCTTGATATTTACATCAATTAAGTCTCTGATAACAATGACACGTTTTCGCCCGGTTGGAATAGAACCTGATGTAGGATCTGGTGAGGCGAGACGTCGCTTTTGGCAGGAGGTGCTCTATACGCTACCGCTGCTTCAAGCGAACATGGACTCCATCTCACCAAGATATGTCTTCAATAAGCCATATAAAGTTGTAACAGAATAAATAGAAGACCCGAAAGTGGCAGGTACGATTCATATCTACACTGACAGTTCTAAAACAAAACAAGGCTCAGGATGTGGAATATACTCCAGATCCTTAACCCTAAAAATAGAATGGGCTGTAAGCAATAGTGCCAGTGAAGTTCGTACAGAGCTCACGGGGATTTTCATAGCAACAAAAGAAATCACCAGAAACACTGGAAGGAACATGCTAATCTATACAGATAGTAGACAAGCACTACTCACCCTGAATAGACTACGAATCTACTCAGGGTTGGTACTAGAATGTCACGAAGCTTTGGCCGAAGTATTCATCAACAATGTGGTCACGTTAAGATGGATCAAAGGTCACGCCACATCGAAATACCAAATACTTTTTGGACCTGGTCCTTCTATTGGCCTGACAAAATCGGTAGTGATAGACCTAATTAAAGAACATTCCCTTGTGAAATTCAAGGAAAGATGGGATGAAACAAGAAACTGCAGAGTTGCCAGGGAGCTTTTAAGTTATCCTGACAACACTGCAGAAAACAAATACTTGACTATGACTAGACAGAATCTGCGTCTAGTCACAGGTATTCTGACTGGTCATTGCCAAGAACGGAAGCATCTCCATATCATGAGGCTGTCAGAATCCGCACTCTGCAGGGGGTACGAACCAAAAGATGAGACCATTGAGCATATCCTCTACGATTGATCGGCGCTCTCATTTATTAGAAGATTTGTGTTCGGCGAGTATCGGCTAATACCGGCCGATATAAGAGAAGCACCTCTTGGTGACGTTGTCAACTAGAAAAAATCTGTAGGGCTTGCTCACGAGATATGAGGTGCCTATCATATTCGGAGGATTCACAATGGGCCTAATGAGGCCCAAGTGCCGTGGGGTAACCCACCCATCGCACATTACAGATACAGATACCATGGGATTGCTAAGTTCGATATTTTGATAAAGCTATTTTGAACAAACATTTTTTTATTTTTATTTATTTAATTTTAAATTCTCTGTTAATTTTTAGTTAAAAAAGTAATAACCATTCTTAGATAAAAGAGACCAGAGATGTAACACACACCAGTGTTTAACCTGCGCGAATGTTGCCAATTTCTAAAAAAAGGTTAACGGAGTGGGGAAACTGGGAGAAGACCCGTAACTGTACAGGGACGGACTTTGTTTATTACTATCATAATAAACTATTAGATTTACTAAAAAGGTGTTTAATGGAATGTTGAATTATGAAATAAAATGAACTTGATTTTGTAATATCAAACAGATGCAACGATATTTTATGTAAAGAGAATACAGAATATTTAATTAGCTTTTATTTTTTATGAACTACAATAAAATGTTGAAATGAAATATTGTTAATCGAGCAAGGAATAATAATCATTGTCTACGAGTATTATAATAGCAGCATGTGCGCAGGTGAATACTGCAAATCAAACTTTGCGAGTTGAGCATTATATTTTTTCTATTACATAATATTAAAAATAAGTCAAAATGAAAAAATGCTGTTTTGTATAGTAACCTCAGCTAAAGGTATATTAAAGCTCTTTCTTCAGAAATATTAATTAATATAGAGGATGTCACATAAGTCTCTAGAAATGCATATTTTTGAAACCGGATATTTTAAAATTTAAACATAATAAAAGTCATTTGGTCGCTAGGGGTGGGCGATTATCGAAATAAATTATCAATCATTTAAAATAATGTATTATTTTAAAATCGATTATTCGATAATCTTTGAAAAATAGAAAATAATCGATTAATTAAGAACCGATTAACTTATAATAATAATAATAATAATAATAATAATAATAATAATAATAATAATAATAATAATAATAATAATAATAATAATAATAATAATAATAATAATAATAATAATAATAATAATAATAATAATAATAATAATAATAATAATAATAATAATAATAATAATAATAATAATAATAATAATAATAATAATAATAATAATAATAATAATAATAATAATAATAATAATAATAATAATAATAATAATAATAATAATAATAATAATAATAATAATAATAATAATAATAATAATAATAATAATAATAATAATAATAATAATAATAATAATAATAATAATAATAATAATAATAATAATAATAATAATAATAATAATAATAATAATAATAATAATAATAATAATAATAATAATAATAATAATAATAATAATAATAATAATAATAATAATAATAATAATAATAATAATAATAATAATAATAATAATAATAATAATAATAATAATAATAATAATAATAATAATAATAATAATAATAATAATAATAATAATAATAATAATAATAATAATAATAATAATAATAATAATAATAATAATAATAATAATAATAATAATAATAATAATAATAATAATAATAATAATAATAATAATAATAATAATAATAATAATAATAATAATAATAATAATAATAATAATAATAATAATAATAATAATAATAATAATAATAATAATAATAATAATAATAATAATAATAATAATAATAATAATAATAATAATAATAATAATAATAATAATAATAATAATAATAATAATAATAATAATAATAATAATAATAATAATAATAATAATAATAATAATAATAATAATAATAATAATAATAATAATAATAATAATAATAATAATAATAATAATAATAATAATAATAATAATAATAATAATAATAATAATAATAATAATAATAATAATAATAATAATAATAATAATAATAATAATAATAATAATAATAATAATAATAATAATAATAATAATAATAATAATAATAATAATAATAATAATAATAATAATAATAATAATAATAATAATAATAATAATAATAATAATAATAATAATAATAATAATAATAATAATAATAATAATAATAATAATAATAATAATAATAATAATAATAATAATAATAATAATAATAATAATAATAATAATAATAATAATAATAATAATAATAATAATAATAATAATAATAATAATAATAATAATAATAATAATAATAATAATAATAATAATAATAATAATAATAATAATAATAATAATAATAATAATAATAATAATAATAATAATAATAATAATAATAATAATAATAATAATAATAATAATAATAATAATAATAATAATAATAATAATAATAATAATAATAATAATAATAATAATAATAATAATAATAATAATAATAATAATAATAATAATAATAATAATAATAATAATAATAATAATAATAATAATAATAATAATAATAATAATAATAATAATAATAATAATAATAATAATAATAATAATAATAATAATAATAATAATAATAATAATAATAATAATAATAATAATAATAATAATAATAATAATAATAATAATAATAATAATAATAATAATAATAATAATAATAATAATAATAATAATAATAATAATAATAATAATAATAATAATAATAATAATAATAATAATAATAATAATAATAATAATAATAATAATAATAATAATAATAATAATAATAATAATAATAATAATAATAATAATAATAATAATAATAATAATAATAATAATAATAATAATAATAATAATAATAATAATAATAATAATAATAATAATAATAATAATAATAATAATAATAATAATAATAATAATAATAATAATAATAATAATAATAATAATAATAATAATAATAATAATAATAATAATAATAATAATAATAATATAACTTTATTCAATAATAAATTACATATATGAATCATATCTATATATACAATAAAAAAAATATGATTCTTCCTAAAAAAGAAGTACCATAAAAATTTAATATGATATAATAAAAATAACAAAAATAACAAATATTAAATAAAGTGGTGCGAAGCGATAAGTATTAAATACTTGTATCGCTTTATAAAACAATTTAGGTAATAATAACAATAACAATACCAATACAGCTCATATAATTATTGTTTTATAATAAAAAAAAAAAAAATGAATATAATTATTGTTTTATAATAAAAAAAAAAAATGAATGAATGAACAGAGGAAGCCACACTGAGTACCGGACATCCAGAAAATGAGAAGCTAAGGATAAACTTGACAGCTCCTCAGGCACTGTATGTCAGGTAGGTAACCAATAAGCTTGCCTCGTCATCTATGATTTTTTTCTTTTCATTTTACATGACAAAAAGAAAGGAAGAGAGAAAAAAACAATTAAAAATGTTATAACCCAAAAAATATTTCCACACCTTTTAGCTGAACAATACATTTCAAAAGCAAGTGATAGTTTTAGGGTAAGTATATGAATATTCAATTTTATTATAGAATTTTAGTTTGTTTCATCTTAGTTTATTTGAATTTGTTTTTTTTTTATTTTAATTGCTACCGATTATATCTATAGTTTCATTTAAAATCCATTTCGCAATAATAGTTTTAAAGTTTTTATAATAAATTTTTGACTTTTTTTTTTTTTTAAATCGGTGTTTCCAAAAATAATGAACGAATTATCGATTATTTTAAATAATCTATTTTTTGTTCGTATTTCCTTTAAAATAGATCATTCGATAAATTTTAAAAAATCGAAAATAATCGATTAATCAAAAATAATTTATTTATTAAAAAGCCAACTAACCTTTAAATCGATTTTTCAAAAAAAAAACCGGATTGACGATTATTTTAAATAATCGAATATCATCAAATAACCTTTTTTCGTATTTCCTATAAAATCTCATAAAAGTAAAAATAATCGATTAATCGAATATAATCAATTGATCGAAAATAATCAATTAATTAAGAAGTCATTCTACGATAAATCGATTTTTCAAAAAAATACCGAATTATCCATTATTTTAAATAACCTATTATTTATTATCAAATTATCGAATTGATGATTATTTTAAATAATCGAATATTATCAAATAGTCTTTTTTTCGTATTTCCTATAAAATCTTATAAAAGTAAAAATAATCGATTAATCGAATATAATCGATTAATCTAAAATAATCGATTAATTAAGAAGTCGATTCTACGATAAATCGATTTTTCAAAAAAAAAATAACCGAATTATCGATTATTTTAAATAACCGATTATTTATTATCAAATTATCTATTTTTTTTTTCGTATTTCCTTTAAAATCGATTATTTTATTATCTTTGAATATCGGAAATAATCGATTATTGGAAAATAATCGATTAATCTAAAATAATCGATTAATCGAAAATAATCGATTAATCGAAAATAATTGATTCATCGAAAATAATCGATTAATTAAGAAGCGATTCTACGATAAATCGATTTTCCAAAATAAAATAATCGAATTATTGATTATTTTCAATTAATCTTTTTTTTCCTTTAAAATTGATTGTTCGATTACCTTTGAAAAATTGAAAATAATCGATTAATTAAAAAAGCGATTAAACATTAAATCGATTTTTGAATAAATCTATTTTTTGGATCTACTTTAAAATCTATTATTCCATTATCTTTGAAAAATCGAAACAATCGTTTAATTAAAAACCAATTAACCTATAAATCGGTGTTTCCAAAAATAATAAACGAATTATCGAATATTTTAAATATTCTATTTTTTGTTCGTATTTCCTTTAAAATAGATCATTCGATAAACTTTAAAAAAATCGAAAATAATCGATTAATCAAAAATAATTTATTTATTAAAAAGCCGACTAACCTTTAAATCGATTTTTCAAAAAAAAAACCGAATTGACGATTATTTTAAATAATCGAATATCATCAAATAACCTTTTTTATTATTTCCTATAAAATCTTATAAAAGTAAAAATAAGCGATTAATCGAATATAATCGATTAATCGAATATAATCGATTGATCGAAAATAATCGATTAATTAAGAAGTCAATTCTACGATAAATCGATTTTTCAAAAAAAAAAAAACGAATTATCCATTATTTTAAATAACCTATTATTTATTATCAAATTATCGGATTGATGATTATTTTAAATAATCGAATATTATCAAATAGCATTTTTTCGTATTCCCTATAAAATCGTATAAAAGTAAAAATAATCGATTAATCTAAAATAATCGATTAATTAAGAAGTCGATTCTACGATAAATCAATTTTTAAAAAAAAAAGAAATAACCGAATTATCGATTATTTTAAATAACCGATTATTTATTATCAAATTATCTACTTTTTTTTTCGTATTTCTTTTAAAATCGATTATTTGATTATCTTTGAATATCGGAAATAATCGATTATTCGAAAATAATCGATTAATCGAAAATATTCGATTAATCGAAAATAATCGATGAATCGAAAATAATCGATTAATCGAAAATAATTGATTAATCGAAAATGATCGATTAATTAAGAAGCGATTCTACGATAAATTGATTTTCCAAAATAAAATAATCGAATTATTGATTATTTTCAATTAATCTTTTTTTTCCTTTAAAATTGATTATTCGATTACCTTTGAAAAATTGAAAATAATCGATTAATTAAAAAAAGCGATTAAACACTAAATCGATTTTTGAATAAATCTATTTTTTGGATTTACTTTAAAATCTATTATTCCACTATCTTTCAAAAATCGAAACAATCAAATTATTAAAAACCAATTAACCTATAAATCGGTGTTTCCAAAAAATAATAAACGAATTATCGAATATTTTAAATAATCTATTTTTTGTTCGTATTTGCTTTAAAATAGATCATTCGATAAACTTTAAAAAATCTAAAATAATCGATTAATCAAAAATAATTTATTTATTCAAAAGCCGACTAACCTTTAAATCGATTTTTCAAAAAAAAAACCGAATTGACGATTATTTTAAATAATCGAATATCATCAAATAACCTGGCGACTTTATGTTAATAAAAATTTACCGCTAAAACGAATATATTTCTTATTTTTCATAACAGTGGCACTTACATTATTTGTATATACAATTTTTCACGATAAATCGTGGCATTTTCAACATTGAGTAACTAAAACACTTTAATTACTAATAACACCAACAAATAATTCAAAAAACAGCGGTCCATGATGATTCACTCACGCGGAGATGAGCATAGAATGGAAATGTTGGAGCAATTCGGGTAGCGTCGTGGAAACAATGATTTTTAATTGGTGGGTTACTTAAGGTTGGAATAGACAAAATGCGCTATGTGCAATGTTATATCTCCGGTCTCTTTAATCTAAGTAACCATTTTATAAAGCTAGAGTGAACGTTGTTGTAGAAATTTACTTCTAAACAAAAGTCTGCATCTAGATAGATAATTTGTAATATTTCTAAATTCTAATTTAGTACGTGTCAAATTTTTAATAGTTCGTGTATTTGGCAAGATAACGATAAACCAAATTTAAAAAAAATATATAACGACATTTTAAATTGATGTCAAATTCTGAATTAAATCTTTTATCATACTGTATCTTGGTAACTAATCCCGTTAAGGGTTCATGGTCATATATGAAAATTCATCAAATATCGAGATCTCTCTTGGGTAGAGAGTTGTCAGTCGAATATACCAACACCCTGTATATCGGGTGAACAAGCCTTAAAAATGATTTAAGTAGGTATTTGCAAAATGATTATTTAAATAAAATTGTCGATAAATCTGTTTAGAACAGGTGTACAACGCTCATTAATACAAAAAACATGGAAAATATTTCATTATTCATCGATCAAATACGGAGACGAGGTTTTTTGTATTTGTTTGAAAAAAGGATATCTATTTACTGGCCTACCAATATATGTGCTAAATAATCTGTTTGGGAAGTAATATTGAAAATGATAGATAAAATGAGTCGATCTTATTTAGCTCCGAGTAATGAGAAACTTGAATATCCATAATCAGTAAATTTGCATATAATTATAGTGAATGAGAGAATTTGTTTGTTAGGGAGTGACTATCGGCTAGTCATAAATGTATGCAAATGGCGGAATCGTGACAAAAAATTATAGAGGTGCTGGAATTTATTATCTATTTAAATTCAAACAACATCATATTAGTATAAAGACATGAACGAGTAAAAGAGTACTTTGTTAAAGTGACATTATTTTATTTATGTTCGAGGAAATTACTACATTAAATAGGTTTTCATAAAGAAAAACTATATTTATTTAATATTTTATCTTCAAAACAAGTAAACGAAATTATTTAAAAACATTAATTACTTTCATTTTAATTAAAAGTACTTGCCACCATATTTTGATAGACAACCCATCCAACAAAGCTGTATCCGGATACTTTTCAAATTTTGTATCCGGTATCCGTATCCGTGAGCAAATTTCTAAGTATCCGGATAACGGATACTTTTTTCGGCATTCGGATACTTTTAAATTATTTTCCACAATCGTAACTGATCCAATCCATATATAATCGAAATACTTTGAGCTACCCTGTATAATTAGAAATAAAATACGTACTTTTCAATATTACAATATTTAAGACACAATATTGCAATTGTCTTAGAATTTCGCATAAAATGTGTAAACAAAATACATTTATGTCGCTTAAGAAATAAAAATCAAGTAAAGAATAGGAGAATAGATTCCTCTTGATAGAAAAAGAGTAGAAATTTGGAATTTAAAGATAGTTAATGTAATTTCAGTATCTATTTTGTTTAAAATCCAGTTTTTTAAAAAATGGCATAATTAAAAAAATATCTCGGAAAATCAGCTTAGATAAAAAAAATGTAAAAATAAAAAAGAATATAGAATTTCGTGTAAAATGTCTCGCCAAAATTTCATTTAAAATCTTGACAAATATAAATAAAATCAGCGGGATTTAATAAAAATATTAAAAGTAAAATGATATAATAATAGCTGAATGATTGTAGGTGTTATAATGTACTCATACATGTATAATGTCGTTGCTCATAATGTTACTGATCATGTGTTATTTATGTCGTCATCAACATCAATAAAGGATACCTATGTCAGAACGAAACATTCAGCAATCTCTCACTCCTCCTCCTCCTTTCGACGCTCTCGACTCTATCAAGTACCGTCGTCGGAGGATCCACAAAAAATAGGTTGTCGAATACATCTGACACTGACGAGAATATCGAAAGGTTGTATAAACATGGCAAGTCGCGCCAACAACGAGCTTATTTCGTTAGATTTATATGGACACGACACTGGCTGGTTTTTGGCGCGGTTCAGGCGCGACTCGTTTTATTTACACGCACCTTTATGTTTTATTGTTCATTTTGTTTTAATGTTTTATATTCACAGAATAAAAATAATAAACAATTTATTGAGTAGTTTTTTTCATGTTTCTATTATATCACTTTCCATTTTCGATAATTTATTTATGATTAGTAATGTTACTCGTAATCAATCTTATTGCATAATTATAACTATTGGTGTGAATACGTTATTTTAACTCACTTTAAAAGTATCCGTAAAAGTATCCGTAAAAGTATCCGTAAAAGTATCCGAAAAAAGTATCCGGATACTTGTATCCGAGTACTTTTTAGGTGAAAGTATCCTAAAAAGTATCCGGATATATTGTAAGTATCCGTATCCGGTACTCGGATACTTTTTTCTTGTATCCGACCCAACTCTGCCATCCAAGCAGTATTTCTCTACTAATAATAATTATCTCTAAAATTTGTATTTTTATTAATAACAGATTTGAACAGTAATTAGTTTACCGGATCTTATATTAATATTTAGGGACTTTCTTTAGCTACCTGCCTGCATGAGATAATTAATACTTAATTGTAATCTAAACTAAATCCAAAATTAAATGTTCTTTACTTGCTCAGGTCATTTAGATTTATAATTTAGTTTATTTCTACGGTTGATAGCTTGCAGGTGAAATATTATGTCGGTGTCAGTCATTAAAAGTGAACGTGGGATTAATTTAATTTTATATGAAAATGTTACATTTTCAAAAGACTAAGTTTTAAAAAGTGGTGAGGCATCATGGAGATGTAGCCAAAAAAAAAACGCATTGTAAAGCCAAACTTTACACTGTTGGTACAGAGAACCTAATTTCAATAAAATATGATGTTCATAATCGTGAAATAAATAAACAAAAAGTATACAGGCAATATGTTTCAACTGCGTGTAAAAGAAAGGCTGTAGAAGATGTAACTGTAAAGCCTTCAAAAATATGTTGCAAGCCAATATCATCATATTTGTCCCATCTCTCACAACTATTGATATCAGTTACATTAGAAGAAATATGTAAGATACTACCAGGTCGGCTACCTAAAAAGATAGAAGAAGTGCATGTAGTTCTAAGAGTATATAATGAAACGCTATTAACAAATAAAAGTGAACATTTTTTTGTATGTTAACAACATCGAAAATAAAATTATTGTATTTACATGTGAAACGAACATAAGCATTTTAACTAAAATGAATACAATCTATATAGACAAAACATTTTCGTTTTGTACAATTTTTTTCTATCAACTTTTTACAATTCATGGACTACAAAATGGCCACTATGTTCCTTTAGTTTTTTGTCTGTTACCGAGTAAGACTACTGAATGTTACAAAAAGTGTTTTTCTAAAATGTCAAATTTATGAAAAGTACGGTCTCATATTTAATCCAAGACAAGTTTTTGTTGATTTTGAAAAGACGATCCATGTAGCATTAGTGTATATTTGGCCTGATGTTGAAATTAGTGGTTGCCGATTTCATTTGCATCAAGCATGGTATGGAAATATTAAGTCAATCGGACTTAGTTCTGATTATCAATCAAAATCTGAAATAGGCATCTGGCTTAACAATACTTTAGGATTAACTTATTTGAAGTTAAGTGAAGTAGAAGACGTTTTTGTGTTCGATTTGATGTCATACAAACCACACAATGAACTTCTAGATACATATTATATTATTTGTTACAGATATATATTGGCGAAAACGCAAAATTTCCTCCTTCTGTATGGGCGGAAGAAAGTGCTTCGGTTACAAAAACAACTAATTGTTGCGAGTCGTTTCATGCCAAATTTAATTCTTCTTTTTATGCAACGCATCCCTCTATATATATATATTTCTTGAAAAGTTAAAAGAATGTCAAATTGAAACATGTCAAAATACAAAGTTTAAATGTAATTGCTAGATTAAAAAGATGAAAATGTTAATGCTAAGTTGTCATCTCTTAATAATCTTGTCATTAAATATAAGCTAGGAGAAATAGCAACCTAAAATGTGCTTCATATTTATAATGTATATTATGTTCTTTTTTTAATAAAATAATACAGTAAAATTATTTATTTATTTTTTTAATACTGAAATAAATACGCATACCTATTATGATATAGATGGGGCCTTTTTCATGGTATTTAATATAATTCTAAGTAAACAAGAACGAAAACAACACGAATTATACTACATTAATCAAAAATAAACCATCACATTTGAGTATGGATAATCTACTTCATTTATTAATCTTATCACCTATTATATTTTTAAATGCATTAAAAATATTACAAGTTCAACAAAGAATAACTACTGATTTTTTAAAAGTTTGTATTTATTTATTTTAAAATCCTTCTAAGACTGTATATTAAAAAAAAGCTAAATTTTTATAAAAAAAACTTTTTGTCGTAAAATTAATAAATATTTTTCTCCTCTTGTCAACTTCCGTGGTAAATAGTGTTAAATTAATCTTATAAAAACTTAATGATAAAATGATTCATGTGATATTGGTAGAAAAGAGTGATAATAATTTACCTGGCTTGTTTATTACGCATTGATCGCGTATGCAACTTTAAATTCAACATATTTTTATATGACGTAAATGTATCGATAGTAGCCCTGACCACAAATGCAACGACTGAATCTGCAACGACACCATATTTTATATTATGAAAAATTTACGGTTGCGCCCAATTTACCTGTAGGATTAAACTGACCCTAAAATCTAGGCGCACAGTTTACCTGTTCAGATCATGGAGCAGGTAACCTTCGCGCCCAAGTTACAACCGCCGATATTTAGTTTGCCAAAAATCATTGATAAAAACTAATATCAAAACTCCAGCTCGATAATCCCAGGTAACAAATTTTATATTGGTGTAAAATACATTAGGTAACTTTCAGCAAGTGATAGAACAATTAAATACTTCAGTCTAAACAGAAAACAGGTATATTAAAAATAACTCTTGTGGACTGATCTAAAGTTTCATTTTAAACACAATTTATTTCTAATAGAAATCTTAGTGTCAACGATGAGTGGCATTAAGCTTCTTTAAACCATCTTTCTCGTTACATACGGATTATCTCGATGTTCTTGTGTGGTTCTGTTGTCCAAAAGCTGTAATAACATGTCAAAAATAAAGGCTGTAGCGATAAGGTATACAATTTTATGCGTACGTACATGTAATATTAGGTGTTTAGTGGATGGGCTCGACCAACGATAGTTCGCGTGCTATATCATTAAAACTCTAAGTACACCATATTTCAAATGATGTCATTTAAATAATTTTTAAAACGAGCAATTTTAAAAGGTTAACAGTGTAATAAATTACATCATTTTACACTTAGCGAGGAATGTTGTGTTTCAGTTTGTAAAGAGATTAATGTACGCTGATAATCCTTTCTAAACTGCCAGAATGTCGCAATGTCAAAAATATGGCGATTTTCCATATAAAAGTATTTTTCGATATTGTATACAGTGTGTCCGTAAAGTATGGAATAAATTATTTTTTTTGCCAAAATACCAATTTTTAAGGTAATTTCCGAAAGAGGACGATTTTTAATTTCAATTTTCTGCATTTAGAACAAAAAATTAGTTATGTCATGAACATGTAAGTAATGACGTCAGCGACAATTTTTTAAATGTGGTACCGTATATGGTAGGGTGGCGCAAAAAAACCGACTATTTTTTGAGTCTCGTATAAAAATATGTTAATTTATCATGTTTTAAGACCCCTCTCTAAAGGGGTCCCTCAAAATATTTAAAAATTAGTAAAAATTTCAATTTGTTTTTGCTTATGACGGTAAAATTTTGTGTCCCAAAAAAAGAACAAATTTCTCATTTTTAAGTCAAAATATTAATTTTTAACGGTCGCTCACAATTTTTTTAATATAAAAAATTATTACTTTTGATGTTTTCGAGTGACCTTTAAATCTTAATATTAAGAATTTCAATTTAATATTTAATATTTTGATCTAAAAATTTGAGAAATTTGTTCTTTTTTAGGGCACAAAATTCTAAAGACACGAGCATAAAAATTTAAAAAAAAAATCGAATTTTGACTAATTTTGAAATTTTTAAAAATCTTGAGCGACCTCTAAAGAATTTGTTTTTGAGTTGCTCTTTGGAGTGGGGTTTTAAAACATGATTAATTAACATTTTTTCGTACGAGGCTCAAAAAAAATAATCGGTTTTTTTGCGACACCATACTATATAGATTACATATTTGAAATTGCTATGAGAAGCTGAATTCAAAAATATATTATAATACACGGTTCGTATAAAAAAAATTTTGAGAACTTTGGCAACGAATCGGCCATAGCGCTTAGGATCTCCCATCTTGTACAGCGCTATGTGAGGTTGGTTTAAAAATCGAGCATAATCAATCCAGAATAATCTTGTCCTTTATACGGGGTGTTACAACAAGATGTATAGTAAATTTAACCACAATTTCTGGGGTCGAAAATAAGTCGATTAAAGCTAACTTGCTTATATAAAAAATATATACAAAAAAAGTGGGTTGAAATTTTAAAAGTGATTTTGTGCTCGTACTCTAAAACTGCTTAACATATTTTTATGAAAGTGTACATGTTTTATTGGTATAAAGTGACCAACAGAATGGAGTTAGTAGCGTTTAAATTTGTTTCATTTAAATAGGTTTTTAGACAATGGAATTTACTTAAAAACAGGGCGCTACTGAAATGCTACATTTGGTCTGACATTTTTTAACCTTTTAGTAGAAAAATACAATGTCATTTTTCTATGAATATTAACTTAAACTACTGAATATTTGTTCACAAGTTCTTTATCAGTTTACAACTTCATTGAGATCGATTATACAAGGGAATAATTGTAAATGAAGTTGTAAAATAGCAAAAAAAAAACAATCGTGAATAAATATTTAGTGATTTAAGTTATTATTATTAGAAACATTTATGTATAACTAATTAAAGCTTTTACAAAGAAATACTATGAAGCAAAAATATTTCAAAGCATATGTATCATTTCAGTAGGGTCTGCTTTTTAAATAAATTCTATTCTAAAAAAGTAGGGGGGTCAAAGGGGTGAGGAACTCTTCTAAAAATCTATATAAATAAAAGGTTCTTAAATTTCTATAACTCCATTTTATTGATCACTGTATACTAACATCCCACGTTCATTTTCATAAAAATATTTTAAGCCGTTTTAGAGTACGAGCACAAAATCACTTCTAAAATGTCAACTTTAGTACCCTGTAACTGTTTACCTATACATTTCCAATATAAGAAGTTAGCTTGAATCGACTCATTTTTGACCTTAAAAACTGTACATCTTTTTGTTACACCCTGTATGTAAATAGTGAATTTTTGATAACACTGAAAAAACTTTTTAAAAAAATATCTACCACATTTTCAAAAATTTTTTTTTACTGATAGCTTGTTAATTGTGAGAAAAATAATTTATCGGGTAATTTATTAAATTCTTGTGGTATTTTAAGAAATTGTTTCAGTTTTTCTAATTTTGCTAACATACAGACAGACACATTTTTATGGATGGTAGGGGACATCAAAATAAACATTATTTGCTCAATTAACATATGTTTGAAACCTGAAAACGCTTCGTTTCTGATAATAGACTTGACCTGTGAGTATGCAAGTAGAATAGTATCGATAAGTCCAAAACATTGAAACAAACTAACAATTTCATTGAAATTGGTTAACACGTTCTAATATACAGGGTGTCCCAAAATTAGACGGTCATATTTTAACACTGTAATCTACATCCTAAAATAGAAGTAAAAGTTCATGTAAACATAGATACGAAAACGATTCGTTTTCGTGATACAGGGTGTTACAAGTGAAGTCCTGATGGCACATTTTTGTAAACATTTTCTAAAATTTCTTTAGTCACCGGTTTTCCAAAATGAAAAAAAATAAAATTTCTGATTTCACATAGTAATTATTGTTTACACTTTCGAATAAGATAACATCAACTTATCATGAAATTTTCAAATGTTTTTCTCTTGAAAATGATGCGTCCTAGCGAGATACAACAAAAGTAGCTTTATTATAAAGAAAATATTAGTTTTTCAAATGTTAAAAACAGTCAACAAACAAACTTAAGACAATTTAACCCTAAGCCCCTCCCCTAATTTGCCCACTTATGAAGGTGATCAAAAACTGGCTTTTAGTCCATTAAATAGAGCACAAAAAGTTCAGCATTTGTACTAAATTTCTCTTACTTATCTTTAAAAGTTTAGAAAATATTTACAAAAATGTGTCATCAGGACTTTACCTTTAACACCCTGTATCTCGGAAACAAAACGTTTTCGGACCTATGTTTATATAAACTTTTACTGCTATTTTAGGATGTAGTTTGCGTTGTTAAAACATGATCGTCTAATTTCGGGACACCCTGTATATTGATTAAACATTTCTTTTAAACTTTAACATCTTGTATCTCGGAAACGAAGCATTTTCGCACATGTTGAATTTAATATCCCCTACCATCTCTAAACATTCGTCGGTATATTTACAGAACACCTTGTACATATAGTCTTAAAGTATGGAGCAAATTAAATTTCGAAAATATACTACTTACTTATATAAAATAAATATGATCCAGTGACAGAAAGAGCTTACCTGAAAAAGAAAAATCAGTTATTATTATATATAAAATGTGTTTTTTAATATACTCTAATAAAAAAATATGCTAAATTTTTATTTAAAATTGTGTATTCATATAGGTACAGTGTTTCACAAAAAGTCTGCATCAAGAAAAACCGAAATTTTTAAACTTTTTTCTAATCTAAGTAAAGAAGGCAAATCAAATTAGATCAATTATATTAAACAATTATTTCAATAAAAAATTCACTTGCTACAAATTTTTTTATGTACGCCAAGATTTGTTACAGTTAAGCACCTTTGATAGAATCCGAACCCATGTGGCTATAATTTCATGTTTGCATAAATCATTAGTCTAAATAACGTTTTTCTCTATTTTTAAAAATAAGGGTACTTTATTAATGAACCAAATTCATATTTTTTTTACCTCATTCGTATATGATTCAATTACTGAGGCCCTTCTTATGGGGCCTCAGTACTACATTCGTGCAGACGAAAAAATTTTCTTGTCCCCATTTCTTAAATTTTTTTTATGTTTTCGATCATTCTGAGTCCAAAAATGCAAAAAAAAATTTGTTTACCGTTATGTGTTTTCCTCTTTGATCATCTTTTACTATTCCACCATCCGATTTTTTTCGAATTGCCGTTGTGGTAAAAGTTTCTTCAATATTTAAAGTTGAAAGAAAAAACTTTTGGCAAAAATTTACCTGATTATTGTTGACTTAAAAAAAATAGTTTCTGGTGAAAGACCTTTTACCAGTCCGTTTTCCATTTGTTGCACGTGTACGCATTATTGGAACACACTCTACCATAGAGGCAAAAAACTGTCTTTTTAAATCCATACTTTTATCAGGATTCTAAAACATTGAATGAATAGCAGCCTATCTGAGCTCTTCAGATATTTTTGTCAGACATTTTAAATGACAGGTATCTTTACATGACAGACCGACTTATTTTACTTTTACAACGCCGCAGTTACATTTTTTCTCTAACCCTCCTACAGCCTTCCTTAAACTAAATACTGTATTATGTCCACACGAGAAATTTATTGACAATATTAAGTCCATAATACTCTCTTGCGCGGAAAAGGTTGAGGATATCATACTGTTTAATTTTATTTTTCCATGTTAAAGAGCAGTTTTTGTTTAGTGAAACAAAAGCTTAATAATTTGAAAAAAAATTGAGTTATTTCAGGTACAGATATATAGATTCGATAATCACGTGAGTATTCATTACATTATAAATATAATTTAAATTATTGTGATCAATAAAAATTTTAGTTTAGATCTGCAAAGCGCCATATTGTTACAATTACAACCAATGTCGGATTGGGACCAATAGGGCCTACCGGTCAAAATGGAGAAGGGTCCACCATTGAAAAACAAAAAACGACGACGGCCCAATGGGACAGTGATTACAACGTTTGTCTACTACCTCCATTAATACAACGATACAAAAAATCAATCTCACACAAATAATAATTAAAAACAATATAATCTAACAGGTCTTTTAAACACATACTCGATTTTCTAAACAAAATCAATAATTTTTGTTGATCAATTGGTAAGATTTAACTACCAACAATAACAGCCGAAACTCAAGTACCTAATACACAAATTTTTGATCGTCTACAACCGCACCGAGTTCAACCCCTTTCACATTTTGAGAAGGGTATTTTTTTACCTAAGCTTAAGTCTGACGTATTATAGGTACCTAACCAAACTAACTAGAGCAGTCGACTTTTTGAAATGTCAAAGTGCTATTTTGCATAGAGGTAAGCTCTTGGCATAATATTAAAAGGACTTCGCAAATCCGTAGCTCATTATCATCACAATCAAGAGAGGCAATTTGTATGCATGCCCGTTTCCATATACCTGCCTAACGGTTTTCGTGTTGTATTTTTCTGTTGTGAATGGCTGTTTGAATATACTACTTAGGAGAAGTGTTTGAAAACGATTTACAAAAACCGCCGAACATACAGTTTGGTGCAAATAAAAGGAATAAATTCATTAAAAATGAGAAGGTTTTCTCTCAAATGTGGTTCATCCAATACGGAAAAGAAAATCATAATAATTAAACCAATTCAACTAGTTTCGGTCACATTTGATCATTATCAGGCCTGCAAGAAAATTACTGAATGAAGAAAAAATAGAAATTAAAATTGACAGTTTACAAAGATTTAAAGTGTTAAACAGGGTTCGCATGATTTAAATCATTTCATTTACTTCAGTTGATTTAAATTATTAAATCAATAAATGGTTCGCAAATTTATTTGGACTACACTTTTACATTTTTTGATGTGTTTTTAAAATAAATCATGTACTCTTGTTGGAAACTCATAAAGTGTTTGGTTTTCGAGATATTCACACTCAAAGGTGGATATTCATTATTTTAATTTATTTTTTTAATTTTGTAATTTTGAATTTTTTTGTAAATTTTCAACAAGAGTACATGATTTATTTAAAAAACATTAAAAATTCAAAATTATAGTCCAAATACGTTTTTGGAAAGAGGCAAAGTTAATTTGAATGACTTTTTGGGTAATCGGTGTAACTTATGATCTCAGAAACGTTTTATAAAAAAATTCAAAATTACAAAATTAAAAATAAAGTAAAATGAAAAATATCCACCTTTGATTGGGATTATCCCGAAAACCAATTACTTTATAAGTTCTCATCAAGAGTACATAAATTATTTAAAAAACATAAAAAAATGTAAAAGTGTAGTCCAAATAAGTTTTTGAGCAATGGCGTAAAATTTAGAGGGGATAAAGTTGTTACCTATCCATGTCGTACGCCACTAGCAAAGTTTATTTAACTAATTGTTTTTCTGATAGGTCAAAAATTATTACCGATTTTAGTTAAATTATATTGAGACATAAAAAAATTATGCTGATATGTAACCATTTGTAAAATTTCTTTTTATTATTGACATAAAATTAGTTTGAAATAGTATATTACATTACGAGTGTGGAAAGTGACATTTTTCACACGAGTGGAAAATATTGTCGCACGAGGCGCAAGCCGAGTGCGACTATCACACGAGTGTGGAAAATCACTTTTCACACAAGTGATGTACAATATTTTTCCTACGACCACAAAATAATGTCATCAAAAAATGTAAAACCAAGGTTATTATTACTATAATAATTAAAATGTATTTAAAAAAAATAATCAACAATAATCGTATTTATTCAATTTTCATATTTTCTAAATAAAAAAAAACTAATCAAAAATAAAAAAAAAACAAAAATAATTCTGCTCCGCCAGGATTTGAACCATAGATTGAACGCGGTCGAAAAATGGCAAAGTTGATAAGTTCGACGTCCAAACCAACTGAGCTAATGGGCCTTACGTCAATTGAATGATCTAATCGGTTATGTATTTACCCAAATTAAAGAGCAAACATAATCTTAGTTATTTTAAAATTATTTTAATAATAATTGTTAAAGACAAATATCTAGGATCTAATTTAAAACAATTTCAATAATTTAACAATCATATCGATTTTAGTATTAATATGGACATTACATAGATCAAAATAGAAATTAGGTGTTTGACATTTTTTGACAACTACTGCGGAAAGTAACATATTCTCACTTGGGTGGAAAGTAAATTCTTAGTCATACGCGTGTGATATAGGACACTTTCCATAGGACTATATAGTGTGATATGTGTCACTTTCCTAAGTGGTCGTAGGAAAATAAATATTTTAATACTAATTATATACGTTACAAGAAAAAAATTTGAAATTTGAAATTTTAATTTTTTAGTAATGGTTACATAATGTGATTATCTAATTCCCTTAAAAGCCAGTTTTAAAAAAAATATGTAATTAAACATTTTTCTTATTTCGGCGAAACAGCTTCAATTTAAAAATTAATATAATAAAATGAGTATAAAATAATTTTTCTTATTATTAAAATTAACGTGTTTCAGCATCTAGTGGGCACTGACACGGCATGTGATATATTTGGTTACATATAAAATTAAATTAAACAGTCGACAGTCTTTCAGGAACTGAATCACAGTACTAAACTGGTTAGGTAGACCGAAAATGTTTTCAAGAATTCCACTAAGCTTTGTTTGCGACGAGTTGAGCTGTAGTGTTTGCAGTCTAAAAGTATATGCTCAATTGTAAGTCTTACACTATCACAGAATTCACAGATAGGGGAATTCTGTGAGGACATCAGCTAACCATAGGTGAGCGGGAATGACCTATTCTGAGTCTTCTTATTACGCTTTTTGCTTTTCCTGACATTGGAGGCATCTTCTGAGCGGTAACTGTGGGTTGTATTGAACGGAGTTTTGTGTTGCGTGTATTCCAATGTGTTTGCTATGTGTAAATCCTTTTTAATATTTCCTCTTCGGCTCCCCATTGGTGATGTGCTAATGATTTTAAGATGTTAATTCTAGTTAAACAGTTGGCTTTAGTTTCCTGTATATGTTGCCTTTTTGTCAAAAATTACTGCTAAGAATTTCTGTTGAGTCTTTTACTGAACTGGATTACTTTGGATTTGGTTGTTTGAGAGACCAGTTGTGGATGCTATGTAGAGCCTTTTTAAGTAAAGTACAAGTACTAGCCGTGACTTTGTCTTGGAAGTAGAAAATAAGATCGTCGGCATATAGTACATATTTGACAGGTGAAATTATTGACGAACATAATTTAAATCGCTTGATAAATATAAATCAAATATTAAGTAGAGAGGCAATAAAAACACATTATTCAAAACTAAAAATTCAGAAAAAATCACGATTTTTTAGTTTTTATTGATTTTTTCGAACCCTTGTGTTAAATAGTGGAGACAGTTATTTTGGAAAAAAATTTGCACTACGTCGATTTTTATTTTCTAACGCGTGTTATGTGAGATATTCTTTTATACTGGATCGTTATGATCCTATATAATATTTATTTATTTTTATTCTTTATTTTAATTGTATCCAAATAGGTTATTTGCTTCAAAATTGTTTTTACTTCACTTTTTATAAGTATATATTTTATGAACCTATTCCTAAACCTTATGACCCGACCCGCCTCTGGATTTGCTTTTTCCGTTTTTATCATTTTTATCCAAAATCGAATATTTGATGGAAACAGCCGAAGGACAGTACGAGTTTTGCGACAATTGATACTATGTCGAATACAAAATATCACCAATTGTGTTGGTTGAACGAGAGTTTTTCCTATTTTCCAAAGAATCCGAACTATACCTTGGTAAGTCAATGAAATATTAATTTAATAATACGATTTAAATACAATAACAAAAAACAATTAATTAAACGCCACATAAAAAGCAGTCCACTCATTTTTTTTACTTGCTAACGAACCAATACTTAATTTAATATTAATAATATTTTATTAAACCCTATTGGACAATTCAAATCATATATCAAATACAAAAACAAGATAAAGATACAAAATAAAAAAGTATCAGCATTGAATGGCTTTATATAACATAAAAACTATGAATTGTAACATTTATTTATTTAAACAGTATATTTCTTTTAATTTATATAAACTAATACGCTAATTTATTTTATAACCTAATTATATTAATTCATATTATATTTACTTATGGCTAACAATATTAGGCTGGTCACATCGATATCTAAACTTGAACTCCCCGCTCCAACAGCAAAACAGTCCATTTATAAGTGGTGTCTCCAATATTTGCACATACATCAGAACTTGCTACAGCAGCGGCGCCTTCGTCATTTATTAGACTGATAAAAGCTGTGTTTTTATTTTTATTAACTTACATATCGTCGAAGTTTAATATTTTTAAAGTATTATTAAGACATCTAAGATTTTTTATTAATAAAAAAAAAAAAATCAGATCAAGGTATAGTTTAAAAAAAATTAAAATGGGTTACATTAAATTTATTTAAGGATTTATATTTGAATGTAGATTTGAAAGTAATTTTTTATTAATTAGTTAAAATGATTTGATCTCTAAAATATGTACATTTTGCATGTCGCTTTCGTTTAAAATGAAATAAGTCGTAGCAAAGTAGGTTTACTAGAAAGGAAATTTAAATTCAAATTAAACCTTTATAAGTATTTTAGCTTCAGTAAAAAGTTTAATGTTTATATGGAAAATTTTTAATTTATCGATAAAGTAAAGTATCATTAGAGAATCATTTTAATTTATGAAAAGAAAATTTAATTTTTTGTATCTTGTCTCGAATTTAAAAGAGCTAAGAATTTTGTATTTGTATTGTATAATAATTATATTCGTTTTAAAATTTATTTATTATTAATATTCAATTTAATATTAGTGATATTTAATATTTTTAGATTAATCTATATCTTCGACTGGCAGTGTTCATAGGCGGAGGTTTACTCATTTTATTGAGTATTCTTAGTAACTGAAAAATGTAGGCCGTAAGAGGTACATATAAGGTACATATGGACTTATAATAGATGCCAGACATTTGCAGCATAAATAAAATAAAATAGGTAAAACTGATATATGCTATTCTGAAGATATTCTTGTACTAAATACTTCTTTAATAGTAGATTTTTTGTATTTTTTTTGAATACATTGGGATATGTGTATGTATAATTTCAATCCAATGAATCTAAAACTATTTACAACTTTAGTTGTTGTATGTTGTGGTTCAGATATATAATTACTTTTTTCTACACCCACATGGATATTAGCTTATCTACGAAAAACGAAAAAGTATGCTATTGCCTTCAACTGAAAGAATATTTATATTCATTCTAGATAGTGGAACATTGCAAAAAAATTAAATGCACCAATCACCGTCCATATTTTGATGAACCGACTGCTATAATTTTCATAATTTTAAATAAATGTCAATTCTGTTAAACTAATTGTCAGTATATTTTTTAGTTATTGAGATTAAACATACATTAAAATGGGTTATTCTTATGTAGAATCGATAAATAATAGCATTTCTGTTATTATTTATATTCGGATTATAAATAATTTGTTAACTTAAATAAAACTATATGAAGTCAATTTAATTACGAGTATTAAAGCATCAAAAATAAAAGAGTAGGTGGTCGTGTAGTTAGCGTTCTTGCCTTCCACATGGAATACTAGAGTTTAATTCTCTGATGGGGAAAAATTAAATTAATTTTTTTCGTTTATTTTATTTTAAAAATTATTAAAAGTCGCAAATTATTTTAAAATTAGTTATTTTGTCTTAATAACCTAAAATATTTTTTTTATTTGTAAATTTTCGTTAGTATGTCGTAGAAAAAATATACACCAATGTACAACTTGAGTGGATTGTGCACATCGCACTCAGACGATTGAGCACTCTGCCTACGGCGTCGTGCTCAAATTTCGTCTTCGTGCGATATGGCCATCATATCCACTCTTGTTGCACAAACTACTATTCCTTCTTGAGTGGTCATGATATAAATAATTTAATTGGAAGGAATTTATATTTTCAACATAAGTAGATTTGCAGCTTTGAAGACAATCGGTGAAAACATTTTCCGGATAATTTTTTTTAGTCTTGGACACATTTTTAAAACTAATATAAGTCTAAAATTAAAAAAAGTTGTTAAGAACCATATTTGACCATATACAACTGAAAATAAAAATATATATTTTATTTTAACTTTTTGAAGGCGACATGACTCCGAATAATTAAATATTACAATAAAAAACTAATTAAAATAGAAAAATTTCAGTTGCGCAATCCAAAAATAAAAAAAATTTCCTATTGAAAACATTTTTCATTTATATTATTTGATTTGTACTCACGCCGGATGCATGATGAAACCTCGAAAATTTAAAATCAGACATGGAGCTATAATCAGGGCAATCCTGACTGTAGGACTCGGGGCGCAAGTCTATCGATATTTTAATTCAAAGGAATAAATAAACTCAAAATGTTATATTTTTTTATTAGGCACGAGTATTTTTAATAAGAATCTTTTCATGATAAAACCAGTCCAATAATCTGTTGTAAATGAATTAGAAAATATGTATCTTTGATTTAGTAAAAAATGTGTGTTTTTAAAATTTTCCTGAGAAAATTTTCCTAAGAAAATACATACTTCTGTTTTTATCCATATATGAATTTTATATTTTTATTTATTGTAATGATAATAAAGTAACTTTTTCTAGTCCTTTAACTGTTGTATAACTTTTCCGGCTAATTTTCTAATGAAAAGGGGCGCCGAATATCTTAGGACGACCCTAGCTACTATATGAAATAGATCAGTTAGAAACAAGTGGATTCATTATAGATTTATTCCTCCTACACATGTAATATTGTCAAACGCCTTGAAGAGGTCACAAAGTTTAATTTTAGTACAATCACTCCTATCAAGGTTATTTTAACATAGCTATATGGGCTATTAATATTATCCTAATATAAAACAAAGAGAAAGTCGTCCCTTATGACAAATTTAAAACCGAAAAACAAACGAAAACGCATAATTCATAATCGACGACAGGAAAAGAAAACAAACGTCGGCCGCCTTGAGACTTCTCCGGGGCGAATTTGATAGCAGAGAGTAGTACAGTCTATGGATGGAGTAAACAAAAAATGGGCAATCATTCATTTGTCGTGTATGCGTTGTATTGATGCAGGGGTTGTTGCGGATGATCAGCAGTGACGCCCCCGCCCCCGTTGGAAAACGTCGCCATGGCAACCTGGCCTAGCTGCTCGCATTCTCGAACTCGCACCCCTCCCGCACAACCCCCGTTCCGTACGACTGTCACATATGAATACACACACATGCTGCCTTCAGCAATTTCGATGTTGGGGTTAGAGGAGGACGAAGACGCGATATCGCTGCCTCCGATATTCGGTTATCAAATGGAACTGATTTCATACTGGTATATTTATTTCTAGAAACAAGAAGGCTTAAAACTGATTACATGTTTCTATAAAGATTAGTCCAATAACAATTTTGGAACCATACTTAAACCAATCCACAAGTTATTATCGACAACTGTTAATCGAAACTCGGATGTGTCGGAACATATTTTTATATTGTCAATAACGTCAGAGTCAAAACAAATTTAACAAATGTCAAATTACGAATTTAAGAAATAATTAAAAAAAAAACAAAATATTTTTAAATTTTGATTATTGGATTGATTGGTATGTTTATTAAACTTTAATTATCATTATTTGAACGTGCCTCAAAGTCTATATTTTCGTCACTAGAGTCAGAATAAGTAATAGTCATTTTTAATTTTGTCACTCAATATTTTAATTGGCCCTCCTTATCTCCCCATTTTATTATATTTATTCATAGAGCTTGATTTTTACTAAACGTTTCATGCTGATATCGCTTTTATGATTTTCGATTTCTATTTTTTATTTCAACTCCCCTTGACCCCTATTTTATTCAACTTTTTTTTAAATCAATTGGCTTTGTACCTTTATAGAGCTTGATTTTTGGCAAAAATTTCAAGTTGATATTATTGTTCGTTTTTGAGTTAGGAGTTGTTTAAATATTTTAACCCATCCTAACCCCCATTTTTATTCATGTTTTTTTTTTTCAGAATCAATAAGCTGCATCTTCTTATAATGCTTAATTTTTACAAAAAAATTTATGTTGATAACGCTTTTCGTTTTTGATTTATAATTTTTTTTACCTCCTTAACCCCCCTTGTTAATCAGATTTTTTCAAAATCATTATGCTTTGTCTCCTTACAAAGCTTGATTTCTGCTAAAAATTTCAAGTTGATATCAATTTTTATTTTTGAGTTAGGATTTTTTTTTAATATCTAAGCTCCCCTTAACCCACATTTTTATTCAGATTTTTTCAAAATCACTACGCTTCACCCCCTTATATATTTTTAAGTTGATATCGTTTTTGTAAGTAAACCTATATTACTCTTAGCAAATACTGTGTGAAGAGTATAATAACCACAAAATGGAAAACAGGGAATTTTGAGAACATACTCTGCAAAAGAATGCTATCGTTGGCCAGACTATAATGAAATAAGAACCCAAACATTAAGACAAGAATTTGAAATTCCTTCTTTGATCATTAGTCATAAACAAGCAATGATGAAATTTCTATTTAATTTAATGAATAATCAGATTTCATCTAGCACTTTATTATCTCTTGTTCCTATCAATGTTCCTCCAAAACGCACTCGTTGCCCTTTAATGTTCAATTTACAAACAACCTCTACTCATTCTCCATTCTACGCCATTCTACGTTTAGCCAACAATATAAATATGATGCGGAATTTAGACTGGACTATGTCATATCAAGAATATCGGAAAACACTTCTACATTATTTTGAAATTATGAGTATATGATCTGATATTGTTTGGTGAAATTGTGTTGTTTTCGTGTTTTTTCTTTTTCTTTTTCTTTTCTCCTTTCTAGCTTTTATTATTTATAATTTAGTGCTTTAGTAGGTATGTCATTTTTTAATTTTAAGTTCTTAATTATTTTGTTATTATCTTATACTATCCATGTAATAAGGCTGAAAAGCCTGTATGGATTTTGAATAAATAAATAAATAAATAAATAAATAAATAAATAAATAAATAAATAAATAAATAAATAAATAAATAAATAAATAAATAAATAAATAAATAAATAAATAAATAAATAAATAAATAAATAAATAAATAAATAAATAAATAAATAAATAAATAAATAAATAAATAAATAAATAAATAAATAAATAAATAAATAAATAAATAAATAAATAAATAAATAAATAAATAAATAAATAAATAAATAAATAAATAAATAAATAAATAAATAAATAAATAAATAAATAAATAAATAAATAAATAAATAAATAAATAAATAAATAAATAAATAAATAAATAAATAAATAAATAAATAAATAAATAAATAAATAAATAAATAAATAAATAAATAAATAAATAAATAAATAAATAAATAAATAAATAAATAAATAAATAAATAAATAAATAAATAAATAAATAAATAAATAAATAAATAAATAAATAAATAAATAAATAAATAAATAAATAAATAAATAAATAAATAAATAAATAAATAAATAAATAAATAAATAAATAAATAAATAAATAAATAAATAAATAAATAAATAAATAAATAAATATCTACACCGACGGTTCTTAAACAAAACAAGGCTCAGGATGTGGAATATACTTCAGATTCTTAAACCTAAACATAAAATGGGCTGTGATCAATAGTGCCAGTGTAGTTCAAACATAGCCAACGGGGATTCTCATAGCAGCAAAAGAAATAACCAGAAACAATATCACTGGAAGGAACATGCTTATATATACAGATAGTAGACAAGCACTACTCATCCTGACCACAGACCACAAATTTACTCAGTATTAGTACTAGAATGTCACGAAGCTTTAGCCGAAGTATCCATTAATAATGTAGTCACCTTAAGATGGATCCAAGATCACGCCACATCGAAAGGTAACCGTCTTGCTGATTCACTAGCCCAGAAAACAGCCAACCAAATACTTTTTGGACCTGGCCCTTCTATTGGCCTGACAAAATTAGTAGTGACAGACCTAATTAAAGAACATTTTCATGTGAAATTTAAGGAAAGATGGGATGAAACAAGAAACTGCATATTTGTTAGAGAGTTATCCTGAGAACAATGCAGCAAAAAAATACTAGGCCTAAGTGCCGTGGGGGTAACCCACTCTCCACGTTACAGATATAGAGAAGCATAAAATGGTAATGAATAAAAACCAAACTACGATCGATAATAGTATATAATTGGATCGTGACTATAATACCGCCAAAACAAATACAATCACGAAATTTAACGATTTGGTTTATTTACATTTCATTCCTATTCAGACCTAATTTGAGAGTATAGACACTGTAAGCAAAAAATAAAAACCAACAAAAATACATATCTTATTAAGATTATATATGGTGTTTTATTGTAAAGTGTCCATATGTCAACATTCTTTGACGGGTTCAGCATGTTCTAGAATAAACAGTTCACTTTGAGTGACGATGATGAGCACTTTCGATTTTACAGGAAACGCCATTAGGTTTTATTTTTAAATCGATCAGTATATTTTTGGAACCTACGAATAAAATTACATATGTAACAGTTTTTTCAAATTTTCATTTATTTTTATTAATTTATTTTTTTGTATAAAAAGCCATGAACTGGAGTAGTAGTTTGTGCAACAGTAGTGGATATGATGGCCATATCGCACGAAGACGAAATTTGAGTACGATGTGGAGAATCCACTCTAGTTGTACAGTATATTTTTTACGAAAATATACAAATAAAAAAAATATTTTAGGTTATTATGACAAAATCACTAATTTTAAAATAATTTATGACTTTTAATAATTTTTAAAATAAAATAAACAAAGAAAAGAAAAACTAGTTTAATTTAAAAGTCCCCAGCAGAGGCTCGAACTTGGGTTTCTCGCGTGGAAGTCAGATACTCTCACAGCCCATCCACCGACATATTTGGGAATGTTTTTTAATACTCGTAATTGAATTGATTTCAAAGAGTTTTATTAAAATTAACAAATTATTTATAATTATAGTATAAATAAAAATAATGTATATTTAAGTTCAATAACTAAAAAATATACTGGCAATTAGTTTCACAGAATTGTTACTTGATTAAAATTTTAAAAATAATAGTCGTAGGGTGACCAAAATATGAACTGTGATTGGTGGATTTCATTTTTTGCAGTGTTCTCACTACATAGAATGGATATAAAATATATTTGTTTTGAACCTTAATGGCATTTCCGGTAAAACCATCGAGATAGAGTAAAGTAAAGACGACATAAACACTATTTTGCGATATGACAATGGATGTACTTCGAGTAACGAAAAAGTGCAATGAAAATGGCTTCTTGAATCGTACTTTGCTTTATTTGAAGCCCGTAATTTTATATTTGAAAACTGAATGGAAATGATTTTATATCATTTAAATGAAGCTAATTAAAGAAAATGACATTTATTCTCACCAAAATTGACTAGTTGCAATTTGAAATATGACGTAAAAGTGTAATGCAAAGGTGCAGATACTTTAGCATCGTCATAGCATTTCCTCTTTATTTTATCTCAATGGCTAAAACTGAAAGTCGGTTCGTTTAAGTATAAATGTCAATTCGAAATTATGTCTAGTAAGTTTATCCCAAATTTATTCAAAATTTCTTTATAAATGAAAACGACATTAACGTGGCCATGATCTCATTGTCATCCAGTAGATACGAGTACGTAAATTATTTATCCACCGTTAAAACTCAATCCAAACTTTAAACTATATTTTTCGAAAAAAATATAGATGTTTATTTTGAAACGATAGAGGATAGTTATCTTTCCATAAATATTTTTTTTTTAATATTCAATATTGAACCCTCTAATGGAGTTTTTAAAAATATGAAGAGCAAATTTACATCGTAAATATAAGTATGTGGGACAAATGAACATTTAACTTTCTATTGGATTTCCTGCTCAGAAGGGGCGGAAATCATAATTTTTAACACTAACTATTTTACAAAAATTTCATAAAAATCATTCTAAGTAAAAATTAATATTTATTTTTAGATGATATTAATAAAAATAACTGGGGGTGGGTTGGCTCAGTGGTTAGAGTCATGACTTTGAGATCGGAAGGATCGAATCCCACCGTTGGCCGGGATTTTTTTATTTAATTTAATTATTTAAAATTAATTCTGATGCCTTGGTAGGATTCCCCACTCGACCATTCACTGTTGGGTTCTAATTAACAGTGCTGTTCCTAAAGTGGCGCAAGGAAACAGTAACAAGGCTTGTCTGTAGGGGTGTAGGAGTATTAGAGTACTAATACTTCTACACTATGGAGTATTAGACTACTAGTACAATCCATAACCTACATAGAACACTAGGCTAATGACCTTAGATGGTGAAGCCGTACACTAAAGAAAAAAAAAACAATATCTTATACCGTACTATTTTTATAATTTGCCATAGATAAACAAAGGAACGTGATTATTTAAATTACAAAAAAAATTACTATCTACTATTGAACTAAAGTTTCTCAGGAATGGTGGGTACTAAAATAACACAATGATGAAAAGTTGTATCATCATTTTAGTGTGTAGATTGGACAGTCTATCTATAAATGATATAGGTATGAAATATGAATTATGTCAGTTTTATGCAATTAAATATTGTTAACCTCTTTCGAAAGAAAATATATTAGGTTTATTATGTGACCAAAGATATAAAAATACTTAAATTATGGAAAACTCAAATCTTTTGCAATATATCATGTAAGTATTACATAGTTTATGAAAATTAACCCCCCTCGTTTTGTATACGTCGAGTTTCACAATATCTGCATTTGTGGAGAAAAAATAGGTATGTTTGATTTAAATTTAGATAAAAGGAAAGAATAGATACAGGTATCTAAAAGATTTACATGGAACTAAATTATTTTTTTGCAGTTTGAGTGACCCAATTTTTGGGTGATAAAAAGTTCTAGAGGTCACCTGAATACCCTCACTCTGTTGGATTGTCAGAGTTTGTGCAGCCTCGGATAGTACAACTCGAAGGGTGGTAGTCCTGAGATTACGGGATCCTTGGAAAGGTAATATCTGGGTAGATGTATGAGATGTCAATCACTAGAACTATCCAGGAAAAGGTCGAAGTCTTCATAGGATAATATAAATTGCCCTTCACAGAATATATAAAGAGCACACAGAAAAAACGATAAAAGTTACTTATTTAAAAAATAAGTTAAATATACGATAAAATAACTGAAAGTCTGTAGTATATGCCGAACTGATTTGTATAGCAATAAAGATCTTAGTTACAGAGATATTTCAAAAACACAAACTAGTGTCAACATCAAAAACGATGAATGTCACGGGCAAAAACGGTTAAGGCCATTGTGCGACGTGCGTTAAGAAGAACAAGACAAGGCGTTTTTAAGAGAATATTATCCAATATGTATTGCACAAAATGGCTACTAGCTTATTTTCATTAATATTCCTGCTCTTAGTACATTTTGGTTTCAAAAAATAGATTTACAGAGAATTAACTTTTAATGACCTTCAACGTTTTTGCTTTGGACTCTTTATATGTACACATCCATACGTGTATACAGGGTAGAAGCTAAATTTTTTAATATGCAACCAGAGAATCAAGTAGAAAAGTCAAGAAACAAGAAAAAAAGGCTAGGGACCTCCGGGTGAATGTTCCTGTTCCAATACCAGGATACTTGAATAGAAATTGAAAGCTATTGGTTATAATCCTTTTTAAACCCAATCAGCTGGAAGAATTTCAATCTTGAACAACTCTTAATAGGTATTGATAATTAAACTTACGAAAGAAAAGCTGTAACAAATTACAAATATATCATGTGGATATATCATCAATTCATTAAAAAGAATATCTGATTTAACCTTATTCAGGTATTTTCTGTTTCATAAATTAGTTCAATTAATTCACTCCTTAAATTATTTATAATTTAAATTTATTAGGTAGGAAACGAGAGAAGGAGAATAGTAGAAAATTCCCAAAACATTTTATATAATATAATATAATATAATACTTTTAGGTTATTTTTAAAATTCAAAATATTAATTATATATTTAATTTCTAGCTTAGCTAGGTAATAAAAATATCTACATGATAAAAGCTTACGTCATATTTCTGTATCATTCTTAATTTAAGGAAAATCGTCTCAGAAATGTACGCTAAAGAAAATCGACATAATACTACTGTAAAAAGGACAAAGGAGAATGGATAATAAAAGTAAACTACTCAGAAACTTTAACTAAATACATTGATAAATGTATCTATCTACATGAAAATTCTCTTTTCCTAAATATTGTCGAATTATTCGTATTATGGTTTAAATTAACGTACTTGCTATGTACATTCTTATTACCAGGATACCTGTAACAAGTAGGCTTTGACATACTAGAAGCTTGCATATTTTCACAATACAGTAATAACGAGCTCGAAAAAAATCCTAATTAGAGCTGGTTGGGAAATTTAAATGTTTAGGGTTGTTACTTTAGTCACTGCCATATAATTACATTAATTACTTGACATTTGCGTTCTAAATAAAGTTTATTATTACGAAAGAATGTTAAGAATTTATGTCCAACATGCATACGATTGAAATACAACAGGATATAGCAAGAACGTCCAACCACACCCAGTGTTGAGGCCGAGAATCCAGAAACAACAGATATATTTTAAAGAGGGCCTCGGGAGAGATGGAAAGTCGCGTCGTGGTTGGTCTCTCTACCCACCCCCACACAGCATCAAAGTGTCTCTAGACCCCAAGTCAACGTCCAAAGTGACCCCAAATTTTATTTTAAGGCACACCAGGCAACACGAGGATTCACCAGGGAAGTGTCGAGACACCACCCAACAGGATATAGACCTGTCAGACTGAAGCAGACATACTAATCAAAAACACGGTTAATAATGGATAGTACCCTAGAAACAAGACACTTGAATTAGTGTTGGCACAGTCCCAGTAGTCCTGGCCCCACTTTGAACGTACAAACGCTGGCAACCTGTAGGAACCTCCATCATGGGTATAGCTAACACCCCTCAACGCTATACTCTGAAAGCATTCACTCCAAACCCCTAACAAACCCGTATTGCCCCGGGCCTTAAACAAAAATCGCAAAGATATAAGATAGGTACAGAAGGTCCGACAAAGAGTTAGATACGAATACTAACTGACAAAAGGAAAATCGTTAAGCCAATCACAAGTAGAGATGTAGAGAAAAAAAAATTGAATCACAGTGCAAAAGAAAGTTACTCAATTTACGAAAAATGTCTTAACATGAATTACTATGAAGTACACAGAAAAACAGGTATACTATCTTCAAGATGAATCGTCTTATTTCAATGCTTTATTGTGTTTGTATATCCGCAAGTAAAACTCGTCTCGATTTGAAATTCTAGTAATATTTGTTCAACAATAGCTGATAAGCCTCGCTTCAAGATTAGAATCAACTTGCCCTAACCAAAATACCTCTAATTAAATGAAGAGTATCAATTGCTCAATTGTAGTATTATGTACATCTTAAATGAAATAGTCTTACACTTGTTTTAAATATAGTTTATTTATATTTAATAATACCTTGTTCTTAAAACCAATACAACTAAATTTTTTACAATAATAATATGATCTTTGACATAAATATATTGATTTTGGATGAAATATAGGATAGTTTAATTAAAAAAATGATGAATCTTGAAATAAGAACAGGCTGTTCTTGCTTTTTAATAGGGTTCTCACTGGTACCTATAACTAAATATACTTGCATTTAAATATTGGTATCAGGTCGCTGAGCCCCATTCATTTAACAAATGTTCCATTTCAATTTAATTTATTCACACACTTATTAATTGAATCACAAAGAATTTCTAACAAAAAGTAAAACGCAACCCTAACGATACGACGCAAACATGTTAGAAAATGGACAATCAAATGAACACGTGCTAATGCCAATTTCCCAGATTCTCTATAAATGCGTTGTGTCTCTGACTTCCAAATAATAAGTATCACATCTCAACATGTGCCAGTCATATATCTATCGTATCAGTGCAGTGGGTACATTATAAAATAAGTTTCAGCTGGCAACACCGTGCAGTGAATTTGTACTAGCTAATCTTTTGTGAAGTACATAGGTTTTTGATTCGAATTGTTTAACTCTTGTTCTGAAATTTAAATGCTTTGAATCCAATCCTTTTATAACATTGAATCAAGTACGCAATAGTCGGTTTTAAGAGCATATCATACTTATAATAAACGTAAGAGCTTCCTTGGATTAATTCACAATTCTATACTCGAATGAAATAATTTTAACTCTTAAAATACAAGATTTTTCCTATACTTCACTCAACATTTATTTTATTGTATCGAGAAATATTGTTTGAAGCAAACTCTGCTTTATTTCAAACAAATGTAATCATCCAAGTGTAAAGCTTTCCTTGAATGTAGATGATAAACTTTTTCTGTGTAGGCTTATTTATCATCCTTCAAAGATTGGGAATTTATTCATTTATTCCAGGCACACTCCAAGGGGTACAAGCGAGCTACTTATCAACTATTGCTAATACATGCATCAATGGCTCATTAATAAGGAAATCAAATACAGATATCCCGTCATTAGCTATTGCTACGCAACATCCTAAAGCAACATACCATATCGCAACATATAACCTTACCAAAAAACTAAGCTCAAAAACACACCTACCTCCAGACATAATTATTTCTAAAAGTTAATTTTGAAGAAAAAAGAAATTCAAAGCCAAAATTACTGAAATTTTACTAATTTAAATCAGAACAAAACTAGTAGGTAACATCAACTTTTAAACTGAATCATAAAGATTTACAAGTCGACACGGTTACCACTAGATTATGCAAAACTCGTATGTCTATCTCATAGTAATTGTTAAATATATCCCTAACTACCATTAGGCTTTTTATTTTTTTCCTTGATATTTTTGATTTTACTAATCTGATCATTAATGAGAACAAAAAAGTATGTGCTTGATTCATTATAGGTCTGTCATCACAAAAAAAATCAAACACTCAAACGCGATGGAAGTTACCCAAAAACTATATCAATCTCTAATTATGAATTTTCTCTATGGGCTATTTTAAAACCTTCCAAAAATAACGCCCCATCTCTAGCAAGAATTTCGTGAGGTTTAATATTAAAGAAAACTCCACAAAAGGTGCAAATCATGTTCGTGTATAGAGCGAAAGGAAAAATCGGAAAATTGCTAGGAGATAAGATAGAAAAACATAGTAATCTATTATTCATGTGTCTAATCTTTGTGGAATGTCTACAGGACTAAAAACCGTGTATGAAAGATATTGCTTATTGATCGAAAAGTCAAAGGGAAACCTTGTTTTCGATATAGTGTAACAGCGTTGCCAATTTGGCTCTATGTATATAGAGCTATGTTGGATGTATAACTTTCGCAGGAAGACCAATAATAAGAGGTGTGGAAAGCAAACAGCACGTATCAGTGGAGCTACGATCGATTTTCCAATTTCTCAAGTGGTAACAATAAAACATTCTTTTGATTATTTCCTTTCATAAAAGTTAAATATCGAATTTGATATTCTATTGTATCCAAAAAGGCTTTTTCCCTTTTAAATTACTTATATTAATTGGTTTTCTAACAGTTGTCAGGAGAATTATGTGTCTAGTAAAATTAGTTTTACTGTCAAAATTAGTAACAACTGTAAAAATAGCATATTTTAAAAAGTGAACCAAAGTCAGAAGGCTAATTTTTCCCAAAACAACAAAACATAGAGAGAAATATAATTGGAAAGAGCTGTGAAATTTTAATGTTTTGGGAAAAAAATACAGTGTCAATAGAAGTTGTCAATTGTATGTAAGGAAACTTTGGCAAGAAGAACGAAGATTCCGAACACCTTTCAGACAGTTTTCAGATAGTTTAAATGCGTTCACAACCAACTGGATTAAAAAACTGCGCTGCTGCCCGCAAAGTTTTTTGAATTGCAGAAAATAAGCGCAGGCAAGTCCAGTTTTTAAATGAATTTTGAAATCATCGGAAAAACGTGATATTCTCGTTAAAAATCTTTTAAAAGTGGAAGGCTTCGAGACTTAGAAACTTAAGATTCAAAGATAATTATACGTTGGGTACACTAATAGAAGACACTTTATCGTCAAAATTTGGGAATGGATAAGCGTTAACCGTCCTGGAATGTGCTGGCAAATTGATGGGTAATTAAAAGCCGAGCATTACATAAACAACGTGATGTTACCAAGAGTAAAAAAAAATTTCTTTACAGTTTTACCTTTTAACATATAATAAATCAGTTTGGTATACTCGTAAATATTTATATTAACTAATTTTTATTACTGGATAATTCTTCAGTTCATAAGTCTCGAATAGTAAGATAGTGGGTCAACAAAAATAACGTAAATGTTTTGCCATGACCAGCAAAAAGTCCTGACTTGAACCCTATTGAAAATGTATGGAACTTGATAGCCAAAAAGATATATGAAAGAGACTTTAGACCGGAAAACAGCGGCCAGCTATGGGAAGTTATTGAAAATGCTTGAGAGGAGCTGATAGGTTCCTACGACATGCGACATTTAATTTTGTCTATACTAAGAAGTTTGGAAATTATTGTAGTAGCCACTAACTCTGCAAGAAAATATTAATAACACTATTATTGAAATAACTGTTAAATTTGGAGTGCATTGTCTTCATTTACATTAGGGACCTTCCTTACACCTTTTTCGGAAGGTCTTCGCTATCTTTGATCTTAATGTTTCTTAACCCACTACATTTAAAGACCAAGTTTCGTCCAATTTTGTTGAAGTCTTTGATTTTCTTTTGTAATAAAGGCATGTAGTTTTTAAAATATAACACCTAATAACTGCATATACGGCAAACATGGCATTGCCATTACTAAGTAAAAATGCCGTATATGCGTGCACATAATGCTAGGCTGCCTTCACTTACTGTACATATGCCTAGTAATAATTATTACAAAATATGACATTGAAAATGTTTTCACAGATCCTGCAATATATAATTTTTATCAAAATCAAACAAAGAACAAAACATGTTTTCAAAATAAAATACTAATTATTAACATTTTTATTGAATGCCTAAATATAAGGGATTATGGAAACTCCTCCCAATCTGTATCTGTAACGTGTGCAGGGTGAATTACCCCCACGGCACTTAGACCTCACTAGGCCCCACTTAGACTTCACTAGGCCCACTTTGCATCCTCCTAAGATGATAGACACCTCCTAGCTCGTAAACCAGTCTACAGATTTAATGAAGTTGACAACGTCGCCAGTAGGTGATTCTTTTATATCGGCCGGTGTTGGCCGATACTCGCCGAACAGAAATCTTCTCGATAGTCTCATCTTCTTGTTCGCACCCTCTGCAGAGTGCGGATTTTGACAGCCCCATGAATGGAGATGCTTTCGTACTTGGCAATGTCCAGTCAGAATGCCTGTGACTAGGCGCATATTCCGTCTAGTCAAGTATTTGTCTGCTGCAGTGTTGTCAGGATAACTTAGGAGCTCCCTGGCAACTCTGCAGTTTCTTGTTTCATTCCATCTTTCCTTAAATTTCACAAGGGAATGTTCTTTAATTAGGTCTGTCACTACCGATTTTGTCAGGTCAATAGAAGGGCCAGGTCCAAAAAGTATTTGGTTGGCTGCTTTCTTGGCTAGTGAATCAGCAACGTGACGTGGCGTGACCTTTGATCCATTTTAAGGTGACCACATTGTTATGGATACTTCGGCCAAAGCTTCGTGACATTCTAGTACTAACCCTGAGTAAATTCGTGGTCTGCCCAAGGTGAGTACTACGTATCTGCTATATGTATAGATAGGCACGTTCCTTCCAGTGATATTTTTTCTGGTAATTTTTTTTGCTGCTATGAGAATCCCCGTTAGCTTTGTTTGACACTGGCACTATTGCTCACAGCCCATTTTATGTTTAAGACCTAGTCTTTCAAAAAAAAAAAAATCGGTATGTTTAATTTCTTTTACCTCCACCTTTAACTTATTGGCACTTAGAACAACGTCTAAAAATTTTAAAATCATACGTCTTTTTCTACTTCTTCGATTTATTTATTACTAAGTTGTGCCTACAGTTAAATTTACTGATTCTTACTAAGCAAAAGTGCAACAGATACTTACTTAACAATAGTGAAGTATATGCACAGCATATACTGCATTTTAATTTAATGGCCGATATTACGTTTTTATCTAGTTTTCACGGTAAACTGTTTTCATACGGCAAAAAAATTAAAGAATATTTCTATTTTTTATGGATATACGGCGTTTTTACTTAGAAACAAGAAAACAAAAATTTTCATTTTGACCATTTTGGCACATACGGCACATTAATTTAGCAGGGCAGTATATGTTCAAATGTTCATTTAATTTTGCTATAGTCTTTAATTTGCCATTATAGTAAGTAAACGCTTTTTGTTTTTATATCTATACCTAAGTAAATGTAAATCGGGTCGGTGTTGTAGCGGTCTAACGCGCTTATATTCATTTATAAGCAAGTTTATATGTCAGAGAGTGCTGGGCTTCGAATCCCAGACCAGACCATGTGGATTTTTAAATCTGTTTTCATTTTTTTAATTTCTGACGGTCGACTTGAGTGACATTCCTATTGTCATCTATGTTGAAAATAAGTAGAATGAACTATCACTTGACACCTGTTACTTCTCTCCACCACTTTTTTGAAGCACTAGGTGATGAAAAGTTCATATTTAAAATATATCCAATTTTTTAAACGAAAAAATGAATAAAATGTTATCACATTTAATTTAGGACATGGCTAAGAATTCATATAATTCTACATTTTTATATAATGGATTAAACTGACAGTACGATATGTATTTAAGAAACCTTTTTAACCTTTTTGTTATTCTGCTATTAAAAATGTTATTCATATTTTTCAAACTTTCGTAGTTAGTTTTGTAGTTTTGGAGTGAGGGTAGCCATATGTGAGTAGTAGGGATTAAGTGTAAGGGTTAAAGAAAAGGTCCTTTATTTCTCACAAGTCAATTTAATTGGCGACCGGTTTCGAAGCTGTCACTTCATCATCAGGCACACCTAAATGGAATGTCAAGGAGTCAGTTGTAATAAAAAACAATTATAAAAGCATGAACGGACTTTAACATATACAAAATAACAGAAAAAACAGAAAAAACACAAAAGAAGTTAAACAATAACCTTGACTCACCTTGACTATTTCCATAAAGGAAGCGCTACTAAAAGTTTAACAAAACGAGTTAAAAAAGTCATATGAAATACAATAGTATTTTTTAAAAATATTGTAGGTTAGGTTAAACCGCGAGATGTCTGTTTGAATAAATTAATTAAAACACATGTAAGACTATTATTAACTAAACAACACAAAATAGTTTTTACAAGCACAAACAGTTTAAAAATTTTTAAGGATATAACGTCAATTAATAAAAGTAAAAAGTAAAAATTATCAGACTCTCAAGACATCTATCTAGATTTTTTAACGAATCAATGTAGTAAACTGTAAATTTTAAATTTAGCGGATAAATAGTGTACTAACAAAGGTGTTATTTACTGAAAGTGAGTATAGGGGGCGGTGACACAATTTATTGAAAGTAAAAATATTAAACTGGGAAATGAGAAAGCAAAAAATACTAACAAGAAAATTAGAACACTGAACAAGAAAATATGAAAATTCATATGTAAAAGGGAAATTTGAAGCAGATAATCAAAAGAAAAATTACTGTTACAGGAAACGGAAACTAAGTTGACAAGAACGAATGTCAAAAAAAGGGGGAAGGTCAAATTTTGGCGTATGACAACCACGTGGGAGAATTTGAATAAACTAATAAAACATTTAATAAGATGCGAGTGGGCAAAAAATTAATGGAAACAGAGAAGAGAATCTTGTAGTTTGCCACCTTTTGACTGTTATTTGTTTTCACAATTTTATTTAATTTTTGTATCTTAAATTAATTTTATTGTATATTAGCACTGATGATGATTTAAGACCGAAAATATTTTCAAAAATAATTTTTCAAATAAAATTTCTACAAAAATACAAAGTTTTCATTCCTTACACAATTTATTTTCCTACAGCAAAAATCTAAGAAACACGTTTCAAACAATCTAATTTTCTAGGTTATGTTTCTTGTTTTCGTTGTTACGTCAATATTGTTCCCACAGACCTCAACCGATTTATTACAAAGTTGATTCAAATAAAATCCTTGATTAAAGTAATAACGATGCATAAAAGGGTTGAAGCATCAATTTTTACGCATCAAATATCCAATATCATGTTTGTTTGTTCAATACACTTGAATTCCTCACTCATGCAATTTTTTTATGTATTCCATTCACCGAGTACAAGCAAACTAAGCCCATCCGATCCCGAAAAACTGCATTGTTATTATTCCCCGTTTTATTTTTTCAATACACAGACCTTTGCGCTCCGTCCCAGAGTGGTTCTCAAACCGTAAGATCTGGCCAGAAATCGATTTTCTTATGTAGACACATTTTTATTAAGTCAGACAGAGACTTGTCTATAATTGGAAAACTTCCTAATATGCTAATTAAAAAGAAGAAAAAGAATTATATATAACGGGTATAATTGTTTCTGGTCCAGCGTTCCATCATTTTATTAATAAATGGCAAACTAAAAAAAGTGTCTTAGTGTCTCTTAGAAATTGTAAGCAGCAATGTAGATTCATAATATTTATTATCATTTATTTAAATAAATTGTAGGGATTTCCATTTTAACTTTTTAACACCACTGTTTAATTTTATTTTTCTAATTTTCCTTATTTTGACTTACAAAGTAAACTTTTTTGTAATCGCAATAATCTACTTTACGCAACCAGTTGCATAATGTTAAACTTTATGAAACTGGTTAAGAAATAGCTATTTATGAAACCAGTTATATATGTTCAACATTATGTAACTGGGTATGTAGGTACTTTACAAAATGTTTTTTGAGTTATTTGCAATTGTTATGTAAATGGTAGATTTATCTGCTTGAATAAATTAACAACAAGGTATATAACAAATATTTTTCAAGACCTATAAATTTGACTATTAAGTGTACCTACATTAAATTGTTTAAATCGTTATTCATCATTGACTTCTTGGAAATTTCTGATGTCAAGGTGAAAGTTAAAGAGGGAGGGGGGAGGGAAAGGTTTCAGCTTAGAATATAGAAACTAATCTGAGGGTTCAAATTCTATAAATCTGACTATAATTGTATTAAAAATGTAAATGATAAATATCCTTAGATTATAGAAATCTATAATTAAAGGATTAATTGTTATTTTATCATCTTCTTGGAGATTACTAATGTAATGGAAAAACCAAAATGATAACAAGGGGGTGGGATTATAAGATGGTTACCTACTTAGAATTTGGTATGAAGATAAAATAGGTAGTTACAGTTAGTATCTTGATCAGTTCCCAATATTACCTACCCTGTTTGATTAGCCTTTTATATTATCTATTTTAGTTGAAGTTGTTTTTATTTATTGTATTTATGTAAACTTTCAGTGACAGGGTTCACGGGTGCTGGTCTATATGTACCCGAATTTTTTATTTATTTATTTTTTTATATTATTTATAACGCATAAATTTCTTTATGGACGCACTACGAACAGAATTAGTGAATATTACCTACCACTGGACATATTATTTCTATGTTTATTATAATTTGTTCATTTTTTGTGTATGTATTATAAAACCTAAACTTTTCTGCTGTAACTTAGGTTCATAGGCAATAAACGTATTATTATTATTATTAAACCAACATGATCTAATTTCATTAAGGCAATATGAATTTAAAAAACGTCTACTGAAGATGCAGTTTAGTTCTTACAGATGAAGTACATCACGCGTACACAAGGCCTTTGACACGGTAAGTCATCAGCAACTCTTGGATACTCTTGAATCCATTGGTCTTACAGGAAAATTAGTTAAGAAAACTATTTAAATAATAGATCCCAACGCCCTAAAAGTTAATGGTACAATAAGCAATAATAAAAAACCTATCGACTATGTGGTACCACAAGGTACGGTTCTAGGGCTTATCCTCTTTAACTTGTACATAAATAGTATATTTAGTCTTAAATATACTACATATTTGGTTATGCTGATGACACTGTGGTTTTTTGCAAGGCTGATACCTGGATTGAATTAAATCATAAGGATTTTCTATATCTGAACAGATGGTTCGACGATAAACTACTAACCATAAATATGGGTAAACATATTTTCCAACCTTTAGCTGCGGCAACACAAATATCTGCCTATATCAGCAACTCAGAATGTACTGCCTTTATAGTTAATGCTATAAAAAATACCAAATATCTATGAGTGATCATCGATACTCATCTTAAATGGGACATTCATATAAAATTTGTAATAAAAAAATTACAATTTTATTTTAATATGAAATGGTGGTCAGTATGAGTGCAGTTAAAGCGCACATTAACCGATTTGAAGTCCTACAAAAGAGATTTTTCAAATTTTAATTTTTTACCAAAAATTGAAGGTACTGTTCTATAATCTGTTAATCAAGGAAAGCTAAATTTTGGATCTACGCCCACATTCTACCTATGTGTGAATACTAAATTTACCTTTTTTTTCAATGAGTATACCTTGCAACACAAGACAGAAAAATAACGCTAATCGACCCACAGTAAAAAAATCTTATCACAACGTTCATATTCATACACATCAAATAATAGTATATTATTCAATAAGTGTATAACGTTGACCATATTACACGAGTGTTGTAAATATTCGAGTGTAGTATGGTCCATTATATACGAATTGAATACTATACTTTATCTACAACTGAATACGGGGGCTCACCGAAAACGAAAAGGGGATTTTTAGAAAAAATTCTTTGAAGTTGTTATAAATAGAATTGACAAGATTGTTCATAATTAAAAGATCTTTCAAATGAGGAGTATTTAAGCCACCGTGTGAAATAAAACGCCAATTTATACAGGAACTCGTTTAAAGTTATTTATTGATGTAATTAATAGTAACATTACAATTTGAAATATTAATAGCCCCGATAATATCATTGAGATTATTATTTTTTAAAGAAAAATTAGTGTTGCTATTGATGAGTACAGAATCATGACGATCACTGTCAGAAGATGATGGATTATTAAGACCAACACAATTTTCATTATTAATTTGACTTAAAATTGCTTGAGCTGTTTCTATTTTGTTCTTTTTTGATGTACCCTTCTGCTGTGGAGGCGGATTTCCAGCCTCCATGACGTTTTAATGTTGTCATTGAAGCTGAAGCTCCAGAATCAGCAACCAATGTTGCAGATGAACGCCTGAAGCAATGGCCAGTATATCTCTCAGGGTTTGGTAATTGTAAAAACGTAGCAATTTGCTTTCCCATTGCGCTAAACTTGTTTATTCCTATCACTTGTTTTGTACACTTTCCTTTTTGGAAATTGAGAAAAAAATCTTGTGGTGCATTTTCGGGCCGGAGGTCTATATATATTTTAACGATTTTGAAAAAATTATCCACAATTGTGAAATTCCTTGGGACTTTTGTTTTTGTGTGTGGCACGTTTACTTGAAAACATCCCTCAAAACATCTTAAATCCCCAATTTTCATATTCTTTAATTCACAGGATCGGCAAGCACCCATGACCCCCATAATCAAGGCAACCTTAAAAAAATGTGTAGATTTAGTTAAAGAATTTTTATTTTCGATTCGAGTTTTTACCTTTGATCCAAGATATTTAAAATCTGGGGCTTCCTTTATAAACCTCTCAATTTGTTCACCAGTCAGAGCTTCAGATTTCTTAGGTTCGTAATTTTCGGATCGTCTTTTCAACAAAGCACGTAATCTCGGATATTAATCAATGTCGACATTGTGCTTGATGTTTAACATGCTTTTTAGCATGGAATAGTTTGTTCATAAAGTAGACGATTTGTATTTACTAGAAATTTCCATAAAATATACAAGCGGAAAAAGAGGATACATTTTTTGTTTGTTTCCATGACATAAATTTGTTGTATGCAATCTCATAATTTTTCCTCGATATTTCAGGTAATAATTCCAACGACGCCACTTTAGCAGCGTCGCGGATTTCAGGAGGTGTTAGTTCCATGTAATCATAATCTCATTTTTTTAATTGATAAACACTTAAAACGGGCTTAATATTTTAAGTTTAATTTCAAAAAAGAATCAGGAACAACGAATAACTGTCAACATGCTGTCAACTAACTTGTCAAACGCATACTAGATCTAATGATTTTTAATTCTTGTGGGGTATAATTGACAAAAATCGTGTAATATGAATATATTCTCACTAGTGATATATGGATTGCTTTATGTTGCCTTAGATACGCATATAATACGTCCATATAATGACAGTTGTAGATAAAATTTATAATTTTGAACCATCTCATTTAGAAAATATAAAAAATAAAACGAGTTTTAATAAAAATTTAAATATCACTTATTACAAACGGATAGAAATATAGCATCTGAACTTATAGAGAAAAATTAAAAAAAAATATATAAAACTAAAAAATTTTACATAAACTATTGCCTAGATTTTGACATATACTCTTCTTTTGAAATCTTTATTATTTACCCCAATTTTTTTTTTTAATCAATAATATAGGTTTAGAATTTACCATAGTATTTAGATATTTAGTATTTATATCTGTTGAAATAAGCAAAGTATCTTATCGACTGCACTACTTTATATAATTATTATCTTGTCTTTTATGTATTATTTATGATGATTAAAGTTTTTTATTTTATTATTATTATATGACATTATCAAAAATGTAATTGTTGAGTTTTCATTAAAATTTGAGAATACATTATCAATAGTGGATACATTATTTTTAGTAACCCGAGTAACTAAACTATTGATATCAAACTCTTGACATGCTCTAAAGAGGTCTTGCGTATTAAAATAACTGAACTAAAGTACCAATTGAGGGTGAAATAAGCAACATACAAGTGGCCGAATAATTTTGTCCATCTTTTCGTACCTTCGAATCACGGTGCACACGCAAATCTCTTAGGCACACGGACAGGAATTCCTATTGTAACTGACATAACACATTTTTTTCCACTAGACCGTGGTTTATGCGTAATATTTCTTCCTTGCATAAGAAAAGGGTTGATGTAAATCATTTTTTACGTACCACGGCTCACGGGATCCTTTTATCATGCATATTTCGATAATTTATTCCTCTATGCAGATGCCGGGGCTATCTAATTTGGGTAAAGGCAAGGGGTAATTCTGATATAAACGTACCTACCCCCTCCTAGTCGGCGGGCCACTCCCAGCAAGGATACGGTTTATCTTTTTTAATTTCGAAATTTTAAAAGTGATAGTCCTGTTGTGGTGGTTGTTCGGTGATTTTGCTCGAGATAGAAGAGAGCATTCAAGAAAGTTTCTGGTGTATTGGTTTTTGTCGGGAATGTGTGTTGTGGGCCTGCCACCTGTCGCGCCGGTCAATGTAAGATTCCTCTTGTTTTTTTTTGTAATTCTTAATGGAGCAAGGTAAGAAACGGTGAGTCGGGTTTTAAACCTGCCTTGGATAATTGACGTAATAAAAAAATAAGGAAGAAACATTATAGTTATCGTTTTTTTTAAATGCAATTCATTATAAGACAACATGGTGATATTTTTGTTCCATTTTATTGAATGTACAATCATAATAAAAATTAAAAAGTATGCTATAAAAAGACATGTGGCAACTAAATAAATGTTTATTACTTGTGCCATAAACATACTGAAACATACTGGTCGTTGAGTACGTATAACATTAAAGATGTCTAAAAAAGGACTCATTCCATTTAGTAATAATTTTTTTTTTGCAAAAACCGACAATTTTCTGAGAAAAATTGATTAAAAATTTGAAATAAATTGATGTTAATGATGATAATTAATATCTTGTCATTTTCATATAGATATTGCCAATAGTTAAGACAGAAAGTTTTTATAGTTGAATGAATCTTATTTTTATTTATAAAATGATTATAATAATAATAATAATAATAATAATAAAAGTTTATTTGAAAAATGTACAAAAAATTAAATATAATAAATTTTTTTTTTAAATACATTTTTTTTTAATAATATAAATATTTTTTTTTTTTTTTTTTTTTAGGTACATACAAATAAACTACCCATTGCCACAAAGTATAAAAACTGTCCGTGGCGTGTGTAGAGATATGTTAAGTACTATTTTATGTTTTATTTTACAATTAATTAATATAATACAAATACTGACATATAATAATAATAATAGATTTGCCGCTTTTTTTTTAATTTTCATTATTTTTTATTTTTTATTTTATTTATTTTTTTTTTAATAAATTTTTTTATTCTTTTTTTTATTTTTCATTTATCTATCGATATTCATATCAATAATATTTCTGATATTTGCTCTATATTCTTCTAATAAAAATTTTTTTGTTCTTGTTTTAAATTGCGATAATGATTTTGATTTTAGAATTTTTGGAGGTAAATAATTTAACACTTTTGATGCTAAGAAGAAGTGGCATTTTTGGCCTACAGTTTTGCGAGATGCTAAGTCTTTATATTTAATTTTGTTTTTTCGTCTTGTTTCGTGTTCATGAGTAACAATATTAAGGCTAGTTGGGTTTTTATAGTAGTAGTTGGCAATTTTAAGGAAAAAGTGTTTTTTAGGATCTAATATTTTTAATTCTTTGTATAGTTGGTCCGAGGGGTAAGTACGATTTTTTTTATAAATAATTTTTAAGAATAATTTTTGAATAGTTTCAATTTTTTCTAGATAAACATTAGTTGCTCCACCCCAGCCAATGATTCCATAGTTTATTCTCGATTCCACCAAAGCATAATATAACATTTTTAGGTAAGGTAAATCCAGGATATTTGTAAGATATTTAAATTTATATAGAAATGTTCTTAATGTATTAACTACCTTATTTATATGATGATTCCACCTTAGGTGACAATCAATTGTGATACCCAAATACTTAACTTTTTTTTCTGATTTAATTTCAATATTTTTGCTATTATATATTATGTTTAGAGTATTATAGTTAGGAAGATTGTTTTCGTAACTTGTTAGAGATAAAAAGTGTGTTTTATTATAATTAACAGTAAGAAGCCTATGATCAAACCAATTAAAAAGGAGTTTTAAGTCATCCTCAACTAATACTTTTAAGTCCTTCCACGTATCTGCCGAATAGAAAACAACGGTATCATCGGCAAAGCTAAGTACCTGGCCCTTATTATTTAATGATAATAAATCATTAATATATATATTAAACAGAATTGGGCCAAGTACTGTGCCTTGGGGTATCCCGCATTTTACATTCTTTACACTACTCATGTGTTCTTCTATTTGTAAACATTGCTTTCTATTCAACAGATAACTTTTAAAAAGCTCAAAAGCACTACCCCTTACTCCTGCATCTGCCAAGGCTTCCAACAACTGTTGATGGTCAACAGTGTCAAATGCCTTGGCAAGATCCAGGAACACAGCGATTGATGGTCTACTCTGGTCCATTGATGTGTACATTTGTTTTGTAAGTTCCGCTATAGAATCCTCAGTTGATTTGTTACTTTGGAAGCCGAATTGCTTTTTTGAAATTATGTTATTTTTGTTCAAAAATGATTCAAGTCTGATTTTTATTATTTTTTCTAAAATTTTTGTAAAATTGTTGGTAAGTGATACTGGTCTATAATTGGATGGTTTACATTTGTCACCATTTTTGTACAGAGGCTTAACTATTGCAATTTTAAATTCTTCTGGAAAAACTGATTTTTCTAATGACAAATTAATGAGGTGAGTCAAAGCTATTACAATTTCCGTTTTTAATTCTTTAATAGTTTCTGCTGTAATACAATCTACACCTGGTGCCTTTTTATTTTTTAAATTATTAATTACATCTAAAACTTCATTTACGTTTGTAGGTTTAAGAAAAATTGATTGTTTACAAGTGATTCTAGGTGCAGGTGGTGCACCAGATATGTTTATTTTTCTAGCTAAATTCGGTCCAACATTTGTATAATAATTGATAAAAATTTCCGCTATTTCGGATTCAACATTTGTTTTTGTATTATCCGTTTTCAAAATTTGTCTAATTTCTTGTTTTTTTATTGTGTTACCGCTAATTTTATTTATAGCTTTCCAGAGATTACTAGAATTATTTTTATTGTTTTCTATGTTTTTTTTGTGAAAGTCAATTTTTATTTTTTTAATCAATGTATTTAAATGGTTTCTGTATGCAATAAATTCTCTTTTAGATATATCATCTTGCTTTCTTTGAAATATTTTATATAACTTATCTCTGTGTGCAATGGATTTCATTAATCCGTTAGTTATCCAACTTTTCTTTTTGTTGTTTTTTTTATTAATCTTGACACGTATAGTATTTTCTTTGAGAAAGTTAAAAATTAAGTTTAAGAATGACGTCCAAGCTTCTTGTGGATTGGTAATTTTATAGAGTTTGGTCCAGTTAAAGTTAGCTAATTCATTTTTAATGTTCTTAAAGTTTATTATTTGTTTGAATTGTACTGACTTTACAGCTGGGTCCATTGCTGGAATACGTAAATTTAATATTTCGCTGCGATGGTCATTAATATGTGGATCTAAGACATAAGTATTACAAATATCTTTTAAACAATCTTTTTTTACTCGGATGAAGGCATGGTCAATACAGGTTTCAGAGGGCACTCTTGTGTATTTATTTATTGTGGATATAAATCCAAATTCACTCATAGTATTTAAGTATTCTGCTGTTACTCTATCATTTGAGAAAATATCTATATTTATGTCTCCGATTATAATATTCATATCACTATTTAAATTTGAAGAATGGAAGAAGTTATTTAATTCTGTTACAAAATTTTCTTCATCAGTGGATGGTGACCTATAGATACATGACAGTGCAATTTTGTATTTATCTATGTTAATATGAATAATTATTACTTTACAGTGGTCAATGTATTTTATTTCAAATGTGTAATTAATATATTTTTTTATATATACAATGGTGCCGTCAGCTTTATTAAAATCCCCGTAATTATAAATCATGTCATATCCCTCTTTAGTAAACATTTTTTCATCAAAATTGTTCCACGTTTCAGTTAGAACTATAACGTCAAATGGTTTTTGAAATTGGTTTAGATAAACTTCAAACTGATCCATGTTACTGTTTACACTTCTAATATTTTGATGAATTATATTGAAACCTAATGTATTTAAAATATTATATTCTTCAACATTTCGCAAAACAGTAGTACAAAATTCTGTGTAGTTATAATCACGGATAAACGAATCCATAAAAAATTAATTGCCTAAAAGTTTGTAAAATCGTTTTTATATTTAAAAATGATCAATTTTAATAAAAATCTTCCTTTAATTCATCCCCTCACGAATGAATTTTGACCCCAAAACCTGACTCTCCGGGGTGCTTTAAATATGATGATGGTGCCAGTTGACTTACAGGTGAGAAAAACCCGGAAAACCCCACCCGCAACACATGGAACTTAGGTTAATTTGCTTTTGATTTAAACGTTATTTCTCCTAGAAAGAATCATTGCTACAGCCTAATCTGAAAAGCAAAAGGTCACTACCCTACGCTTGAGTAATTTAACCCAAAAGTTTAGCTATTTTAAATTTGATAACAAATTCGCATTCTGAACATTTTTTATTCTACAATAGATGTTCTGGGTGAACACCTCTTACATCAAGACATCTCTCTAAAGGCATGATCTCTGGATGTAAGAAATTGTTTGACTCATAAAATAAGCCTAAGGATTTAAACCAAGATACCGTGTAGGCTATGTTACAAAATCACCACAGTTGTGGTGAAGATGCCGACTAAAACATGTTTTTTTATTGATATATTCGTTATAGAAATGATCCCAAATCAAAGTAGCATAAATATTCAAGTTTTAATCGTAGATTTACATCTTCTAATAACAAAACAGATTCTTCTTAGAGCAGATACAGTAAATTTTCATCTAAACTGACAATCATGTTATATTAAGGTAACATTACCTGAATTTGTATATTTTATAACAATCGGATAAAAATTGTTAAGTTCCGACAATGATCAAGGACAGATAAATCAGATTAAAGAGGTACTGCTTTCGTTAGCATGTAATTATCTTAAATCATCAGCGGTTACAAACGGACTACAAGACATCTTTAATGTAAGATCATTTCGCTCGCGCGAATTTTGAAACGTCGCCGAACACTATTGTTAGTAAACATTTTCTTCCTACTAGTATGAGTTTATTGGCTGAAATATTAATAAGCAACATCGGCTCCCATAACTGAGTAACAAATTTATTTAAATACAAACATGATTATATCAGTTAACTGAAAAATAAAACACATTCACTCGTTGTGTTTTGGCCATGGGACTTATATTTATTTCCCTAGAAACAAGGTTTAGTAATTCATTTTATTTTAAAAATATTACACAAATTGGCAACGACGTGTTTCTTGAATTATTTACTGAATTATCGTTAATTGTCATATTAAGCTAAGCTAGTCACTAGATAAAACTAACTTATGAAATTAATTATTCAAAATACAAAAGAAATGTTTTCTTTATGTTTCCGACAATAAAATCTAATCAAGATGTCTAAAAGTTTTTGGGAAGATTCAAAAAAATTTAAAAAACTCAAAAATAAGAAACTTACATTAATTTATTTCAAAATGTATTTAATACGGTACTGTCCGTAGCTAGAACTTCCATCGACAAATGTTGATCACATTTATGCCATAAGAACCATTTACAAAACTGAACTTTGTGGGGGAAATCTTCAACGTTAATAATAAAAGGGATACAATTAACTTCTCCGCAAAGTTGTCCACACATTTTAAGAGAAAGCATTCACTGAGCAATACCGATGCAGCAGCTTCAGTCTGAAGACACTCGTCATAAATAAGTAACATATATCCACCAAGTTCATTGTTGTCACGATTTACCATACTAAACAAATTAAATTCACTAGGTACTTCATAGAAACACACCACTGAAATGACGACTGAAATACTATACGGTAGCCATGATTCGTTAGAAAAACCGTAAAGGAGCAAAACAAACATAAACAGATCCGGATTTAGATTTTTAAATTCTGTATCTTTCATATTTTTGAGTTTTTTTTAAAAGTTATTTAAAAAAGTTGTTTATTTTAACGACTTCCAAATACAGTTAAAAAAAAGTATCAAGTTGTGATTCACCCTGTATAAATAACCTATAAAATTACAATTTTTGATTAAATTTTTCTCAGAAATTCGTGGATGTCTCTCATTTTTTTTATACTTAATATAAAATGAGTACCTTTTAGTGTGCCAAACATTTTTTCAAAATTGGTCTTTATTTAAGGCACATTTGGTTTTACTTTAACTGTCTTAAACCGCAAAATTTGCCAATCTTCCTTTTATATGTTTTTCAAGTTTTTCTGTCAACAGTTAAAGACTTATTTTACTTGCTGCATCTTTTAAAGCAGTATATAGACCGTTACATAGTGACCGATTTAGTTTCCCCATTTTCGCATACAAGCCTCAAAGAGGGTTGAAAAGTACATCGATGTTGAGTAGAATAAAAGAAAATTTACAACTGGCTCTTGGGAATAACACATGGAAAATTCGATTTTCCTTGTCAGGAAATAATTTCCGACTCTAAAATGCACTTATACATTCGGGTCATTCATGAAAATATGTTTTTCGGGCTAGTCTCGACGTATGTTTTCATACATTCGATGGGCTTGTGTGGAAAAATCGGGCAAAATCTCGATTTTTCCTTAAAAGATTACGCCCTTGTTTCAACCCTTTAGCCACTTACATCATAGACTTTGGTTTTCCGAAGCCTAGTTCTAATTAATCATATAGTGAGAACGGCTTGTGTGGAAAAATGGGCAATAAATTACCTTTTGTTTTTGTTAGGGAATATTTTCCATGTATTATCCCCAGCAGCTACTCGTAAATTTCCTTTCATTCTACTTAAAATCGATGTACTTTTCTACCCTCTTCGAGGCTTGTATGCGAAAATGGGAGGCACCTAAACCTGTCACAATTTGACGGACTATAGGTTTTTCGTATATTTTCTTTCTTAAACCCTTGTAAATTACAATAAACCACATACCTTACTCATATTATTTTAATTTCGAGTATCCCACAAGGCTCAAAAATGCAGTCAATTAATAGGGCTAACATCACATTCTTTTTATCTTTAACATAAATTATCGAAAGCAGTTACACTTTCATATGATTTATCTATCCTTGACCATTTTCTGAACTTATCAATTTTTATCTAAATTTTAAAAACTATACAAATTCAAGCAATATCACCTTAATTTAATTAACATGGTTATCAATTTAAAATTGAAATTCTTTTTAAATCGGCTCTAATAGACTCTACTGTGAATGGATACTCAAATTAATATCGTTAATTGCCAAGATACAAAAAGTAAGGCTCAGCAAAAATCCTTGAGAGTGACTCAAGGAAGTTTTGCTATTGGTTTATTCACTTAAAATGTTTTTAATAAAATAGGTACACCGGCCTTTAAAAACGAAACGGGTGAAGCTAGTTGGAACCCAAAATATGTTAATACTTTTTCAACTAGTTCTTGTGGTATAACTTTCCAGATTACTATACGCTTTGCAGGTGTAATCAATCTTCTTTTAGCTAAATTCAGAGAATTCACGGTGATTTTGTATTAGAGAATCTACAATTAGACAAATAAATACAGACTCTGTTGTTTGACATTCTGGATGCAAAACTTTTATTTCTGAAGCCAACGATAGTACCAATAGAAAACTAAATTTGATTCAGAATGGATTATTATAGCTTGATCTCTTTTTGGGACCATTGGCTACTAAAGAGTAGGAATTTGTACCTGAACTATCCTTGTTGTTTCCTTACATTCTACTATCTAATACCATTGGAGAACTTTGTTTAGTAATATTGCCTATGTAGTCAAGAAAAATTTTAAAAATTTACTTTTTTCTGTCTCTTGGAAAAGCATCTTTAGTGCTTGTACGGCCACGTTTATAATCTGCAACCCATGTTTTGACCGCCAAAAATGATGGAACAGACTCTCCTAGAGTAGAATCCAACTCAGCTTTAATGTGAAAATATTTAGAATTTCTTCATTATTCAAAAAAATTACAACTTTATTAGTATAGCGGGCTATCAAATACAAACCATTGGACACAATAACTAAGATGTCATTAAATAAAACATAACCCACTGTAGGTCAGGCTGGAAATGATTCATCCCATCCTATCTTTAATTCAGGATTGACGCTTTTGTTAGAGCCTGAGTGTTCGCAAGATGTAAACATTCCGAATGAGATGCGTCTGAGAATTTTAAGAGCCGGAATCCCCGAAATGATTAAGAGTGAAAACAGAAAGAGAGTGAATGAAAGCGCAAAGAGAGGCTTCCTTTATGAACGGGCGCCGGCGGCTGCCTCTCGGCCCGCCTCCATCGGTCGTTAAGGCCACCGGCGGGTGATTAGCGAGAAACGCAGCGTCTGTCCCCCCTCTCTTCCGACATCGACACACGAATCGCGACCTTACCCAACGCGAATTACATTGCACTTAGCCATCAATTAAAGCGCCGACTTCAAGTTTCAACCAGATTCGCTCTTAGTTAAGAGTTTGAGCAATCAGGGAATTGTTATGAACGCGTCGGGTGCTTTTACCCTCATTTTCATTTTATAGGCCAGAGACTCTAAACGCGGGATCAATTCAACACGGATTCTATCATCAAAACAATGAATAATACTTTATTATATTATACAAAATATTATTTCTTTTGTATTAATGTTTGAACTTTGCAAGTTAGTGAGTACAAAAAGTTTATTCCAAGATTTCGGAGTGAGGTTGAGTCAAAAATTATAACCTAGATGTTTTTCACTATCCAATTTATTAATGATCATTGATTAAGTTACACTCTCTCTTCAAAGATGAGATAAGTCTAAAAAATACAAATTGTGAGAAAATGAGATTGAAAATAGTTTAGAATGATTTTATTATTTTCTGTATTTAGTATAATACCTATAGTCATTATTTTAATATCATATACAGTAAATATTTTTTCTTTGTATAGGTACCTATTCCGGTCAATTATAATTTTTTGTAAACAAACATCGGCTTTTTTTTTAATTTTGATGTATGATATCATTAATAACCGTAAATTGGTGGTAACCCAATGAGCACACACTCATTTTTTTTACGTAAATATAACGTTGTACGGTATAAAAATACGTTATTGGTTGAAAATTCAACATTGAAATTTTAGTTGAAAAATTATATGCATAAAAAATACTATTTTATAACGTATTTTTTTAGCTATTTTTAACTGAATATTAAAAATTTAATAAAATAATACGTTTTTTTATAATTTTATTTTCTTGTTTATATTTAACGTTTATTTTTTATTTCGCTTAATACTATATTAAAAACCTATGGTTGATGTCTTTTTAAATAATACGTATCTTATCAACAATATTTTAAGTTATATAAAAATCGTATCGAAAACATTTTAACGTTTGATTTATTTAGTAAACTAAAAATATACGTAATTTCAATATTAATTAATTAACTATATTTTAATATTATTTTTAGATGTTTTTATGTAACTAAAAGTAAATAGTTTTGTTAAATATACGTATATTATTAACGTTAGTTTAAATTAAATACATGTCGTATAGAAAACGTTCATGTATTCGTACCTTTTAACGTTTGGTTAATAATTTAAATCAAATGTCTACGTTATTTTAATATTATTTAATTAAGTATATTTTAATAAAAGTTGTTATCTAATTGTGGTTCTACCGAGAGTTGAAAATTTTGTTTAATATACGTTTAATAGTGACGTTAGTTTAACTTACATAAAAGTCGTAATAAAACCGTTATTGTATAGGAAAACTTAAACGTTTTGGTTTATATTTTTAACTAAAAATAAACGTTATTTTAGTAGTAGTTAATTAACTATATTGTAATATTTTTTAACGTTGCTATGTAACGGAAAGTTATAAAATTTTGTTAACTATACATATAATATTAACGTTAATTTAAATTAATTATAATTCATATAGAGTGGGCCGTACAATAGGCAATTAAAATGAAATTTAAGTTTACACTGTGAACCTCGTTGTATAATCATCGGATATTGTTAAACATAATTTTAAAAATGACATTTGTACTCTAAATATAACCAGTTAAAAATTAAACTCCTGTTAGCAAAACTCCTGTCATTTTTTTAACGTTGTTTTGCATTTGTACTTCTACAAATTTTGTTAAATATACGTGTAATATTATCGTTAGTTTAAATTACATAAAAGTCATAATAAAAATGTTATTGTATCGTAATATTTTAAAATAAAAATGAACGTTGTTTTAATGTATATTATTTATCTATGTTAATATTTTTTTTAAACTTTGTTATATAATTAAAAGTAGATAATTTTGTTAAATATACATATAATATCAACGTTAGTTAAATTAAATGCAAGTCTTAGAAAACGTAATTAAATTCCAACCTTGTAACATTTGGTTAATAACGGAAACTAAATATCTACGTTGATTTAATATGAATTACTTAATTTCAATATTAATTATTTAATTTAGAACCTTTTAACCTTTGGTTAATAACGAAAACTAAATATCTACGTTGTTTCAATATTAATTACTTAAGTATATTTTAATATTGTTTTTAAACGTTATGTAACTAAAAGCCGATAATTTTGTTAAATATACGTATAATATTAACGTTTATTTAAAATAAATATATGTCGTATATAAAACGTTATTGTATTTAAACCTTTTAAGATTCTAAGAGAGGAAGCACCAAAAAACAGACTGTTCCAACACTCTAAGTCGTAAGAGCTATGAATGATATAATGAAACTTTATGAATGGTAGTTCAATCAAGACAAAAAAAGCAGATTCATATTTATATATTTGCTATACTGTTTTGCTATACTGTTTGAATATTATATTGGACTTATTTAATATAAATAACTTTGATTTTAGATGAAAGTTTAAATAAAGAGTTGTTTGACAACGTTTAACTATTGCATAATAATAAACGTTTACTTGTTTAAAAATATACGTGTAATTAATACGTTATAAAAGATTATTTAGCTAGCATATAAACGTTTATTGAATCACTTGAAAATACGTAATATAGTAACGTTCAGAAAACCGTTGCAATATTACGCATAATCATAAAACATTTTTTATTCAAAATCAACCGATATTTCTTCTTTTTCAACGTTTGATTCTAATATTATCTTAATAGTAACATAACACGTAACAAACATACGTTAATTTTAAATGCAATTTGTGGTTGTGAATAACGTTATTTTCCGCGACATTTCAACTCTTTCTTATACGTTTGGTTATCAACCAGTTTTCGACGTTTTTTTACGTGTGCCATTGGGTTATATCAATAATAACTGTTAAGTGGTGGTAAAGAAACAATTATTATTTGATTTATAATATCAATAATAACTGTAAAGAGGTGGTAAAAGAACAATTATCTTATCTTTATTTATCATTAACACAATATTATTATCAAAATACTGCAAACGTAAAAAAAATCATTTTATGCGAAATTACAACAAAAAAGAATTATTCCAAAAATATTAATAATAATAAATTAATTGTATACATTAATCTATTATAGCGTTAATGAAAGCAATACGTATTTTTTTGTTTCCTTTTATTTTATATTGAACTGTGATACGCTTGTTTTAAAGTGTTGCAACTTGAAATGTAAGATTATATAAGAAAAATTGTAACAATTTTTTAGAGCAAAATTGATATAAATCAAAATATGACAGTTTTGATGTGTAAAGAACGGACAATTCGAGAAAACTTCAAAATGACATTAGCGAACTGTATCTAATGATTGTAGACACGAACTTGTGACACTTTTACATATGAAAAGTATAGGGTTTTTTATTAAATTTGCCGATATAAAAAAAACTGGTAATTTTTGAGTTGTGTCACTTTTGAAGAGGGGGTGCGATGTGTTAAGCCGAAAATTAACATTAAAACATTGTCTTTAATAAATTGAAAAAAAAAAATTGAACAATTAGAACTTGTTGGTAATAAACACCTTCGAATGAGTTACCCCTGGGGTATATCTCCAGTTCTTGTTTTGAGGTCCAATATTGTTATTTTTACATTTTGTGTACATTACATGTTATAATATTCGTGCTTATAATTTTGGTAGTTTTTTAATCCTCATTCTGTGGTATCATGTTATTACTAAAATTCGCCAAATTTGTTGAAGTATGTGTAATCATCTTCCAATAAATAATTTAATATCTCAATATTTTAAGAAGAAGAAGAAGAAGAAGAAATTGGATAGAATAAAATAGCAATATTAGCATTCTTTACGCTACATTGAATTTTATAATCAAAATAATAGCCATTGCATTATTAAAAGTCAGATTTAGTTAGATAATCCTTAAAAAAGATATTTCTTATGAATTTTATTGTGTCCATCGATTCTCATTTCAACTTTTAATGTTTAATCAATAAAACATTTATTCAAATAGAAATTTTTTTTTGCGTAGGTATATAAGATAATAAACCCTTAAAAAATAATCGTTAAATATCTTTTTATAAAATTAAAATAATTTAATATCTTTATCTGTTTCAACCATAATTCAAAAATACACTGCAATTCCTCATAAAATATGGCGGGGTTGATATATCAAAAATTGCATAATGCATGATACGGGTCAATGTTTCAGTAATATGAATTCAGAATTCCTTTTACTACACACGGAATGGCAGTTATATCTCCAGTTTGATAGTTTGATCAATATCTTTGTAGTGCTAGTTGACACACATAGTTCCGTAATGTCTGACATCTTTATCGTTCTATCCATATTTGCATTTTAGAGTTTTATATGACCAATAAGGAATTACGATTTTATTATGAATCATAATATATAATCTATAGTTTATAATTTAAGTGAAATGATGATAGCCAATAATTCTAATTGAACTATTGTAACTAAAAATAGCAATCAATATTTTATAAAAATTAGTTTTCGCATTAAGTACAATATTAATTTGTTCTAAAATATATATTTTAAACTTTTTCATTTGTTGACTTTTTTATATATTATTTTAATTAGAATTAAATGGCAGTTCTATATATTTTTGCATCGTGTTTTATTTCTTAAAATGAGTGATTCTAACGGTAGCACTCAATTTCTCATATATACACTTGCGTGTCGAAATTATTCAGGATCATAAATAATGGCTCAAGATAAAAAAACAGATGTATTTTTTCATTTAGGGTGATATAAATTTTTTTTACACACGATCGTAAAGCGATTGCTTTTTATTTTAAAATGGTTATTCTACAATAAATATATTAACAATATTTGAGATTGTTACAATATTGTTTGGAGATAAATTCGATATTATGTGACGTAATTCGTCCCATTAAGTTTTCGGAAGTTTGGCACCTATGTGTAAACAATGTTTTTAGCTTTTCGTTTTAAATTTTTTCTACATGTCTAGTTTAAAAAGAGTCTTATATTATAACTTGTTACATAAACAGCTATTAAACCACACTGACCTATTGAAAACTCGTAAAAAGCAAATAAAAACTTTTAGTTTCTTATTGCGATCATTTATTTTATAAAAAAAACATTACCTTATGGATTTTACACAACAAAACAACAGAATAAAAGTAGTAAAAACATCTAATTAATTATTTATTATTGTCAGTTGACACCTATAGATAATAATTGTTTAAACACTCATTGTTTTAGCGTTTGTGCAATCATCAAACAAACAAAGACAATTTCAACTTTATTACTGAATATAAAATAGTTATTACTGTTAAATGTTTACTTTCATGTTTTTATATAAAGATTAGGCATTCAGATATTTAACTTTCTAATTAAACAAATAAATATTTATTAGTTTTTACTAAAGGTTTTTTAAACGAAGCAAAGATACTATCATAGACAATTTAACTATTATTTGAACTTCCTAAGAAACTATTTGGAACGGTTGAACATAATACTCCAAAGCTGATGCACCAATGATGTTAAACCAATAATTTATTTTACACATTAATATGGTGCTTAAATTTTTATAATAAATTGGTAGGTTATAGTTTAGATTTTAGATAACGGAAAAAAAGTTATACCAAGCCAAGTTTTAAGATAACCATATCGTCTTAAAATCTGAAGTTTAAAATGAAATGTTACTATTTTAAAAGTCCAAATTTTTATTGCTTATTATGATAGGATTCTTAAATTCTAATTTTACAAACAAGCTCAATGATTTTTTCTGTATTCTAAATATTTTGATGGCATGAAAGCACTTTCTTGAACACTAGTACTCAAAAAAATATCCTACAAGTCTCTTAAAATTTACTATAGATCATTCATCCTGGAACTTTTGTGGACCTGGATCTGTTTTATTTAATTAAAGAGGAAAGAATGATATGTAAGTTTAGTTTGTTCAGTAAACAAAGCTTGCAAAAATTGATAAAACAATAAAACTGTATCGTCGGTAAAAAGTGCAGATTTAAAATCTGTATCAAATAAGATAAAAAATAACAGCCTTCAATTTAATTTATGTAGCCAAGATTCATTAAGGAAATAATAGTCGTTTGTGCAACAAGAGTGAATATGGACAATCCATTCGAAGTATATAGCAGATTTTTTCTGCGACCCACTAACGAAAATCTAGAAATTTTAAAAATTATTTTAGGTCATTAAGACAAAATAACTAATTTTAAAATAATTTATGACTTTTACTAATTTATATATCAAATAAAAATAAAATATAATTAGTTTTCAGCCCAGATTTGAAACTGGGCCTCTCACGTGGCAGCTAAATGCACTGGTTTCACCTCCGTCGACACACTTAGCATTTTAGTTCTAATACTCGTAATTAAATTAGTTTCAAATAGTTTGAATAAAATTTACGATAGAATTTGTAAATATAGACGAAATCAAAATAGAAATGCTAATATTTATTGATTCTACACAACTCATTTCTATGTAAATTTAATCTCAATAACTAAAAAATATACTGACAATTAATTTGACAGAATTGTCACTTACCTATATAAAATTTAAAAGTTAGTTGTTGCCGGGTGACCAAAACATGAACTGTGATTGGTGGATTTTATTTTTTTGCAGTTTTATTACTAGGTAGAATGGATATGAAATATATTCGTTCAATAGAATGCAATGGTATAGTTTTTCGTTTTGTAGTCTGTGCGTAGATACGCTAATATAGTAGGAGTAGAAAAAATATATACCGTCTTATGGTACATTCACCTAGGTGTCAGAATTGGAATATTAATGTTCAGTTATAGGTAAGTAATTGATATTTTACAATTTTAAATCTAATCTACACTATTTATGAGAATTACTGACTGCGACACTTTATGTCTTGTTTTCTATGTACAGGTACTTGGTAATCATTTGATAGTATCGCAGTCCTTTCCAAAATAATGGAAAAGAAAATTCAAAAAATTATGTTCAAGGCTATAAGTCACAATTTGATTTTGCAATATTAAACAGTCAGTTGCAATAAAAATGCTGGTATATAATTTTAAGTCATCCGAAGACATTAACATATTACATTCTAGCGAGTCACGCAAGTCTTTCATAAATATTATAAATGGTGGCTCTAAAGTTTACCCTTGAGGAACTCCACTAATTGAAGTAAAGAAATTGGAATTAAATGCATTATAACAAACGTATTGTTTACGCTAAGTTAGATATGGTTTAAGTGATATTAAATTTATTTAGGCCTTAGAAGGCCTTACAGAAATTGTTACATACACTATCTAACGATTCATAGATATATTGACTGAAAATTGATAACAGTTGAACGAGAATTCATGAATTCATGTTGTTATAGTATATAGATATAACATTTTTAACAGATAGATATGGTTATACAAGGTGATCTTTAATTTATAAATTTGTAAATACTGAAATTTTTATAACTAGATAGAAAGAAAGAAAATATTTTGTTTATTCCTGACGTAAATTTATATTTTATTTGTTTTTTGTTTTCAGCCTATAGAATTTCTATTTCAGTTATTGCTTTATAACTAATATTTAATAGGATATTGGAATCATAATTAAACAGCAAATTTAAGTCATCATTGTCTGGCAAAGAATAAACACGTTTTTAAAGAATGTACTAAATGCATTCACTATCGAATCAGATGATAAATAATAAAGGTTTTAATGGGTTTTCTAATGGAAATATCAAGGACTTCTACCACTTTCCGTGTTTGGAAAAAAATTCTTCAAGATTTTTAAATACATATTTAATGCGACCATCAAAACTTTTATATACATCAACTACATCAACTTTTGCACGCAACTTTCATAAACAAATTATTTCTAGTTCTTTTTTTTTAAATCGTGCACGCCACGTCTATTCAATTCTTACCTTTATTTTTTTCAGGATGCAGGAGCACGAACACATTAGCAGGAACAAATCACAGGTTCGCTTAGAAGACAGGAGAGGTTTTCTGGAAAAAAATTTGTTGTAATCGTCAGTAATGAATAAAATAATTTAATTTTTATTTTTTTTTTTTTAATAAGTCTTAAACGAATGTCTGAAGTAAATATTGATACGATTACAAGAAATTTAAGTTCGGATGGAAGTTCGTTGGCTGGACGGGAAGCGAGGAAAGAAGCGAATGAAACTTCAAAACTCCCGTTCTTGAACCCAACTTATACACACGCGTGAAATCTAATCAAGTCAAGTTGAAAGAACCCCATCTCTGTCTCTCCCCTTGAAGAAAAGAGCCCCAGAAAAAGAAAACGGTTCGAAATTCCTCGAAATTCGCAAGGAACTACACTGTTGCGTATGTGGCGTCGGGGCGCGCATGTTCAAAATGGCCGATCGCGACGGATTCGGCATTAAGCGTTGCCATGTGCCCGGAAAACTCTCCAGATTCATTGATCATCGTTCGGATCTCTGTTCGACTATTTATTAAATAATAGGAAATTAGTTTTCGGAACTGGTTTCCACTTAACTTCAAAAATATAGTTATTTGTTTCCTCATAATAAGGAAAATGCAAATTTTTAGGAAGAATAATATACAAGCGTAAAGAAACGAAAAGAAGGTTTTTAATTGTTAATAAGAATATATTATGGTCTCTATCCTGGAATGAGTATACGTTGACTTTTTTAATTTTCAACCTTTCTAGTAATTGTTATTCCTCCTTTTCCTTGATCAACGTTTAACTTTTTAACGTTTCTATTCATCATCATCATTTTTTAATTTTTAATGAATATTACTTCTTGTAATAAAAGTTAATATTATCATGTTAACTTTGTATTGATTAGTAATGTTACTCTTAGCAATTAGTTATTTGTTTAACTAGTGCAAATATGCTTTTCGCACATATTGCACACATTTTTTTATCTACGATCGAAATAAATTTGTTTATATTTCAAATTTTATTGGACATATTGAACATTGCCAGTTATTTTTTGAATTTTGTTTTCGTTTTTGCTGCTTGTCGAGGTCTTAGGTTCTTCACTTACAACTTTTATATTATTGTTGTGACGTTTCTGGTTCTAGTTCTTGATTTACCTTTCAGATTTTTAGAAACACTTTTACAGTTTTTTTAAAAATTGACTTGTCAATGTAGCCCTCAGCTTCAGTTAAAGATTTTTATTCTCCATGACGTTTTAATGTTAACATGTCTGCTCCGATTCCACAAGTAATGTTGTAAAAGTATTTTACAATATCACTTGAAATTTTACTAAAACTATCTGCTCCAACATATTGAACTGAACATTTTCCGTTATATCTTATGAAAAATATAGTTTGGCTGGTACACCCTGGACGATTAGATGCATAATTGTGATACATTTTAACAAAATTAACACATCTAATTTACCGTTTGTCTTGCTATCAGGAATTTTCACAGTAATATTATTTTAATTATGTAACTCGCCTGCAATGCCAAATATTACAACTATTTATAACAAAACACAAGTAGATACATATTAACAACATTTTCATATTTTACCTTTAGCATTAGATATTATTGTCTGGAGCTTCAACTAAATATTTTTCAGTTAAAAATTCTTGATTTCTTCAAAAATTAAATTAATTCGGTAAAATGAATAATTTCCAGAATTTTATTGATAAAAAACAATGCATACTACTTAAACCATAAGGTTGATGGCTCTAGTAACTCTGATTTTTCTCAAAACAAACTTTGTGTCACTCCAGTCTATAAACCATCTATAACAAATTTAATACATTTTTTTAAATTTATCGGCTAATAAATCCGCTGTAGCTTCATTTTCTGTTTTAATTATATCTGAAGGAGTACAAATAGTTTCTTCCATAGTACGAACTAGACATTTTTAACAGCTTTACAACAAAATATTAAAATTTAAAACTAATAACTTGAAATTAATTATGGAAATTATCATTGTCAGGCATCTTCCATGGGTAACTATAAATATGCTTCGTTAGTAAGAAGATTTGGAATCATCAAAATTAGAGTTAAAAATATTTCTTTTAAATATCAAACAGTAACGAAAAAAAAAAAAGTTTGAACTCTTAATATCAATTTTAAGTACTTACTATTAAATTTAAAGTTTCACCATTTAAAATGCATGTAATTTTTTTTTCTTTTTAATGCTTACCCACCTTTTACAATAATGCAAATCGGTTTGATAGATCTTGTGGGGAATTTCATGGTCTTCGAAACTGCTTCAGAGTTTTTTGTGTAACTCGCACTGGTTCACCAGTAGGAGTGGTCAAAGTACAGTTTTTGAAAAAAAATTTTTAATTTTTTCGAGCAAACCGCCAAAAGAAGAGAAAAAAAGGGCTAACTCATAAAAAGGTTTTCCGACCAATATTTAATGAATTTACAGCCATTTTTATACCTGAAAACATAAGAAATTGATAAATACTAATTCATAATGTTATTTAGATTAATTTTTTCTATTGATTACCATGATATTTCGCTACACTAAGAACTTTTTTAGAATTATTATGATTTCTCACTCATAATGAATATAATTTCGAACAGCGTGAAATTCCCCACAAGGTCTTTCAAACCGATATGCATTATTCTAAAAGGTGGGTAAGCATTAGAAATTAAAAAAAAAATAATTTTTTTACATGCATTTTAAATGGTAAAACTTTAAACTCAAATAGTAAGTACTTAAAATTGATATTAAGAGCTCAAACTTGAGATTTTTTTTTTCTTCCCTATGTAGATTAATATTTTGCTTGAGCACCCAAAAAACAAAAAAAAATTGCTGAAATGAATCACCCTAATACTTACCTAAATTTTTAATTAATTAAAATCAATAAAGAGCACCAACAAACTTTTTACTTGAATTGCACAAAAGATTGTTTTTTACAATCACATTTTAGAAAATTATGAAAAAGTAGTTAATACTAGAAGTCAATATTAAATGGGTAATAAAATAAAAACAGAAACAGTTTATGTAATATTTAAAATATTTAAAAATTTGATAATTACATGCAAATTAAATTGAAATTCATTTCATTTGAAATAATATTATAAAAATAGTATTGCACATAATTTATTGTCTACCTTCTGATCTTCAAAATCTCTCTATTAGGTATATTTATAAATAGGAGTGTATTGAAAAAATATGGAAAAATTTAATTTTTATTTACTAAATCAGAATAATAAAAACGTTATACAATTATTATTGTACCGAGTTTCAATCTGTTTTCGAATATTTTTGGATAACAAATAAAAACTGATTATGTAGGATTGACAATGAACTGTTTACATAAAAGAACTATTGTTTTTTAGAATTCTGTATTGTATAAATATATTCACTTAATGCCCCCTAACGTTACTTAATATCACCTAATATCACTTAATATCACTTAATATCACTTAATATCACCTAATAGCACTTATAATCACTTAATATCACTTAATATCACTTATTATCACTTATTATCACTTAATATCACTTAATATCACTTAATATCACTTAATATCACTTAATATCACTTAATATCACTTAATATCACTTAATATCACTTAATATCACTTAATATCACTTAATATCACTTAATATCACTTAATATCACTTAATATCACTTAATATCACTTAATATCACTTAATATCACTTAATATCACTAATATAACTTAATATCACTTAATATCACTTAATATCACTTAATATCACTTAATATCACTTAATATTACTTAATATCACTTAATATCACTTAATATCACTTAATATCACTTAATATCACTTAATATCACTTAATATCACTTAATATCACTTAATATCGCTTAATATCACTTAATATCACTTAATATCACTTAATATCACTTAATATCACTTAATATCACTTAATATCACTTAATATCACTTAATATCACTTAATATCACTTAATATCACTTAATATCACTTAATATCACTTAATATCACTTAATATCACTTAATATCACTTAATATCACTTAATATCACTTAACGTCACTTAATATTACTTAATGTTACTTAATATCACTTAATAGCACTTAATGTCACTTAACATCACATAATGTTACTTAATTTCACGTAAAATTACTTAATGTAAATTTTATTGTGAGATTTCGAAGCAAAAAGCATACTCTTGCTAGTGAACGAAATAGTATATTACATTACGAGTGTGGAAAGTGACATTTTTCACACGAGTGGGAAATATAGTCGCACGAGGCGCAAGCCGAGTGCGACTATCACACGAGTGTGGAAAATCACTTTTCACACAAGTGATGTACAATATTTTTCCTACGACCACAAAATAATGTCATCAAAAAAATGTAAAACCAAGGTTATTATTACTATAATAATTAAAATGTATTTAAAAAAATAATCAACAATAATCGTATTTATTCAATTTTTATATTTTCTAAACAAAAAAAACTAAAAAAAATAAAAAAAAAAATAAAAAAAAATAAAAAAAAACAAAAAAAAAATTCTGCCCCGACAGGATTTGAACCATAGATTGAACGCGGTCGAAAAATGGCAAAATTGATAAGTTCGACGTCCTAACCAGCTGAGCTAACAGCCCTTGTGTCAATTGAATGATCTAATCGGTTATGTATTTAACCAAAATAAAGAGCAAACATTATTTTAAAATTATTTTAATAATAATTGTTAAAGATAAATATCTAGGATCTAATTTACAACAATTTCAATAATTTAACAATCATATCGATTTTAGTATTAATATGGATATTACATAGATCAAAATAGAAATTAGCTTACAAAATAATATCAAAAAAATGTAAAACCAAGGTTATTATTACTATATTAATTAAAATGTATTTAAAAAAATAATCAACAATAATCGTATTTATTCAATTTTCATATTTTCTAAACAAAAAAAACTAATAAAAAATTAAAAAAAAAACAAAAAAAAAATTCGGCTCCGCCAGGATTTGAACCATAGATTGAACGCGGTCAAAAAATGGCAAAGTTGATAAGTTCGACGTCTAAACCAACTGAGCTAATGGGCCTTACGTCAATTGAATGATCTAATCGGTTATGTATTTACCCAAATTAAAGAGCAAACATAATCTTAGTTATTTTAAAATTATTTTAATAATAATTGTTAAAGATAAATATCTAGGATCTAATTTAAAACAATTTCAATAATTTAACAATCATATCGATTTTAGTATTAATATGGACATTACATAGATCAAAATAGAAATTAGGCGTTTGACATTTTTTGACAACTACTGCGGAAAGTAACATATTCTCACTTGGGTGGAAAGTAAATTCTTAGTCATACGCGTGTGATATAGGACACTTTCCATAGGACTATATAGTGTGATATGTGTCACTTTCCTAAGTGGTCGTAGGAAAAAAGTATTTTCAATAAATGACGAAAACTCAAACTACCATTAATGTAGAGACTCAAATGGCTTTCATCTTGTACAAAATTATTTGTAATAATATTGTTCTTGTAGCTGAAGAAAACCATTTTTAAATCCAATATTTCTTTTATATTATCTGTTGAAATGCAAATACTGGAATTAACATTGAAATTTTTAATCATTGCCATTGGTAAATGTATAATTTTGAATAATAAGCAGCAAATTTCTATTTTAAATAAACAATAAAGAATGTTTGCTCCTAATTGTTAGATATTAAAAATAAACATTATTGGGATATGTAGAACAATAATGTTGATCTTAAAATATCTATTGTAGAGAATTAATCACTGGATATCAAAGTATAAATAAAATTTTATATAGATGGTCCTAAAAAACGGTTAAACATAGTAAATGTCACTAAAATAAATAGAAAAATATTAAACTTCAGTAAATATAAAAGTAATATATAGCAATTTTTATTTGGATGATTTTATAGTTCCGTATAAAAAAAATAGAATAAAAATTTATGGGTTGAGTTAATTTTATTGTACTTACATTAATATCAATATTATGTGGAAAAATTCAGATTCAAATATTAATAATTATTACCACCATTTTTTGTAATCTTTTCATCTTCTGACAAAAATATAAAATAGAAGGCGTTTTTCAGTCCAAATTACAGCTTTCATCGCGTGAAAAAAGGCGCGAAACGCGACTAATTCATTAAAGAAGAACCGGCAACGTCGCGGTAAAATAATTGTTTCATTTGGCGTCAAGATTTGGCGGTAATTAGAAGTAATTTGAGCTGCGGGATTTTTCAATTTTCGTGGCATAATCCATGGCTTGTTACGGGGGTGGAATGCAGGGGTGAATTTGGAGCAAGACAGGCTGATGGCTGCCCACCCCTATGTTTGTATGCATGGAATCATTGATTTTATTTCCAATATGTCTCTTATACAATGGCGAGGTACATGCAGACGCTAAATCCGAGAATAACTTACAAGTAAAATGCGGTAAAAACGTAGTAAATTGAGTTAGACTAGTAGATTTTATTGATAGCAAATAACTGACAAAATAGTAGTAAAATGACTATTCTAATTAAACCATAACACATTAGCTTTCTTAGAACACACCTTATTAAATTAATACTAATTAAAATTAATATTTACCGAAGTTTATCCATCTTTTGCCACTTAAAATGAGATATATTATGAACTAAATGTTCCAATAGCTGTGAATACTAATTATTAATAATAATTATTATTATGATTATAATATAACAATAATAATATATTAATAACAATAATAATGTTTATTTACAGAAAACTTTTGTACAGATATTTTTGTACTACTTAAATCTAAATATTTTTAACTAAAATTTTTTTAGCGCTGTCATGCCTTATCTGAAATCTATGGAACGCTTTTTAATTCAGTCATTTTTAAACAAAACAATTTTATTAAACTATTTTTTATGTGTTTTTTTTAGTACTATTAAATTATTTATTTAAAAAACTTTGACTATGTATCTAAAATGTTTAAATATTTAAAATAAAATTGTATCTGTACAAAATATTTTCGATAACCTTATTTAAATCTTTTAATTTATATTATTTCAATAAAATTATCGAACTCATTTTAATTCATGTAAATTTTAATTAAATCTACAAAAACAAAGCATTTTTAATAGGGTATTTACATGATTGCTGCTATTTTGTAAATTATCAACATTATCAACAATCATTTTAATTTTTTATTTAAAATGTTGATAATATTAAATAAAAAGTAAGTTTTAAATCAAGATATAATTTTCTTTATCAAACATTTTAAATTGTAACAGTTTTTAAATAAATAATGTAATAATGCTTAAACTATTATAGAAACAGCTAAATTAGTTACAAATAATTGTTAGTTATTTAAACAGTAATTAACCAAAACAATTCAAAAAATTACCTAAATATTTCAAAATTATTATTTAAAATATTACTCAAAAAATTTAGAATCTATGTTTATTATATAACAATTCAACTTACTAAAATCAACCTGACTAAATATTTCCATTAGTAACTTGTTATATATGTAATTTAAATCTAGGTTCTTAAATTATCAACAATCATTTCATTTCATATCGTCGTTGTTACTGCAATAGGTGGTATGTCAAAAAAAAAACGAATTTTCAGGAGATACAAAACTAGTAATCATTTGTAGGTTCTTCCTGTTTTCTAACGACAGAAGATATATAAGCTAGGATGAGCAAGCCGCTTTATTATTGGGTAATCGGCTTTCGCAGTACGTTAGAAGCGGTTATTTTAACTGGGACAAAAAATTTTAAGCTAAAAATTGTATTTTTTTTTAACATACGACCTATTGCAGTAACAGCGACGATATATCATATGAACGAACTAATTACAGAAACGTCTATCCTGAAGAGGTTCAGCTTGTATTATAATGTTAATATATTCTTATGTTTTGTTTTGTTATTAATGCACTACTACCTAAAAGATCTATTATGCCCCTTCTGTCACTAATGCATCGAGGAAATAGTCTTGATGCCTATAACATCCCTTCCAATCCGATCTTCTCAAGGAAGTGTAGGATTTGGAGTGGCCTCAAGTTAGGTAGATCGATTTCTTCTATTTGGTATGTTCCTTAGTATAGTGCCTTTGGATTCTGGAGTGTTACAGATTTAGTCAGAATATGAATGGATGTTTCATCCTCCTTCTCACAGAATCTACACTCACTATCATCTTCTACTACTCTCAGTTTAAAAAGGTGTTCTTTGAGTCGGCAATGCCCGGTAGGGATCGCTGTTACAATGCGTAGCATGTTTTTACTCAGGCTGATACAGGCTTCCGATCTTTCTTGGTTATATGCACCCAGAAGTATATTAGCATGTCTTAACCTCAAGTGTTTGTTCCAATTATCTGTTCTTTTACTGCCTAAGTCTTTTTTAATTTCTTATGTTGTCTTGCTGCTAATACAGCAGAACGGCTCAGATCCCACAAAGAGTGTTTGAGTCACATTTCTTACGAGAGTATCCGCAATCATACCTATATCCTTAATACTAATCTTAAGTACTATTAATAATTTATAATAATTTTTATCAATATTTTCTAATAATAATTTCTTTTATAATGCAACATTTGAAAGCAGTCTCAAAATCTCAAACTCAGTTAAAATGTTATATTCAGGTGTGATGTAATATCATAATGTGTAACTGTTAAAAATTGGTAAAATAATAATATTTCAGTTAGATGAAAATATATGGGGGTTTATATTTGGTCATAATAATTGTTTATTTACGTTTATTTATTTGCATTATCTAAATTTACAAATTTATAAAAAATTGTTCTGTAACTTTCTCCTATCCATTCTAGGTACTAGATAAAAAGATCATTTTTAACCTGCAGTTTTTTCACATATTATTGTAATAAATAATATTCTTCTAATTCTTGTTTCATACTAACAAATGGCCTCTTTGGTTTAATTTTATTTTACTCAGTAAATATTGTCGAATGTCAATCAGGAATGTAAATAAGGAGTTTGTGAAGTAAGTACGACTTTTCACATATATTATTTTTATAATCCATTTTTAAATAATACCCAAATTTTTAAGTAAAAGTTACTTTTAGCGCATGGTAAACCATGGTGAGCTTCAGTTAAAGCTTTTAAAGGTATCTAAATTTCCCTAACATTTATTGTAGGAAGATTATGTTTAAATCATAATTTTATTTTCTTAAATTTCTTTTCCGATTGACTTATTAAATCACTCCAATTCGAGTGTTCATAAAGAATGACAGTGTCGTCCGCGAAACTCATTATTTTCTGTGCTATTGAGCTTTAAGAAACTATTTATAATATTGTGCTGTATATTGCGGAAAACCACAAGAGACCAATTCAGGCTCACTGACGATACTATCAATTTCAACGTATTAGTATGAGATGCATTACTGAAAATCAAAACTTTCTTCAAAATAACATTTCAATAAAGGCTATTATGGATAGTTTTGATGAAAAAAATGTATCCGCCTTTCTTATACAATTTTTTTTTTTTTTTTGACCATATGAACAGTATTTTTGTTACACCCTGTATAATTAATATCTTGCAGGACGTTGTGTATGTTACGCCATAAAAAATAGCCATTCCCTAGAGACTGAGCGTGAGTGTACCTATGCCGTTGCATAACCAAGAATATGCAATCAATAAAAATAATAATAATAATATAATATATTAGCTACATGAAAATGGAAAATGCAAGGCTGTCTGTTAGGTATATTAAATTGATTTTACTTTTACAGATAATAAAAGATATTTTTATGGAGACCGTACCCACAATGTTCTTGACTGTATTGTACTAGTACTTGTACAGATAATATACCCTAATTAATTTAATTGTTTTCTAATTACTGGTAAAAATAACACAATATAAATAACGAGCCACCATAATTGAAGTCAGCTTTAAAATTTAAATGTTTTGAGTTGACCACTACCTCATATTCTAGTTGAGAAAAAACTGTGGTAAGGATATCTTCGTTGTTTAGGTTATTTTGGAACCCTTTCAGAAATTTTACTCGTCTTGGATAATCCACTGGAAAAACCTCATGAAACCATTGCAGCTTGTAAGCAAGTCTTTTTTTAGAATGAGTTGGCATGTGCCATAAATAAGATAAATTTGTTTGTTGGGCCATTACTAAAATCGATGTTTCTTTTATTTTCATTAACAACATGCCGAACGGCTGCACACTTCTAGTTTTTCGACCGATTTTTATGTATGAGAGAGTAATAAAACAACATTTCTAACGCAAAACTTAGTAAGGTCATTTTAAATATTTTTACAGAATAATCTAAATATTTCCCAATATTGTAATAAATGTACCTGAGCTATTACAAGTTTTGGGTCTTTTATTGGTCCTTTATAAACATAAGCTGTACAGAACAATAGAAAAAGGTTTGGACAGGCCAAAAGCCCTGTGTATTAAAGATTACATAGCCGTATCTTAATATTATTTTCAATAAGTACCCATTTGCCAATTTTGTTTTATTTTAATTCCAAGAATTTCTTACAGTAATCGAATTATAAGTAGATAAATACCTTCCCAACAAATTTCGCCGGAAATGCGATTATAGATTTTCCATTTAGTAAGGAGGTCCCAGTTGTGAATTCTTGACAGTTTACTAAATGTCGTTTAGTTGCAACTTGCAAGGTGCAGTGTGAATTCTAGTGTCATCATGGACAACGACAAAAAATCGGTCCTTTAACAGTTAATGAAAAAACATTAATATTTAATTGTTTTAAATCATTTACAGACAAACATTTATGTAAAAGTGTTGATGACACAGTGGAATTAGTTAGTAGTACGCTTGGTGTTGGGAAATCTACGATTTACAGAGTTGTTAAAGAAGAGAAATGTGGCGAGTTTCAAACAGCACGTAAAGCTCCAGGAAAACAAAAATTTCAATTAGAAAATCTTTTGAAAGAAAGACTTCGAAGGAAAGTGCATGCGTTCTTCTTTAGAAAAGAATTTCCGACAGTAGACAAAGTTCTTGTCACGGTTCGAGATGATAAAGATTACCCTGAAATGAGTCGAAGCACACTATGGAAAATTTTAAAAGAAATAGGTTTTCTATGGAAAAAGCATTCCAGAAAGTCTATTTTAATAGAAAGAAGCGATATTGTACTATGGAGAAGAAATTACCTAAGGACTATAAAAGAAATGAGAAACCAAAGAAGAAATATATTTTATTTAGATGAAACATGGATCAACGAGGGACATAAACCAAATAAATTTTGGCAAGATGAAACTGTTACAAGTCGAAGACAGGCTTTTTTAAATAAATTTATCTACTGGTTTAAATCCACCATCAGGAAAGGGGCGCAGACTAATAATAGTACACATCGGTAGTTCAAACGGTTTTGTTAAAGGTGGTTTATTGACTTTTGAATCTACTCGTACCGGTGACTACTATGAGGACATGAATGCTGATGTCTTTAAAGAGTGGTTCGAACAAATTATAGATCTGCTTCCTCAGAACTGTATAATAGTAATGGATAATGCAAGTTATCACTCGAGACTTAAAAAATGCCCACAACCAAGTAGTTAAAAAAAGATTTACAGAATTGGCTAAATTCAAAGAATATTAAGTTCCATCCCGGTTTTGTGAGAAAAGAACTGTATCATTTGTGTTCCCTTCATAAAGAGAAATTCAAAAAATATGAAACTGATGAAATTGCAAAAAATCGTGGGATGACGGTGGTTAGATCACCACCATATCACTGCGAAGTAAACCCGATTGAACTGATATGGGCGCAGGTAAAGGGAGAAGTTTCAAGAAAAAATAATTCTTTTAAAATGAGTGATGTTAAACAGTTGTTTTTGGAGGCTGTAAATAATGTGAAGCCTGAAAACTGGGAAAAGGCAGTAAATCATACGATTAAAGAAGAAGAGAAAATGTAAAAGTTGGACAATATTACTGATGAAATGATCGAGCCACTCATTGTAAATATTGGTTGCGACAGTTCATCTTCTGATTTCGATTCTGATTTGGATTTGTAGGTAAGAAGTAGTTTTTATATTAAAATTATTATTTATGAACGTAACGTTGTTTAAAAGTCAAAGTTTAAACCCTTATACCTACATAACCCATTTGACACAATGTTCTTAACATACCTTGTGGAAAAATAAAACATTTTAGAAAAAATTGCACTTTTTTAGCTTCAGCTGTTTAGAAGTTATAAGCAGGTTAATTAGGTGAAAATATAAGTGTATACTCGAGGAATAACTTCAAAAAATATTTTAACTGTCTACTAAAAAAAGTGGTACGCCTATGGATTACGAACGCTTTATTATTTTAATACTCTCTCATACATAAAAATAGACTATATCAGTCTCTCAGAATAACTGCACAGCATTTGTCAAAACATTTCAAAAATCATCGTAGTCAAACTAATTCAGGATATTCTTGAAGAAAAGCAGCCGTGCATTCTGGAATTGAATACTGCCACTTAACATTTACTTTCCCACTTATACGGAAGTAATATTCGATAATTTTTGCTGTTTTTTCTGTGTCGAATATCAATTTTTATTTAATTTAATTTTCTTAATAAAAGTTTTGACAAATTTGACACACACGTTGTTTCGGATTCAAAGTTAGAATGTCATTCTGTGGAAGTTACTGAAGTACCAACAACATTTATTTTTCTCAGTCAACTCTAATTATAATTTTTATCAAACTGTCGTTATACTTGTGTTTTTTTTTTAATCATTAGTGATACTCCTATTTCGTTAATACTTCATTAGATTTTCTTTATTATCCATTAATCTTTTTATTTAGTACATAATTGAAAATGGTAAAATTATATATTTCGCCCTGTATAATTTGTGGAAGTTTTTTTATCATTTTAAAGTTTTTTAATGGTATTTTAAAGCTATCCAAGATTTTACTCACACTTCGAACAATATTATTTATAATTTTAATTAACATTTTCATAGATTCATATTCATTATTAATATTAAACGTATCAACTTGTGAAACGTTAAAATCTCTAATGTGAGCATTTATTTTCTCTAAGTTTACCTTAATAAATATAAAATGTATTCAATATAATAAAACAATATACAAGGTGTCCCGAAATTAGACGGTCATAATTTAACAGCGTAATCTACATCTTAAAATAGATGTAAAAGTTCATAGATACAAGGTGTTACAAGTGAAGTCCTGATGATACATTTTTGTAAATATTTTCTAAAATTTCTTTTGTCACCGGTTTTCCAAAGTTAAAAAAAAATAAAATTTCTAATTCCACAGGCCTATTATTTATTGTGTACACCATGGAGGAAGGATAATTAAGAGTTGCCGTTTCTTTGTATAAATATGGCAACATGTTTGCCTTCAGCGACATGTGGGATAGTTTTGTGCAACTAATACTCAGTCGGTAATATAAAAAGCTGTAATGCTATTTTAATTTGAAAATTGGCGGGCTTTTGAATTTACTTAGACAAAATATAAGAATTTTATATTTTTAATAGCATTTTTTTTACACGCATCTCAGGCGTGTTAAAAAATGCTAATAAAAATGTAAAATTTTATGTTAAATAATTTTAGAGGTAAAAAATAAATAGGTAATACAAAATTGTATTATAACTAAATAATATTTGTTGAATCTTTATTGGTTACAACAATAAACATAATATATATTTTCTGAATAAACAACTATTTTAAATAACACAAAACGAACAAAATTTTTCTTTAATCGTGCGAAATAAAACAAGAGTTCCATCCATAAATCCTGAAAAGAAAAAACAAACAATTGTTGAAAGCGAAAAACTTCCTAAAGCACATGATTTTGATTGTATGTGACTAATTACTTTTGCATTTGCAGCGATTTAACTAATTTTTAATTTACTACTTCTAATTTCTATAACGTCTAATTAAGATTTTCTTGCTTTATGTAATGAAAATACTTTAGATTTATAAAGAATAAAAAGTTTGGTTATAATACATACAATTAAATTGGCATATCTAGGATAATTATCAAAATGAATATCAGAATTAAAACTTTGTTAAGGATTTCAATATTTGGGGATAATACAATTACGAATACGAATAATAATCCTTTTTTCAGTTGGCAATAAAATGAAAATGTTTCTTCTAAAACAGTGTAAATGGGCCAAAACAATTTACTATTACAATCAAATATATGCATTTATAGGACATAGACATGCAAAAGTATCAAAATAAGTTTACTTACAGTAAATTATTACTAAATTTATGCCTAAAACTGTATTAAATAAAAGTAAAACTCAGAATTGTTTACATCGACAGCCATATTGTATTTTGTATCATTCGGCATTCGGGTTTCGTTTATCGAGTCGACTCGAGCTTTAACGGGATTTGGGTTTTGTTTTCCAAAGCCAGGTTTACATTGTACAAATAATTGAATAAATTCATATTTTTTTAATTTTACGATTGATAAATTAAAAAAATGTGAAACTATTACTTTTGGCAAGTTAATAACACATTTTTATTGAAATATTTTGTAATTAATCTGTTTTCTTTATATTTTATATATAATTGTGTTATTGTAAAACGGACGTACGCCAGTTTCCATGCGCAGTAACTTGTTGACAAAATGCGCATATGCTATAAACCCCCGTGGTGTACACTTTCGAATAAGATAACATCAACTTTTCATAAAATTTTCAAATGCTTTTCTCTTGATAATGATGTATCCTAGTGAGATACAACAAAAGTAGCTTTATTATAACGAAAATATTGGTTTTCCAAATTTTTTAGTCAAAAATATTAAAAACAGTCAACAAAAAACATTTTAACCCTAAGCCCCTCCCCTAATTTACCCACCTATAAATATGATCAAAAACTGGCATTTAGTCCATTACTTAAATAGTTAAATTTGTACAATTTTGTATCATTTTTAAAAAAAATCCTCATTTTAAAAAATTGCAAAAAATAAAATATACATTTCTCAAGACCTATACTACGAAGATCGGCAAGGTCAAAAAATTTAAAAAAAATATTTAAAATTAGCCCGAGACAAGGAACACTCAGCTACAATAAGGGGCAATATCTTAAATTAATAATTAAAAATATACAGGTAATGACTTCAAAAATATGGAAATAGATGAATATACCCCTAATGGTAACGAAAGTAAATCCTCATCAAACCATAAAATAAGGAAAGTTCACAGTGCACCCGAAACTCCAATAAAATCAACTCCAGATTCTTCATTTGAACATATTATATCGCAATTTGACCCCAACTCCTCGGAATCAAATTAAACTTAAAATAGGTGAAAAAAAGATGTAGTAAATGCAGAAATAAAAAAAGACGAACCTAGGAACAACTCTTTGTCAAGTGTCAACTCCTCTTCAAGTGGTAGTAATAGAATCACTAGTCGAACTGGCAAGTAATACAAAATATTTACTTTCTTATGATTTTTTATAAATTAGTGATATAAAGGAACAAACTAACTTTAAATTAAAGTAGGTAATCAATAATAAATGGACAATTTTAATTCTTTAGATTTAATAAAATAAAAATCGGGTAGATAATTTTTAGCTTAAGTATAGAGTATTTAATACAGTTCTAAATGGAACAATTTATTAGAGATGTAAATTTTGTTCCATTCCAAATACTGGAGGTCGATACAATCAAAGAAGTACACGATTATCTCACTGGCATTAAAAAAAGTTACAGCTTCACGATGTTTCATCAAAACATTCGCAGTAATAAAAAAATTTTTGTTGAACTAAAAATAATATTATCAAGAATAAACCACTCCATTGGTTGTATTGTACTTTCAAAAACGTTTCAATGACGGTTTAACAGCATGTTTGAAAAATAACATTCAATGTGAAGAAAAAATTGTATCTGTTGGTAGTTTTAATTTTCTTCAGTTAAAAATAAAATACAATAACACAAATAAATTTTCAATAATAACGCTAATTTATAGACCTCCCTCAGATGTCCAAGATTTTCTGACAAGTCTGCACTATTATCCAGAACAAATAAAAGATAATAATATTGAAAATCATATATTTATAGGTGATATTAATATAAATGTATTAAAAAATGATGGCTCTTCTGGGTATATGGTCATTACATCAGAATTTGATTTTGTATCACTTATACCTACACGAAATAAATCATGCTTAGATCATGTATTTTTAAACAGGTATACTAGCATTAACTTTTGATAGTATGGTCACCGACCACAAAGCAACAATTTCTGCCTTAAATTTAAATTATAATTAGAAATAATATTAAAAAGGACAAAACTGTTAAATATATAAATTACAAAGCTTTAAAAAATAATTTAAAAGTTCTTCGACTGGAGCTATTACTACAGTATAGATGACGTTATCGAAAAAACAAATTAGTTTGTTGATATAATTTTTCAGAATATAATAGAAACCTTTGAAAAAAAAATTAATAGAAATCAAATAAAAAGACGAACCTGGATAAGTAAAGGAATCATTAAATCCATCGAAAATAAAAATTTATTACACAAACAGTATAAAGAAACTTCAAACTTCAAAATTAAGGTATACTTAATTCAGAAACTGTTTGACTAAACTTATTAATGAAACTAAAAAAAAAAAAATACTATAATTCTGAAATAAATAAAAACAATGGTAATTCAAAAACTTTATGGAATATAGTAAAAGAAATCCAATCACCCAAAAAACAAGACGAAATAAACGAAATAATGTCTAAAAATGATGAAATTTTAACTAACGCCACTCATCAAGCTGAAGCCTTTAATTAGCATTTTTCTGCGGTTGGCAAAAATCTAGCAAATCAAATAGAAACTCCACCTTCACCCAAACCAGGAAACAATCCAGTTGTTCACTCCTTTTTTCTTGCAGCTGTCGACGAAAAAGAAATGTGGAATATTATAAAATCTAAAAAAACACCAGGGTATGATTATATTAAAAACGAAACTATCAAAGAAATATCTATTTATGAAACCAGTTACGAAATGTCTTATTTTATGTAACGAGTGTATATTTAATGTATAAGTATTAATAATTTTAAAACCAAAAAAAGGTTTAATTTATTTTTTGTTTTCTTTTCGCAACTAGTGACATAATGAACTTTTCGTAACCAATTTCATATTGTTCAACTTTATGAAACTGTTTGCGTAAAGTACAACATTTTGACACTTGCTGCGATTACCAAAAGCGAAAAATCATCAATGTATACATTATTATTATTGAAAGTTTATATCAATATATGAAAATAGAATTTGGTTAAATTTACAATCTAGTCAAAATGCTGTTTTTGTCCTTATTTTCCATTCTAAATCATCGCATAACAATTAAACTAAAACTAAATAACTTTAAGAAGAAATATAAACACACTACAAGTCATTGAGAATAAATTGATATGATTTTCTCTTTGTCAATAAAATGAATGGAGTTATGCATATGCAACTAATAATACAAGAAAGTAATATTGGTTGCGTAGATGTCAGTAGTTTGTTACCAAAACACAATTATTTAAATATTCTAGTCAAAATTAGAAAACATATTGGATTTAACACTTTACGAAATGTCGTTTTCTGTAATTCGTTCATGTTGCGAGACCTCGCTCTCCTCGTCCCGCAAATATTCTCTCGTTACGTAAAATAAGACATTTCGTAACTGGTACCTATTTATCTAACCATTTACGAAATGCGTTATTTTGTGTAACGAGTTACAAAAAAATTCACTCTATAATATGTCAAAATTTAAAAAAATAAAACAAGATTATTTATTTTTGTAACGCACTTTTTTAAATTGAAATAAAAATGGCCAAAAAATATAGTTCCGTAACTGAAGTTACTAAATACAAGTGTAGAGTCGAAATGGCATATTTTGTGTAATAAGTAACAAAAATTGTAACTTTATCTCAAAATTAAAACAAAAAATATAACAAGATTGTACATACTTTTGTCAAATTGAAATAAAGATGACAAAAAATATAGTTCAGTGACTGAAGTTACTACCTACAAGTTAGACAGTTAGAGAGTATACTTAAATTAAGAACATAGCGATTGTTGTATAATATTGTTAGTAAGACTTTCAGATTAAATCTTTGAAATGGTCACAAAACGAAGATCATTATCAATAATAATACCTGTACAGGGTGCCCCGCAAAAAATTGTTAATAAATTACACCACATATTCTGGGGTCAACTGAACCTTATTTACCTATGTACAGAAGTGCACAAAAAAATTACAAGGTGTTTAGGTTAAACATTTAAATTATTTTTTTCTACCAACTCTTACAAAAAGACATCTTTCGCCACAGGATACTTTCAGCGAAAACTTGATTTCCGTCACTAGTGAGAAAAAATCCCATAACGTTTACTTTCGTCTCTAGTGACGAAAGTAAGTTGTTACATATTTTCATATATCAGTCGCCTCGTATAATATTTTGGCAGCTTATAATTATTAATAATGAAATAAAAAGATGCTCATTAAATTCTATATGCGTTTACCTAAACTTTAATGAATTAAAGATAAAATAAAAATGTATAAAAATAGTGCAAATTAAACCAATCTACATCTAGTTTCCTGGTTTTCATTTGTTTATTTGAAGTTTTATCACTTTTGAGAACTGTCAGTTTCAATTCGTCCTAAATTTAACACATTTTCATGATGTCTGAGTCAGAAAGCGATTGTACTCCCCCAGAAATTATTTTTAAAGCTGAAGAAACCTCTTCAGATTTATTACTGGCCAAATCAAAAAAGAGATATGAAGAAATTTATATCAAATTTTTGGACTGGAGAGAAAAAAATAAAGTGAAATCATTTTCGGAAACTGTACTACTAGCATACTTTGGAGAAATATGTTCAAATTTTAAACCGTCGACGTTATGGTCCATTTATTCGATGCTAAGAACTACACTCTCTGTTAAAAATGATGTCGATATTAGTAAATATCCAAAGTTACGTTCGCTTTTTAAAAGAAAATCTGATGGTTTTAAAAGCCAAAAATCCACATTTTTTTCGCCTGAAGACATAAAGACTTTCCTAAAGAATGCACCTGACTATAAATATTTAATAACAAAGGTAACGGAATTATTATTTTTATTTTAACAAATACTTAATACATAACTACTAATATTTGTAGGTAGCATTAGTTTTTGGATTATCTGGCGCTTGTCGTTGCCACGAACTAAAAGATTTAACAATAAGCGATGTAAAGGATACTGGAAGTATTCTGTTAGTTAGAATCCGTAATACAAAAACAAAAGTTCCGCGTTCTTTTCATATTTCTGGACCCTTTTATGATATTTCTAAAAAATATATGAGCCTACGTCCCGCAAACATGGATCAAATTAATTCAATATTCTTTATTAACTATCAGAATGGAAAGTGTAGCAGACAGGTTGTTGGAATTAATAAAATCAGTAAATTTCCTAACGAAATTGCTCAGTTTTTAACGCTTCCGAATCCTCAAGATTACACTGGGCACTGTTTCCGCAGAACATCCGCAACGCTATTAGTGGATGCAGGAGGTGACTTGCTTCTGTTAAAAAAGCACGGTGGTTGGAAATCTAGTAGTGTTGCGGAAGGATATGTTAATGAATCCACGAACAGTAAAAACCAAATACAAACCAAAATTTTACAATCTGTACAAAATAAGGAAACTACTAGTTCATCCGATTATGGCGCATCATCATCTGAAATGACATTTAACAGTAGAACAAATATGTCGGCATCTACCTCAATAAATAAAAAGCTTGAGTGTGATACCCCCATAATTTTGAACAATTGTTCAAATATAACAATAAATCAATATTTAAATAATAAATAATATTTCTGAAATATTTAATTATTGGTTAATTTTTTGTTATTCCTAACACAAAATAAAGCATTTGCTAACGTTTGTTTTTTTTTTTCATTTTAGTAGGTACCTACATGACATAATAGAGTTCGTAGAAAAAGTATAGTGTTTTACTCGTCGAAAATCATTTTCGTCACTCGTGAAACAATATACTATTTTTAACGCGTCTCTAAAACATTAATTTATGAAAATGTATATGAGATAGTAAAACACGTAGTAAACGCATTTACTTATTTTCATTTTTCTTGGGTTTTCAAAGGGAGTCATCACCCCTTTGACTCCCCGTACTTTTTTTAGAGGCATATTTAGCTAAAAACGGAAAGTCACTGCAATTACATTTATAAATCAATTTTAAAACTTTTTGCTTAACAAACTCTTAATTTGGAAGATACAGCTATCTTTATAAATGTCAATTTTAGAACATTGTTTGTCACATAAATCATGGTCCACTTTTGTTTTGATGTACAGAGTGTTAAAGTTTTTGGTTAAAAATTGATTTTTATTAATATATGAAAAATACTTTGACCGATTTTAATGAAATGTTCACAGTTTGTTGACAAATTTATGACGTAGTTGACCTAGTAATTCCAGTGGCGTGCTCACATGGAGGACACTTCGATTAATTTTCGTTACAAAACAATAACCACAGATTTTTTAAATTTTCATATTTTCTGTTTAAAATTGTATTTATTTTTATCTCACTTTGTTTTTAAGAAAACATACCTACAATTTTGCACGTCCCTGAATACCTGAACCCTATACATAAAAAAATCAAAATTAGATTACAGTTTGTAGAATACACTACCTTTATTTTTAGATAAACTATCACCTTCCTGTATTCAAGTTCCAATCTGATAGTGACACACTTTTTTAGCCAACAGTAATCAGTCAGCTCTTATTCATTTTTTACATGTAATAATAGGTAATACTTTACATTCATACGCGTAATTAAGTTCAATTAGTCAATAAAAAACACTGCATTGCATTAACTATTGTATCTTTCATGGTATTAGTTGTAATTTAATATTATTATTAACTTTATTTATGTAGTATAATTTATAATAAATATTTTTGGTACGTTCGGTATATCTAGCATTCTACCCAAGTAACAATTTTAGATTTATCAAAGTAAACAAGATAACCATAAAACCCTTTTTTGGATACTGATAAAACTTTTGAATCCGCGAGATAGCCTTAGGGCTGCTATAAATCTGTTTTAAGAGTAAAGGAGAATCCTATAACGGTTCTCAGGAGTATTTTTAAAACAATATCTTAAAACTAATTAGACCTAAGTCAAAGTCCGTAAGAGTATATTAAGAATTTTATTAAACAATTTACAAATCCTTTTTAAGATTATGATAAGTAGGATAGGCATAAAAATTTTACAAAACTAATCAGTTTTAAGAGAAATAAATTTTAAACTATTTTAGCTTTATTCTGTTTTATCATACTTTCTGACAGAATGATTTTGCAAACATGTTAGGAAGACTGCCATATTAGAAAATAATTATTATAAAGTGTATGTTTAATTTGTTTGGTTACACTTGTTATTTCTTCAATTTTCTAACACATACTAAAGTACTGTTAAAAGTTGACAAGGTGGGTCGTAATGATGGACCTTACAATATATGAAATATATTTAAAAAAGGAATAATATACGGATTCTAATGTATTTACCGAAATGTATTTAATAAAAAAAACATTGTAAATATCGTATATATAGCACTATAAAATGATTATATTTGTCTTCGATATGTTTTTCATATAAAATATCTCATTTTGCATTTTTTAAATTATTTCATGAAAGTGACTAACCGCCAATATAAATCCTATTGTAGATTTGTCTTTGCGTGGATACTTGTCATCGTCAGAAAACCATTTTCAATTGCGCATACAACCTACTGGACTATCAGATACAAACTTTGTGTTTAATCATAAATTACATTAGGCGAGGCAAGAGTTGTATAACATTATATTATAGCATGCTCCAATATAAATTACATATGGAGGTTTGTTCCAACACAATAGCAAATCTGTTTACGTGCTGTCAGGATTCTGCGCAGTCTAGATTTGGTGTTCCAACAAACTTCGGACTCAAAACTTTACAAAAACCTAGTGTTCCAACAAACTCAAACCTAATCACAAACCAGTTTTTGTACTGTCAAATCAATTCCTGGGTCTGAATATGAACGAATTGTCAAGACATACGCAAAACGAAAGTGAGCTCGTAAATAAACCACGACCAACTCTGGAAAATTGAAAATTTATTGATTATATTTGTTTTGATAGCATCGATCGTAGTCTTGATCCAAAGATTATATTACTATTATCGATTGAAATTTAGTTTTTATTTATTATCATTATTTAGTCTTCTATTATTGTATACGTGTATCTGTTGACTTACTAATAATGAGTGTTGGAGTGAAGAAAGTGAAAAGTACTATTATTCTGACTTAAATATAGTACAAAACTAAAATAAATAAAGTTTATTGTACTAACCAATCGAATAATCAAAATGTATAAATCTTTTAATGAGTTTTATAATTTTTTTTATTTCCCAAATTCAAAATTTAACATTTGTTAAATTTGCTTTGACTTTGACGTTATCAACAGAGTATGTCTGACAACACAAAAATTGGTTCCAACACATCCAAGTTTCGAATCGCGTCCTAATCCTCGACAGGTCGTCGACTATCAGTCGTTGACAATAAGTTGTGGACTGGTTTATGTACGGTCCCAAGATTGTTGTTGGAACAAACCTTTATATGCCCTAAAAGGTATTTAGCTGTAGATATATTTGACAAATTTGACATTATGTGGTTAAACGCAGTAAACATAATCATAAATAATAAATCTACTGTCATTGGCACGCTGTTGTCACTGACACACTGTTGTACTAGACATACTGTTGTCATTGACACACTATCACTGTCACTGGTACACAAACTACATCATTACTAAAATCAAAAGATTTTAGAATTATTTGAACTTTGACCATAATTTATTTTAATATTCAAAAGTAAGTTATTTGAATGTCCATTAGGTACAAGTCTGGTAGATAGGTACTATAAAAAGCTCCTACTATACTTTTTAACGCGTTTCATTAAACAATAGTAAAAACGAAAACCTCAATAAAACATTCATATGTTCAATCAGACGGGCATAACCTAACCTCTCTTGAGCTTCTTATTTACTCTACAAGTCATTCAAAATATAATAATTAGTAATAATGTGTTAACCATTTCCAGAATATTAGGAGCCTCGGAATGTTTCTTTGGTATTTGTGAAACAATGGCATACAATGAATTTATTAAATACTGAGGAGAAGGAGAAACATATAGGTACATTTTTTTATTCTGTATGGAAATTTCCACTTTTCTTTATTTTGAGCAATTTATCTTTCAACGTCAACATAATGACAATGTGATTGAGTTGAAAAACACACACCTTAGGAGTATCTTCAAACTAAATAGTTCTAAAATTACTTATTAATTAACCCTTTCAGGATAGCAATAAAGCATAGTTTACTTTAAGATAAACTAGTTTTCTTAAACAGATTTAAAGAAATCTATAAAACCAAGTAATAATATCAATTTATCCTGCATTTGTATTGGCAAAACAATAACTAATAAAATAATTATTAATTTGTATGCTTTTACAAAATCCTAATAAAACATAAATAAAACTTGTTTCTTCTAAAAATGTTACTTGGGTAATTACTCATTAGATGTAAGGATTTCTACATATATTTTCTACTTTTTTCCGGTATCTCAAAAATGCCAAAAATATACAAGTAGAACGTCCCGTAGAGTAGACTATATTTTTACATGATATTGTACCCACTTTTTTTGTATATTTATAACTATTATGACCTACAAGCTATGAAAGACAGCGTCAATTGCAATACCCTGTATATTTATATAACTTAATAAAACGTAATTAATAAAATGTAATTAAATTACCAGATCCTGTTTCTGTAATAACTAATGACTGCGACAAATTGAATGATTGAAATTTTCATTTTAATTTAAATAACCTATTCGAAAAAGTGAAAGGTGTAGATGCAGGAAACGTTTATGAATACATTAAACCGCGTTTAAAAAAAAAATAACAGATTTCAATAAAAATCTAATCAAACCTTTCGAAGGTAGAATAGAACCCTTTGTGTGCGACTAGCAACACCGGAAGAAGTGTCTAATCATCCCGTCCTCTAACCTTTCTATATACCTTCACTTTCGAACCCATTGATTTTTTTATCTCCTGAAGGGTCGCAGTCTACCTGGGTGCCACAAAAGCGATCAGACACTTGCAAGGAACTAGACCATATGCAAAAGAAGCCAGCAGGTATCTCAGACGACATCTGCATACGAGAAGGAAAAAAAGGGTTGGCTTCCTTGTGTGAGAACCCGAAAACAGGTAACAAAGATGATAAATTATTACGGGGGTCCTTAGTCCTTATTTGAATATCATTCAGAATGTGTCACGGGGACCTTTCTGGGGCATTTGCATGTGGGATACCTTCGTTCTACGGCTGACAGCCGTTATTTTTTCGATGCACGTATATTCAAATGAGGTTTTATTGAATAATTTGTTCGATTGTTACGCACATACGGGGTCGTATTTTTGTGACCTTTTTTTCTCGGACAAAGGGTAAATAATGTCGATGTCAATGCTGAGGTATTTTTCAACCCCTTGAGGTATGGGACAGAATGTGCTCTTAATGTAATTTATGTTCTCAAACATATTTCAATACTTGCATATGTGAAATTTGAAACTTACAACCTTGACTGATTATTTTATACATATAAGTCAAGAGTTATTTTTTAACAGACGTTATAAAAGAATTTTGAATTATTAGAACAAAAAACTATTCAAAAAATTATTATTCACAATAAATTAAATCAACTATTAAAAGCTGAAAGGTGGGAAAATGTTACATCGGAAAATGACACACAACTTTCTTATGATATATTCATTAAACCACTTACAGATCTAGTGATCAAATAATTCAAAAAGATACATTAAGGCTGTTTTCGCGGTTCACTATTTTAGCATTATTCATGTTAGTTATTTATCATCAGTATAATTTAAATTTTTGCTGAAGTATTAAAAAGAAACACCATTATAATCTCTAGTCTTTTAATTTTTTTGTTCCACCCTAGTTTTTTAAATAAAAATTAAAAATTCATATTAAATTTTATCAATTTGCAGATATCAATTTTTAGAAAACTGGAGTTTGTAGCTGATTTTTTTTAATTTACAAGGTTTTGCTAAAATCAAAAACTATTTGAGTTTTGTAGTGAAATAATATTTTTATTTCGAACTTGTGAAAATATTTCACTCTTTATCATTACCTGTAACCAACAGTAGCCTGGATTAGCAAATATAAAGTGATTCGGCTATGGTCTAACTCGCTCTTTTCATTGTAAAAATTAAGTATATTTTTTATTATTTTTTACGTGTTGCGTAACTAAGTATGAAAGAACAGTCGTGCAGTTACTAGCAGAAGGTTAGACTATTTTTGTTATACATTTTACTAAAGAAAAAATATATATAATTTAATTGTTTATTGTTTCGGCCTTTACTTGATGAAAATCCATTTTTATTCTTTAATAAAATTACACAAAGAGAACTATCATATTAGACCAGTTGTGTCATTTGTCACAGCTCCATCAGTTTTACATACATTAATTAAACTTATACAAGAAAACTGCAAATTCCATTCAAAGTATAGTATAAAAAATTCTTATGAATTAACAGAAAAATTAAAAAACATTAAATTACCTAGTAACACAAAATTAGTATCATTCGATGTAACAAACTTATTTCCTAGTATACCTCCTAAAGAAACAGTTAAGCTAGTAGAAAACTTATTAGATCGTAATCAAGTCAATATTATAATCAAAGAAGAAATCCTAAATTTGTTAAACATTTGCCTAAAACAAAATTATTTTCAATTTCAAAATAACATCTACTCAGCAAATGAAGGTCTTATTATGGGGAACCCATTAAGCCCGTTGCTTGCAGAAATATTTATGGATAATATAGAACATAAAATTCATAGCAATAATTTAAGTAAACATTGTCTTTATTGGCACAGATATGTTGACTATATACTGACTGCTTTTACTGGTACTAGTATACAGTTAAATTCTTTATTAGTTTTTATTAATACTATACACCCTAATATTAAATTTACTATGGAAACAGAGAAGGATAATTCAATTAATTTTTTAGACTTAAATATTATTAAAATGAATAAATGCCATAGTTTTGGGATATTTTATAAACCATCACATACTGATATTACAATAAATAATAGTTCATCTCATCCACACAAACAAAAGCTGGCAGCATACAACAGTATGATCCATAAATTAGTAAATATCCCCCTTACCAAAGAGAACTTCACAAAAGAATTAAATATCATTAAACAAATCGTAGTAAACAATAATTTTAATTCAAACTTAGTAGACAACATTTTAGAGAAAAAACTTTTTAAACAAGTTTATCCCATAATTAAAGATAAAAATTGCAGATATAAGAGTCTTACATATATAGGAGCTCCTAGTGAAAAGGTATCATCATATTTAAAAAACCAAAATATTAACGTAGCTTTTAAAACCAATAATACGCTTGGGAAGTATAATAAAAACAATAAGGGTAAAATTAATCCTAATAATAAATCGGGGGTATATAAATTAAATTGTGGTAGTTGTCCAAAATTGTACATTGGTCAAACAGGCCGTACTTTCAAAAAGCGCTATTCCGAACATTATAATAGTTATACAAAAAACAAAAATAATTCTACTTACTCAAATCATATTTTAGCTGAACATCATTCTTTTACAGACAACTTTGAAATTTTACATATAGAAAATAAGGGTATTAAATTAAACCATTTAGAAACACTTTAAATAAATAGATTTAAAAATTCAGATAACCTACTAAATGATCAATTGGATATTAATAATAATAACTCACCCTTATTAAATCTCTTTCCTAGTTTTCTGTGAGATAATCCCAGTAATGTTACTATCTTATTGTTATCTGATTGATATCATAATTACTTAAGTACCCTTATTTACTTTAAATAGTCAGTTTATTTTGTTATGTTATTGATGTTTTCTTAATTACTTTGTTTTGTTAAATTACTTCGCATATATATTGGATACCGAATTGTAAATTAGTAACATTTGAAAAAGAAGTTGTACTTCGAAACATGTCATGTATAGTGTTTTTAAAATTGTTTAATTTTTATTTTTTAAAATAAAAGTTTTGTGAAAATCTACCAAATTTGGTTTTACTCATTCAAGATAATTTAATTGATATACGAATACGATCTTTATTGATTAATTTCCAAATTATATCGGAATTCATGAATATTTTGAGAAATATCTCGAGTAGAAAACAATGGACAATTTTCAAAATATTCCTAAGAACAGATTATATTAATTTTTAATTTATTGGAAATATTATAAAAGTAACCTTTATTATTTTGCTAATTTCAAATCCTAAAGTTTTTTCTAAGCGGTTAATTATAACGCTTTATCTGGAGTTGTAAGTTTATATTTTAATATTTATAACGTGTGATCCAAAAACAATGTTTCTAAAATAAGCCATAACCGACAGAAATGTGAAAAAGCCATTATGCGTGATTTTTCTATGGTCTACTTTTATATTTGACATAACATATAAAGGGTTTATTTTTAAGTGCACTTATTTATTACAGGCTTGCATTATTGGGGCGAAAACTGGAAAAGTTTAATATGTTTCTTTTAAAAGTAAGTATTGTCCTTCTGTGCTCGAGCTTTAACTAAAAACATAAATGCTGCAACTCATAAATGTTCAAAAAATTGGGATGGTTCATCGACTTCTATGGAATTGGAACTAATTTTAGAAGGATTCCGTAATAGTATAAAAATGCACAAATCAAAATATGTAAAAATTATTGGCGATGCAGACAGTAGTGTTTACCAAAAAATTTGCTTAAATAGACTCTACGGAAGAACAATGGTCCGCAAAGTAGAATGCATAAACCATCTTCTCAGGAATTATTACACAAATTTGCCTGTCCAGGACTAAAAAAAATTTGAGTGATAGGATTTTGAAGTTACGAGTGGGAATTAAATCGGCTGTAAATTACCACAGAAAAATATCAATGATATTGTTGACAATGTGAAGCAATTAACTGCAGACATTAAAAACTCTGCTTACCACACATTTGGAAATTATTCAAACTGTGCACAATATTTTTGTAAAAGAGAACAAAGCGACAGAGATTATGTGATAGAAATGAAAGATTGCGGACTAATGGATGACATTGTAACTGCTGGTAATAGGCTGGTAGCCAAATTTGTTGGTAGAAAGAGAATTCATTTTGCACTAAAAGAAGGATATAATGTTCGGTGTACAGCTGCAGTCATTTTTTTTAATAAAAAAGAGAACTATGATCTCATTCTTTATAAAAAGCTGTCAAAAAGTGTTCCTAGGATTTACACACAAAGATTGGTTACTCAAATGAGCAAACATAGATGTATTAGAAAAGCCAGTCGCCCTCAATTAAAAAAACGCAGAAGTGGCGCACCTAAAGATAGGGACTACGGACTTCAATGTGATGATGACAATTTTATATAAATAAAAATTTCCTTGGTGTATTCGGTCATTAATTTTATTTTATATCGTTAGCACAGCACTACATATGTTTCGGAAAACTTTGTTTCCATCTTCGGGTGCAGTCAAAATTTAAAAACATTCAAAAAACACATGGGGACGATTACAAACAATTTATAAAATTTTTAAAATACCAAAAACCACATCTTTTTGTTTCATTTTTTGAAGGTGTATGGCAATGTTTCGGAACAAAAAACTGCAATTTTTGGATAGTTGGCCAAAATGAATAGATGATATTTGTAAAATTGAAGTATCTACTAGAGGTCAGGCCAGTAATGATATGTGGAAAGTACATCGTAGTAATATGATCACGGCTTTAAATTTTAAAACCGTTTGCAAAATTACGCAAAAAAGACTGTTAATAACATATTATTTTCATCTATTGGGATAGAAGAATTTAAAAATAAATATGGAAAAACGGTACAAGAATGTGAATTATTTATTTATGAATGTTTGTTGAGAAAATTGAGAGATTACAATTTTTGGTTGTGTGCTGAACCAAAGTTAGTTGACTTTTATTTAAAATATTTAATAAAAGAAATTGTAAGAAGAAATTGATATGTGAAATAAAATGTTTGATTAAAAATAGTAGGTAATTGAAGTTTTTTTTTTTATTTAAGTATTTAATTTAGTTTTCCTATTTTTACTTTCAGCGAACGAAGAAAAGATAAAACCAATACATTATATTTTTTTATGAAATTAAAACAAAGCAAATATATTATGTACATTAAAAAATACATGCGTACGATAAAATAGTTTTCAAAAAATTTTTCGTGTACACTACAAATTAATTGTGAGATTGATGCGATTATTTTTAAAAAAATATTTTATATTATATACCACGGTATAATAAAGCACCTTCCAAAAATAAGTTTCTTACTTTAAATATACCATAAATAAAGCTATCCAAAGCTTTCGCGCGGATACCAAGTGTACATTGTCAAATATTAGTAATAATAACAACAATAATGTTTATTTAGAAAAAATACGATCAATAATTATATGTATTAAAATCCTTTACTATTTCACCTTAGAATATAAATAAAATCAATTTAAATGTAGTTAATCATTTATTTAAAAAATAGATCCACTAGCTGAAGAAAGAAAACTTTTGAATCCGTCGTCGAAGTAATAAATATAAATATACTCTGCAAAGAAATTACTATTAACACAATAGTTACAATATACCGACAAATTTGGCCAGCCCGCGTTTCAGGTGGAGATGAATATTGAGAAAGATAGGCGTCCCAATTGCCTGAACGGAGAAAAATAGAATTATTACACGTACAATTGTCTTTTCATATTCATATTCATATTCTATGAAATGGATGAGATACCTTTCAACTTCGACCGAACGAAAAACGGTAGAACAGCCTTAAGACATCTTCATTGCTTATCGAGTGTAGACACATAAAATGATTTGAAGGTTTAAAGTGACCATCCGTCCCGATTTAGGCGGGACAGTCCTGATTTTAAACCACTAGTCCCGATTTAACATGTGTCCCGAATTTGTCCCGAGTTTGTCCCGAATTTGTCCCGAACTTGTCCCGAATTTGTCCCGAATTTGTCCCAATTTGTCCGATTTAAAAAAAAATCTATAAATATTTCATTTAACCCGCCTAAAAACATAATTTTTATGGTGACGTGACGGGTAGAAAATTCGCGAACAGAAGAGAGACCAACAGTTTTTATTTTCTACCCCCTTTCCACGTTTTTATTTGTCCCGTTTTCTACTTTTCAAAATATAGTCACTTTAATTTAGTAGTTTTTTAAAAAGTTACAAAGAAACTTGTTCGTTACAACAAAAATAATTACTATTAAAAATAAAACTCATGCTAACATCATTAATCAGGACAGCATCTTTTTAAATGAAGACCCTGTTTTTCGCTCGCTTTATAGGAAAATAGACAAAATTAAAATCAGGCAAAGACTTGAAAAAACTCAATTACCGACTCTTATGCATAACAGCAAGGAATTGACTCCTCAAGTTCGTATAAAACCGGCGTGAACATCTACCACAAAAAGGTCGATTGAAGAAGAACACTTTAGTCATAAATTTTTAAATTGTAATTGCATTCGTATATTGTAATATGTTAATAGTGTAAATAAAGGTTTATTATTGTTGGGACAGCATCCTTTCACATTTTTAATGGAGGAATCCTGATCCTGAAGCTACATCTTCGTGGTGGAAGAAATGCTGGTCAAACCAATGCTTCCGACAATAGAAATTGTAAATTGGGAAGATACCTAGGTGTAAATATACTGAAAATTTCCTGTACTTTATGTTAATAAAATAATTATGTAGTGTTTTTTTTTTATTTACACTGTAAAACCCTATTACGTCGGCAATTAGTTTAAAAAATTATATGGAGGGAGGAAGAAACTTATTATTGAAGAAATGATGAAAAAACTAAGTCTAATATTTTTTTTTTGAAAAGTAAGGTAATTTTCGAAGCGCCCAAATTTTAAGTAGGTACCTATGATGATTTTATACTTGTTGGGAAGATGTAGGTACATTCGATCAGGTATTGGGATATATAAAACGGGTTCGTGATAATATTTTTCTATTGTCTTTTCTCCTTTATCAATCAAGCCTTATAGTAGGTATTTACTCAAAATGTATACAAATTGCTTAAAGTACAAAATTAATAATCCTCTAAAATTGTATAAATAATATACAAAAGGATCATGTTTATCCGCTTTCATCTAGCATTTTATAGTAATTAACAATATATAACCCCTTCCATGCGACACTGTCAAGATTTACGTTTGTTTACCTTCCCTCTCTCCCCGTCTTGATAATCATTAAACCCACTACTTCCACGAGTAAGGCCTATCTATCCTAATGCATGATCGAATGTAGGTACAAAGGGAATGAAAAATATATAATGGTAATGGTTGCAATATAAACTGGTTTTCATATTATTATAACAATGTGTTCATAGATGAAGTGGACGAGAAGAAACAATCTGAATTATTTATTTTACGACAAAAAGTCGAGAAAGTACTACCACAGAATTTCCAGACTGTTGTTCTATCTTTGTAAATTCGATTAAAATGAGCATACTTATTTTCAACAAAAAGGAAGCGACAGAGCTAGTATGTTCGTTGGGTAAATTACATCCTTCAAATGTTCTTCATTACGTTAAAAACTAAAATGCAATACCACAGACGGTAGTTTGTGCAACAAGAGTGGATATGATGTCCATATCGCACGAAGACGAAGTTTGAATACGACGCCGTGGGCGGAGTCCAATCTTCTGAGGGCGATACAGATTATCCACTCGAATTGTACAGTATATTATTTGTAGGACCCACTAACTAAAATCAACAAATTTTTAAAATTAATTTAGGTCATTAAGGGCCGATCTTTTCACCTCTGAGTGAAATTGAAAGTAACTACTTACTGATTAAACTGTAGGGCTATTGTTCGTTAATCTGTCAAGTAAACCTATACAGAGGTAAAAAGCAGTGCCGGCTTGTCATAATTTAAAATGGGTGTTCACTTTTTACAATAATTTTATCATATAGTTCGGATCAAAACTTTGTACAAGAGTCAATATCGCTTTTTTTTATTATTTGAGTTTGTATTAAGTGTAGTTATTATTAACAACATCATACTGTTTTCAAGCACTACAACTATTAATAAATGAATATTTTAGTTAGTGTGATATTTGTTTGGTTTTTAATATGTTGAAAACCATCTATAAACATTATTAGTTAATAAACTGACTTTTCTTCATAATTTGAGATTATTTTTAAATATATATCAGGTTATGTAGAAAGCTTGATATTGATTTTTGTGTAAAAATTTTATATAAAACTTTACTAACCATTTTTTAGTTTTAATTTATTGTGTTCTCAAAATAAAATAAAATTTATGTGTCTGATCTTTAAATGACTTTTATTCAAAAAAATTGTTATGTAAGATATTTCAATTATTATGTTTCCGAGTAGGAAATTGCAAGATCTATCAAAATCAAGAAAAAAAAATTGGGGTTACTATTTAAAAAAATTGTCAATGACGTCACTGCTCAAAAATGGAAAGTGGGGGAAAATTGAATTCTATTTAAAAAATTGCGCTTTGAGTTAACAAAATTGACCTGTCTGAGCATTTTTTCAAAAAACCAACTACTTCCATTATAATGAATTTATTCCTTTCATTTGAACCATACTATATACATTTTTCATTATTATTATTTCATTTCCTTATTATTTTTCATTTTAATTTAGGATTTTCATTCAAGTTTCATTAGTTTTCAAATCAAAAATACATTTGCGTAATTCTAGTGTTTTATTTATACCGACGCACACTGGGGCAACAAGCCATCAAAGTTGGCAATAAATCACAGACTCTCTTTATGAATTTGTAAGTTAAATATTGCTTTGTAGAGGTGTTAGTATTACAAATGAAAATACATAGAGGGCTTATAATGTGTTTGTTTGCTAAAAAAAAAAAAAAAATAGAAAATTATTAAGAATATAATATAATAAAAATGTATATTCTATTCTTAATATCTATTTTTTTTTTTTTAGCAAATATTTATAAGCCCTCTATGTATTTTCTTTTGAATTACTAACATATAATGTAATAAAAATGTCATGGGCCTAATGAGGCCCAAGTGCCGGGGGGGTAATACACCCTCCACACGTTAAAGATACAGATAATAAAAATATAATATTATAATAATTTGATTTAGAAAAGCTATGACGATTGTAATCAAATTTCATCCTCTTTAGAATGTGATAAGACATTTTCTTTATCGTCTTCACGGTCATCATCAGTGTCATGAATATACCATGGCTATGAAGCTGGACGAGTCCAGATTTAAACAAATCTTTAGAAAAGTGCTGCAGGCTCTTTCTTTTTTAATTTTCGTTTGCTCGTGATTACAAGGTCGAAACTAAGTAAAAACGAATTAAAGACGTCCTCATTAGTTTTCTCTGTTATTGGTCTATAGGCAACAAAGCAGAAGATATTATTTCAGGCCCATGTATAAAGTATTTGTGCTATGTCGGAGGCATATTGACCGTGGGTACTTTTCAACAAAATATCTAGCGGTGTTGTGAGCAAATTCTATTAATTTCGTTCTTTCCAGAACTTCTCATGATATTAAGAAGTTTCTATCTCGATAAAAATATAGTGTTCAACCTCGTTCCTGAAATAAAATAAAAAATAAATTAAATTGTTATGTGCAAAACAGTGTTGTTTTATTTATACCGGGTGGACTATAAAAAAGTGTATTTTGTTTTTATTTTCATTTTTTAAATAATAAACCGATTTTGCTGTTCTTAGGCTCATGTTATAGATAACTAACTATGCTCCCAGATCTACCAAAAATAAACTAGCTCTAAATCAAGTAATATTTCAATTAGGTTCGCCATCCTGGAATTTAAAATTTCCGCCATTTTAATTTATTGGTCGGAAAGTATATTTACATACCTACCAAATCAGACCCATTGAGTCCAAATCGGTCAAAAACTAAAATAGCAGCGTTGCAAAGCATAATAATGTGTTATTATAAGCTTCTATGAAAACATAAAAACCAGACAACTTTGATTGTCTTTATCTTACGATTGAATGTACCAATCGTGCTCGGAGAGATCTTAAAATAAATAAAATAGGTTAGATATTGAACGTTTGTTATTAGATCTTATATTTAATTTATAATTATTACGCAAAACGAGCTTAAAATGGGTTACTTTTAGGCTCGTTTTTTTTTTCTTCAATTAGGTCGGCCATCTTAAATTTTACATTTCTGGCATTTTGTTATGTCTGTCTGGAAGCATATTTAGTTGCCTATAAAATGAGCCTAGGGACAATAAAATCGATTGATTAATAAACGAAATATATTAAAAAACCAGAATTCGTTTTTGACGATCGTCGCGCCATATATTTATATACTTTGAAAAAACCCAAATTGTGAAGAAAAGTGCAAATAAGTGCAGATAAACTAAACGATTTCAAAAAGTACAAACAATATTTAATATGAAAAGTCAAAATTTAAAGCTTGGACTGCTTTAGAACACAACAAATAGCCTTCATGTATTTAAGAATATTTTAAAATTTTAACGTTTAACCTTCATTTTACTTAAACCCCAATATTATATGATTAAGTTTATTTTTTTACAACTTTTTACTTATTAAAATAATAATACATAGCTGAACTTGAAGGTTCCGTGGCGGAAATTTGAAAAAAAAATCAAAATACAGCCTAAACACAGCACAAAAACAAGTTAAAAACTACGAATTAACAATGAATATATACTCGCCTCAGATAAGTAACTTCGACTGAGGGTGGTGATGAAACGCGTAAGACAGAAGATCGCACTTGTTCGTTTTATTATGTAGTGGACAGTAATATATCAGAAAAAAATTTGAGGTAGAGTGTATATGCTATTTAATTTTTTGATTTATTGCCAAATTTGAGGGCTTGTTGCCCCAGTGTGCGACGTTTATGGACGTCTACGCTACAAATAGTATAGAAAAATGTCTAGTATGTGACAGTGACGTCTATAGCCGTTATTGTTTTTTTTTTATATTATTCAGCTTTTTTAGAATTCAAATAACATATATTATATAAGTGTTACTTTAATATTGCAAAATTTAGTGAAGTTGCAATAGAGTCACAAAAAAACATCTCCACCTATTCACATGTGTCCGTCAACGTGTTAAATACAGCTTTTAAACAAAAACAATTAAAAAAATTTTATGGCATTTATAATGTGGTTTGATTGGAAATATCGATATAGAATCAGATAAGAATGAAGTAGAGATGACATAAACACTATTTTGCAATATGACAAGTGAATGCACTTTGAGTCGTGTTTTGATTAATTTGAAGTTAATAATTTTATATTTGAAGAATGACGGAATTTAAACAACGCTATTTTAAAAAATGGCATTTATTCTCACCAAAACTGTGTTTGACATGTGACGTAAAGTGTAAGCAAAAGTGCGAACACATTTAGTATTGTCATAGCATCTCCTCTTTATTCTATATCAGTGATTGGAAAGATTCGTATGCCCTGCCCTACTTTGTGACGTCACGCCTTGATTATGTGCGATGCACAAAATAGCGTGGTTTTAAGCAGTCACATTATTTGTTTCACCTGGATTCACGGATCTGTTGACCTCTCTTTTTAACTACAGGCATTTGCGGAAACGTCTGTTGATCAAACAAATAGAGATTAACATGCATGAAAATATTAAAAATATTAAAAGTGAATTCATTAATAATTGGAAATATTTTAACTATAGAATCCTAAGCTCAAATTATGAAGATTTAAAATTTTAATTTAAAATTTAAAAATTATTTGTCTAGTACTTTAAAACTATTTGACCTATTATTGTCATATTTTACTAAATGATGTTAAATAAACATTTCTGGTTACCATCAGAGGCGTACGACAGCAACAAGTGACTGGTTAATCCTTCTCAAATTCTACGCCACTGGCGAAATTGCAATTTTATCACAATTTTTCAATTCTCCAATACTTTCTACATAAATATTGTACTCTTTTTTTCATAGCGATAAAGTTATTATTTTTCGAGATATTTTAAGTTAAACATGAAGCTGTACAATTATTTTGATTTAAGAGCGTTATCCATGTGCTAAAATTGACTTAAAAGTAATTCCAAGATTCCAGCCTATTTTTTAATATTTTTTTATGAAATTTGGCATGCATATTTATGGAGTCGTGCATAATGGGGCCACGGAGTCTAAATTTTGATATATAAAAAAAGCATTTTTAATATATCAACAAAGCAAAATGTAAAAAACGAGTCTGTTCAAAAAATATAATGTTTATTTCAACTATTTCTGTTTCCACAAAACCTATTTTTTTTGTAAACCTGGAAATACTAAAAATCGAAAAATATATTTAGATTTACCCGAGATAATAACTACTTAGCAACGTTGGACTGATATTTACCATTTCTCCAGGATCGGTTTGCCGTTTAACCTCTAATCAGACAGGTTAAATTTTCGTAACGCTGCTGCAGATTTGACGTTTCTGTGACGCTTAGTTGCATATTATGTAAAAACTACTAAAATTATTTTTTTTAGTACTTTATTATAAACACTTTGATTTATCAATTGACCTTAATAATTATGTATAGATATTTATTAAATTGAAACATAATTTCATAAAATATTTTATTAAAATATTTCTACAAAAAGATACCTATAGGAAAACAAAAAAATTCATAAACATAAACCTATATCAGTCTAAAAAATATTTTAGCAAAAGGCAAAATAATTACAAGGGTGATAAACTGTTGATCAAGCGTGTAAAAACTATAGTTGAAACGCGTAAAAATGCGAATTATGCCCCGATCGACCGGTGGAGTGGAAATACTGAATACGTCTCACAACCACATTAATTTTACATTTCTGTTTAGTTCATAGATAAATAGATAGTATTTTCATTTACAAAAGAGTGACAGAGTTTAAAAAAATTGTGTCATAGTTATTCGTGTGATTGGTAGATTCTTAAGCGAAAGGCGGTCATCCATACTAATAATAGGAAGTTTTTTCTAATTTTAATCTCGTTACTTCTTAATCGAAGAAAATATCTTAATTATTGGAAGTACATAATTTAAGTACGCATGCTTAAACATTTCTTATTTTTGAAATAACAACGTTTGTGCTTATTTGGGGCTATAAACTCAAGAATTGAACGCTATCGATGTTAATTTAAGAATGCCAAGATATTTTTACTTCAATTAAGAATTAGAGTCGTGCTGAATTTTAAATATACATTCTTGATTACATACTTGGACACACTTTTCTGTGTGATGAATTTTTCGATCTAGTGAAAATGTGAGACATCTGAAATGTATCGACATATCTGTATTTACAAACATCCTCTAGTTTTAAATTGTTTACAATAGTTTTTCCGCTTTTCTATAATACAGCCCTGTAGATTTTACCATGTTCATCGTAGAAATACTACGTCAATAATTATTGTGACAACAAGCGAATACAATGCGCTTCCATCTGAATTTGAATATTGCCATTACGCACTACCACTGGCCACAACCGCAGGCGGGCAGGGCAGCCACATCGACATCTATCGCTTGTTTTTCCTCTTCCTTTATGTCATCATGTCCGACGTTTAGAAATTTATGGACAAACAGAAATGACGGACGAGATAAAAACCGTGGAGCGCCTTCCCAAATAGCTGGTTAATACTAAATTACCCTAAAAAATGTGTTGGTTTGTTTATATTTTTTCCACGATTGAAATAAACATAACAATTTCTATTATGTGTGCTCCTGCAAAACTATTTGAACAGGTTGTCTATAAAGTGGTATAATATAATGCTAAAATAGTAGTTTGTGCAACAAGAGTGGACAATCCATTCGAAGTGTCCAGTATATTTGTTCCACGATACACTAACCAAAATCTACAAATTATTTTAGGTTATTCAGAAAAAATAACTAATTTTTAAATAATTTATGACTTTTACTAACTTATAAAATAAAATAAAATAAACATGATTTAATTTAATTAGTCTCCAGCCCAGATTTGAACCCGGGCCTCTCGCATGGTAGCCAAACGCCCTGGTCTCACCTCCATTGATACATCAACCGTTTTAGTTTAAATATTTTTTATGAAATTAGTTTCATATAGTTTGATTAAAATCTATGATTTATTTGTAAATATAGAAATAGAAATGCTATTATTTATCGATTCTACACGAGATTAACCCATTTTACGTATATTTAATCCTAATAACTAAAAAATAAAATGACAAGTAGTATGACAGAATTGTCACTTATATAAAATTTAAGAAATATTGATAGTTGTTAACCAAAATATGAACCGTGATTGGCGGATTTCATTTTTTGCAGTGTTCTTACTGGGTAGAATCGATATGAAATATATTCGTTCAGTTGAACGCAATGACATACTTTTTCTTTTTGTGGTCTGAAAATAGTAGATTGTACATTGTACAACAAGAGTGGATATGATGGCCATATCGCCCGAAAACGAAATTTGAGCACGATGCCGTAGGCGGAGTACTCAATCGTCTCAATGCGATATGGATAATCCACTCGAGTTGTACAGTCGTAAAAAACTACGACCCACTAACGAAAATCTACAAATATTAAAAAAATATTTTAGGTTATAAGATAAAATAACTAATTTAAATATATATTATGATTTTTAATAATTTATAAAATAAAATAAACAAAAAAAAAAAGAAAATAAAATCGGCCAATGGCGAATCCGACTCGCGCATAAAGGGTTCCGTACCATTGTACAAGATTTAATACTGTGTAGGTACTTATTAAATACTTAAAATACCAAAAAAAAACACGTTTCTAGTAGGAATTTATTTTTATTTTTATTATTTGTTGTTATAGCTAAAACGGAAATACACATTCTGTGAAAATTTCAACCTATTACGCATCATAAGGTACAGCCTGTTGACAAACAGATGGACGGACAGCGGAGGCTAAGTAATAGGGTCCCGTGGTTACCCTTCGGGTATGGAACCCTAGAAAAACAAAAAACAAAAATAAAAAAAAAAAAAAAAAGAAGAAAAAAAAACAAAAAAAAAAGAAATGAAAAAGAATAAAAAATTAATTTAACTTGTTTCCATCCGAGATTTGAACTCGGGTCTTCTGCATGAAGGGCAAGCGCGCTGATCTCAGCACCATCTGTGCGCTTAATATTTTTACTTTAATACTTGTAATTAAATTAACTTGACATAGTTTTATTTAAATTAACAAATTATTTATAATAATAGACAAAATAAAAATGCTATTATTTATCGATTCTATACAAGAGTAACTCATTTTAATGTATATATAATCTCAATTACTGGAACATATACGTAATTATATTAACAAACAACAGACGCTCATTGAATTTAGTATATTTAAAATTATCATTTACAGCTTGAAAATACAAACAAATCGTCTTAGATATATCATTATCAAAAGTAATATGTCATTTGTCATTTGTCATTTGTCATTTGTCATTTGTCATTTGTCGTTTGTCATTCGTCATTCGTCATTCGTCATTCGTCATTCGTCATTCGTCATTCGTCATTCGTCATTCGTCATTCGTCATTCGTCATTCGTCATTCGTCATTCGTCATTCGTCATTCGTCATTCGTCATTCGTCATTCGTCATTCGTCATTCGTCATTCGTCATTCGTCATTCGTCATTCGTCATTCGTCATTCGTCATTCGTCATTCGTCATTCGTCATTCGTCATTCGTCATTCGTCATTCGTCATTCGTCATTCGTCATTCGTCATTCGTCATTCGTCATTCGTCATTCGTCATTCGTCATTCGTCATTCGTCATTCGTCATTCGTCATTCGTCATTCGTCATTCGTCATTCGTCATTCGTCATTCGTCATTCGTCATTCGTCATTCGTCATTCGTCATTCGTCATTCGTCATTCGTCATTCGTCATTCGTCATTCGTCATTCGTCATTCGTCATTCGTCATTCGTCATTCGTCATTCGTCATTCGTCATTCGTCATTCGTCATTCGTCATTCGTCATTCGTCATTCGTCATTCGTCATTCGTCATTCGTCATTCGTCATTCGTCATTCGTCATTCGTCATTCGTCATTCGTCATTCGTCATTCGTCATTCGTCATTCGTCATTCGTCATTCGTCATTCGTCATTCGTCATTCGTCATTCGTCATTCGTCATTCGTCATTCGTCATTCGTCATTCGTCATTCGTCATTCGTCATTCGTCATTCGTCATTCGTCATTCGTCATTCGTCATTCGTCATTCGTCATTCGTCATTCGTCATTCGTCATTCGTCATTCGTCATTCGTCATTCGTCATTCGTCATTCGTCATTCGTCATTCGTCATTCGTCATTCGTCATTCGTCATTCGTCATTCGTCATTCGTCATTCGTCATTCGTCATTCGTCATTCGTCATTCGTCATTCGTCATTCGTCATTCGTCATTCGTCATTCGTCATTCGTCATTCGTCATTCGTCATTCGTCATTCGTCATTCGTCATTCGTCATTCATCATTCATCATTCATCATTCGTTATTCGTCATCTGTCGTTTATCATTTGAATAAATTAATTATAATATTATTTTTTAGTGAAATAAGCTTATTTATTGACTATAATTGTCTCCGAGAGTTGCGAGAACTAATGTACAATGGTTATTTAGAATTTTGTGCAATTATGTTGACATGAGAACCACTTAGGAACTAAACATATGACCCCGTCATCAACACCAAGTAGGTACAAGCCTGAACAGAACATCGGCCCATCATCGTCAGTCGTCAGGTGGCCGATGAAACATTGAAGACTTCACAGCTATACAAGAATATTTACGGGATATTATTTAATATGATGGGATATTCCTGGTAGCAAGATGTTTCAAGCAGGATTCTTCCGGTTATTTAGGATCATTATTGAACTTTACCGTCGAGTATTAGTGTGTTTCTCTTTTTATCAGAAATATATTATTCATTTGCTTCTTATACTATTAATATTTTATTTATATAATTTTTTTTCAAGGTATTCATAATCTAAAATATTCGTAGAAAAATAGGAAAAAACAATATTTATTCCACAAAATTTTGTATATTGCGCGCTTTAAGGAGTTATTAAGAGGATAGTGGGATTTTAGCTCCAAATTGGGTTTTTACTACAAAATCCAATAACTTTGTAATTTAATAGGTAGGCAATCGTTTGACCTATGAACTTGCGGTTTATGGCATTCAATTTTTCTCGTCGAATTCTATAAAATCGCATACCGGATGTCCGCGCGAAAAGTTTAAATAGAATTATATCTGGTATTTTAAAAAATATCGACTTGACATGTTGTAATGTTATTAAGGAAATAGGGAGAACATTAATAGTATATGAGATATTACCCCAACGTATTAATCACCGTTCCCCAGCCACCCCGTTTTCAAAAATTTAAATGACACAAAGCAATTTTTTACATATTCTGGAAGAGCGTATTTTTTTTAGCATCTCTATGTGAAAAAATAACTTAATTACATGAAGATATTTATAGCTAAAGGTTCAGATATCAGATGTAAAGAAAAAGAACTGGTAACCATGGAAGTAGACAAATGTATAATTAAAGCAGATAGCATAAAAATCTAATTATCAAAAAAAACCATCCTATCATCAATAAAATACAACTTATCACAAAAAAGAATATTCTTCTAAACCAACAAAATTTAACTTTTTAAACTAAAACAAGGACTCTTTACATTATTTTAGTTAAATCAAATGTTCAAAATGTTCACCGTTAATATTTAAATATCCCAAAGAAATCCAGTGGGATCAAATCAGGGGAACGAGCTGCCATTTAATAGGACCCCTGCGACCTATCCATTGGAACAATAATATTCAAATATTGCCTTACTTCTAAACAATAATAAGGGTTCAGCTTCGTCTTGCTAAAAAAAACTTTCCAAGCACTGAATGATAAGAGGATGTATTAATTTTTCCAAAAACTCTAGATATCTAGGTCCAGTTAAATTTTCGTGGTAGAAAATTAGACTAATTATTTGGTTATTAAGAATTCCAGCCCATGCATTAACCTTTTTGGCCTTCTCGGAAAAGATGCAGATTAACATAGCTATAATATCGATAATTGTATCTATTTACTAAACCATTTAAGAAAAAGCAAATATTTCGCAAATTATTTCTATTTTGCCGAATTATGCTTGTCATAGTTTCAAAAAATGGACTCTTCTATCGAAGTCATCGTCAACCCTATGTTATGTTAATACACTGCGACCTAAAAAATCTATTGTGCCTCCTTCTGTCGTCAATGCACTAAGGAAATATCTTAATGCCTATAACGACCCCTCCAATCCTATTTTCTCAAGGAAGTATAGGATTTGAAGTGGCTTCAAGTTAGGTAAATCTCCCTCTTCTATTTGATATCCTCCTAGATATAGAGCCCTTGAATTCTGGAGTGCTACACATTCAGTTAAGATGTGAATTGAGATTTCATCGTCCTCCTCACAGAATCTGCACTCACTATCCTCTACTACTCTCAGTTTACTTAGGTGTTCTTTTAGTCGGCAATGCCCGGTAAGGATCCCTGTTACAATACGTAGCCTGTTCTTGCTTAGGCAGATGCAGGCTTCTGATCTTTTCTGTTTATATTCACCCAGAAGTATCTTGGCCTGTCTTAGCCCCAAGAGATTGTTCCAATTATCGGTTCTTCTACTGCCCAATTCTTTTTTAATCTCTCCTAATATTATGTTACTGCTGATACAGCAGAACTGCTCAGGCCCTAGAAAGGGTGTTTGAGCCCCTTTCCTTGCAAGACTATCTGCAATCTAGTTACCCTATATACCGTTATGTCCCGGGACCCAAGTGACAGTAACTCTATTTTTCTCGCCTAGTTTATTTAATTATTCTAGACATTTCCAGAACATTTTTGAGCTGATTACGTGAGAGCGCTTTGATGGCTGCTTGACTATCGGACATGATGATAATCTCTTGTCTATGATAGTTTCTCTCGATGTTAAACCGGATACACTTCTTGATGGCGGTGGAAGATGCTTGGGTATTTTCCCAAACTTTCAGAGTGCTTGGTTCTCGGCCCATACACTCCTATTCCAGTTCCTTCTATGGTTTTGGAACCGTCCGTATACCACTGAATAGCACATCTTTCGGTTGCAAGCGCGATAGATTTATTCTTCATTCTTTCTTGCAGCCCAGCTCTATGGTTTTGAAGTTTTTCACAAAACTGTAATTCTTTAGCATTTCATCGTCAACCCTTGATGAAGCTGTGTTTTATAGGGGTGCATTTAAAATTTTCGTGCGAGTATCACACATGTAAATATTCCGATGGCTCAAAATTTTTCCACGTTTACCAAATATGGTCGGGATAAATGGCTCTATGATAAAACAGCGCCGGGAAAAATGGTGCAGGACAAAATGACGTGGAACAAAATAGCGCAGGACCAAATAACGCAGGACAAAATAGCGCAGGACAAAATAGTACAGGACAAGCGCGCGACAAATAACCCAGCAGTGCAATAAAAAATTTACTAATTTACCTAACCTAGGCGTGGAACAATCGTGAGATGCTTCAAAAAAAATATAGATAAAAATGAGAAAAATAAAAAAAAATTATTTTACCTAACCTGCTATGCGGACTAGACCTATATACGGCAACCCGCGATGGCTTGAGGAGATTTTTATTTTAATTAAAATACTGGATTATTTTGTCACGAGATGATTTGTCTCGCACTTTTCAGGAAATCTCTAACTTGGCTAACTATAATTTAACCATGTGTTAATTTGTCTTACTTTATTTATATCAGACGGTAACTTGTCTCTCATGTATTTGTCTTGGCGCAAATTTGTCACAGCTTATTTGTTTCGCGCAAAATTGTTTTGGGCTAAAAGTTATCCTATAAAGTTATCTACATAATTCCGTTTTTCCCGTTTGAATCGGACCAATAATAGCTGAGATATATGCTTAGATCCTTTTGGCATTACCACAGCGCATGTGTACTATCGAATGGTAACTTTACGACGTCTCACGTAGAATTCCATTTTTCCCGTTTGAATCGGACTAGTAGTATCCGAGAAACATGCTAAGGCCCTTGTGGCTTTTCATTCTGCGCATGATTTTTCTATTAGATGTTAATCTATACCACGTTCTCTACGTAATTCCGTTTTTCTCGTTTGAATTGGACCAATAGCAGTGAAGATACATGCTAAGGTCCTTCTGGCATGTTTTTTCTCTTCAACGTTAATCTACGTCACATCTCCTTTCTAGTAGTGCTGTTTGTACTGTTTGAATCAAACCAATAATAACAACCGATGTCTTTTACCAGCGTTATCTCTTTTTTTATGTATACATTATAAAGTAAGAATTTCTTAAATGACCTCGTGGTTGAGTGGTCTACAGCGCCGACTGGTAATCGGCAAACCTCTCTGGGTCAGTGGATCGATCCCCCGCGGTTTTAACTTTTTTTTCTTTAATAAATAAAATAATTAATGCTGTATGTTGAGTTGCTGTGATAATGATGTATAGTAAGTTGCAGATTAATAAATTAATTAATAAGTGACTCCATCTAGCGGCAGATGTAGCAGGCTGACAACAAGGTCGAGTAAGGTTAGGTTAGCAACAGTTGGCTAGTGACGTCATGACACGTGACGTCAAGACCTTGATATGTACAAAAAATTGGCAACACTAGATTGACATTTGACAGATTGACAGCTGACAGATTGATAGTTGGCAACACTGGGTTGACAGATTGACAGCTGACATGACAGTTGACAGCTGACATGATAGAGTCTGCGCAGTTTGTAAAAGGGGCGTGGCTTAAAAAAGTGGAGGGGGGGGGGGGGGGGGCAAAGTAAAGCAATGCCTGCTGGATCGTTTCACTGTATAGTCTCTTTTTTTTAGTTTGAATCACCCATCCTCCTTTGTGAGATTTGATAAGTTATCTGTCACAATGTATGTTCTCTGAATTAAAAGGTTAACGTGAGATTTTCATTTTTCTTTCTCCCCCTTTAACAGTGCCGGTTTTACATGGGTTCTATTTGTGACTTTAGTACCGGGCGACAAATCGTAATAGGGCGGTGTGCAGGCAGAGCACTAGTAAGAAATAATTTTACCAGATTTTAAAAATCCAGCCCCATGGAACACTGGTCGAGATATTGAAATAATTCTAGAGTCTTGGAAAGGTCAGAATTTAGAACAAAGTAATTTTTCCAAATCCAATAGGCCATTTAAAGGACAAAACAGGTGGGCAAATAAACAAATGTTCTACAGAAAGTTAGAGAATGGAGAAATTTTACGTCGAGATTGGGCAATATATTCTGAAAGCACAGGTAATGTGTACTGCCTTTATTGTATGTTATTTGGTGGGTCAGTCAACCAGTTTAAAAGAGGTTTTTCATCCTGGAATAGGCATAAAGAAAGGTTTGATGAACGTGAAAGATCATCCGAGCATTTAAACAATCTAAAGATATATATAGCCCGCTCTTTTACTACTGAATGAATTGATAATAAACTTGAGAAAGAATGTAACGTAGCAAAGGAGTATTGGATTAACGTATTAAAAAGAATTGTTAGCGTTTTAAAATTTTTAGCAACACGGGAGTTAGCATTTAGAGGTAGTTATGAAAATATAGGCGAAGATCATAACGACAATTATTTGGGTGCGATTGAACTTTTGTCTGAATATGATCCTTTTTTAAAAGATCATTTACGAAGACTTGCAAATCGTGGAAAGGGCACTGTTTCTTATTTATCAAAAGATATTTGCGATGAGTTTATAGGGATTTTATCAAATAAAGTTTTGAAAGAAATAGTGAAACAAATTAAAGTTAATAAGTATTATTCAGTTAGCGTGGATTCTACGCCAGACATAACCCACCATGACCAGCTTATTACGATTTTGTTATAGTAATGGATTACTAGTTGAGCGGTTTGTGGGGTTTTAAGAAAACGTTAGACATGGTGCGAAAGAACTCGAAAATACCGTCCTGAATATTTTGAAATCAATGGAAATACCTTTAAAAGACTATAGGGGTCAGTCATACGATAATGCGAGCAACATGAGCGGAAAATACTCTGAGTTACAGGCTCGTATTAAGGCACAAAACAATTTAGCACATTCGCTAAATTGAGTTGTGCAAAATGCAGCAGACTGCTATTTGGAATCTACGGCGTTCTTTATGATGGTATAAGAAATGTACACCTTTTTTGCGGCATCTTCATACAAATGGAACTTATTATGTCAGTTTATAAAAGTTTCAGAAAACGAAAAACGAGAGTTAACACTACGCGATGGTCATCACGATTTGATGCCATTAAAGCCCTAGGACATAGTTACGCATTAATAAAAATAGAGCAAATATTTCAAAATAGAGAAGAAAAAAGTGTTGTGAGAGTTGAAGCGGCTTCTTTTGCCGAGACATTAGATCTTCTTGAAAATTGCATTCTTTTAACATTTTGGTTGGATATTTTACACCAAACTAATGATGTAAATAAGGCTTTACAACAAGAGAATATGGATATAAGTACTACTCTAACCTTTTATCTTCATTGGCCCAACACTTTCAATATTTAAGAAATGAGTTTGATCAATATGAAGCCAAAGGAATAGCTTTAACTGGCAACGAAAAATACACAGAACGGCGAAGCACTAAAAGAAAGAGTCTTTTTTGGGAACCATATACAGAAGTTATTTTGGATCCTAGAGAGAAAATGAGATCGCAGATTTACCTTCCAATCCTTGACAATCTTTAAACAGAATTTATTCATAGATCCGAAGTGTACAAAACATGTTCAGCTCTTTTCAAATTTTTGTTTAATTTAAAAAAATTAAGTGACGAAGGTATAGTATTCAATGCACAAAAATTAAAAGAGACATATATGGAAGACTTAGACGGGCATTTTCCTCAAGAATGCATTCATTTCAAAAAATTCCTAAATGAACTAAACGATGAAATTAAAGTTGAATTTCCCCAAGATTTAGTAAAATTGTTACATAAAAATAAGCTTACGTCTTCATTTCCAAATTTAAATTTATGCCTCCTATTTTTTTTTTTTTATAGAATGGTAACGAATGTCAGTGGGGAGCGTACATTTTCTACTCTAAAACGGGTGAAAACGTATCTTCGCAATTCAATTGCACAAGAAAAGTTGAATTCTTTAGCAGTATTATCAATAAATTCAGATGTTTTAAAAACATTAGATACTAACGAAATAATTCAAACATTTTAAATTTAAAAGAGAGAAAGCAACTTTAGTAAAAGTAAATAAAACTCCCTGTTGTATTTTTATAGTTTAATTCTAACATGTTAATCCTCAGTACACAACCCATTTTTATGAATCTTCGTGAGTAGGTTCATTTCGACGAGACGCCCAACTTTTCTATCTGCGTGGTAGCTAATAAAGTGCGCAACATGAAACGTGTCAATTGAATGATTGTCAAAATTTTGTATTAAACATAACATGTCAATATTTTAGAATATGGGCATTAGCAATATTATTTTTCGTTATTTGTTTATTATTTTTATAGTTTATTTTTACTTAGTTTCAACAGTTCCTTAATGTATTAGTGATAGTCCTTATTAAGATAATATTGTAGAAAACAAGAATGGCAACTTATGTTTTAGACTGGTATTTTGTTTTCATTCCATTTTTCTTTGATCTTATTTTTGTCATTTTTGTTTGTTTTATTTTATTATTTTTGTTTGTTTTATTTTATTATTTGTGTTTGCGTACTAGTTTTATAGCTGTTTCTGACCATTATAATAATTGTGGTTTATTGATGTGACGTTATAAATATAATACTTTTGAATTTTGTAATTTTGTTTTTTTTTAAATAATATATAAATTCAGTAATCGAAGATGTATAAATTATTTATAGATAGGGCGGCGATTACAAGTAGCACCGGGCGCAAAAGTACCTTAAACCGGCACTGCCCTTTAAATGACATTTTGTGAGATTTTGCCATACCCCTTTTCGTCTATTTTAAGCTTACGTAATTAATGGATATCCGGAATTAAAAAAAATTTTGAGTTGATCGTTTTGAACCAAATTTTGTTATTAAAATACCTAATTAATTTCAGTTAACTCACTTTTCCTTCAAAAGAGAAGCAGAAGCGTAACTAGAATGGCTAGGAAATGCGCAAATGTGATAAAATTTGGGTAAATATTATTATAAGCCGACAAAGATAAATAAAAATTAAAATTAAAGGCGCATAAAAATTTGTACTGTTCCAATATTTAGGCGCCACATAAAGAACATGTATCTTGTTAATATTATTGGTGATTGACTGGTAATTTTATTTCTAGGAGAAATGCGGTCGGTAGATAAGTAAATCATTTGTGACGACAGTATTTTTCTTTCCTATTGATTAGGTATCAAATTAATTATTTCAACTATTTAAAAATTTGTCAATAGAAGGTCATCACGTGCTGTACATTTACATAATTTATAATTTTTAGATAACAAGATTATTTTCGGTTAAGCTACAGAAATCAGTAAAAAAATGTCTGTTATGGTACTGCCAGAACTTTGGTCAAAAAGCAGCAATTTTTCGTTGCTAGTAGCTATTGCTCATTTGAAAAAATACAGTCATCTACTAAACTGGAAGAAACAAGAATCGATTTTAGAATTCGGATTTGCCAACGGATATAATTCCTGTCGAAGTTTAGTGCCTCTACTGCCGAATGATTATAAAGAATTTTTTGGTACAGATCTTTCATCAGAAATGATCGAAGATGCCAAAAAACAGTGCTTAATTACTAGATCGACATTCTTACAAATGGATATTACATCAAAGATTCCTGCAGAGTTTCAAAATCGGTTCGATCATGTGTTTTCTTTTAATTCTATTCATCGTGTGAATAAACCAAGGTAAGTTAAAAATTTTACTTACCATGTCAACATCGCCATGGCAATAATTCATGTTGTTTATTAGCATATTTTTGCAACAATACATACATTTATAGCAGTTTACAAGAACGTTTATTCAAATTTACTAGGCCGATAAAGTTTTAAAATTTTCTATTTCCCACCCTGGCCACCCTTAAGAGGAAAATTTACATTACAAACTGAAAGACCTGCGGGGCAGCGGTAGTTTAGTAGGTATACAAATTACAACTACAAATACTACAAAATTAGTTCCGAGACTAAATAAAATCAACATTCATTCATAATTTTAACAATTGCATGTAGATACGAGGGATACATATTCTAAACTCTAAACCGCGAAGTTGAGACAAAAGAAACGAAAAATATTCCACAATAGCACAATATAATAATATGTATTTTACAATATAATAAAACTTATTTTGGCTGTCGACAAATTTGCTTAAAAATCTTCTTTTAGAAATATACCTTTCATTTGACGAAAAACGAAGGCCTAAACGAAAAAAAATATTCTTCATAAAAGTTTCGCCTATGTATTGACAAGGTAATAGTGCTTTCCCCATATTTTTTGCTATTAAATTAACAAAAATATAGGAATAAACAATTACTGATCTCATGGTTTTACAGGAAAGGAAGCAGTCTCTCGACTCCATGCATCTCTCTCAGCGCTGAAATGTATGCAATCTGTTTGACTCTCTTACATTATTTTATACAGGGATTATTGATTTATCCGCTATGAAGGTGAATAATTATTATAGGGTGTATTACTTCATGATTTTTTTGAGGAAAATAAAAAAATAAGAAAATATAGACTATTTATGGAAGGTATAAGTACAGTAGGTATATATAAGTATAGGTTATAAACAGTAAGGCTATTGCTTTGCAGAATACAATAAATTCCTAATAAAAAATAATAATAATTAAAAGAATATAAAGCATAAATTAAAAATATTAAAATATATAAGTACAAGACTTGCAAACTAATCAAAATTAGATTCACCACACGAATCAACATTTTCCAAAACATGAGCGGCTATGGTCAATTTCTGCAGTTTTTCTGTGCCATACAGGTGCAGGAACCGATGCAGCCAATATCTTTTTCTGCATTTGCAAATTTTGCTTTCACGGTCTAGAACAATAATATTGTTAAAATATTGTACATGTATGAAAATTATCGGTGTATAGTAACTTTTTTGCATTTGCATGATAAGTTCTGTTATGTCTGGTGGCAGGTCGAGCGTCTTCAGTCGATGGCAATTTAGCAATTATTTTGAAGAGACCATTAATCCCTTCAAAATGTTAATGGAAGTAACATTGGCAGTTTTGAATAAAGTTTTATGAAAAATATTTCAAGATTAGAGAATGTGCTTTCTGAGTACCTACGAATCAGTGCCAAATCCATCCAAAAGGTGATAGTGTTGAAGGTAGATTTTCTAACAGGTTCTTTTTTCAATGTCAGACATTTGGCTAGTTGTATCACGACCTGTCACAGAATGAAAATCAGGCACATTTTTAGAAGTTTTTAATCCAAATTTAAATCATGTACTGCTATAAATCGTCATGAGTCTCCTTGCCCTATTCTGAACCATATCTTTTTGGTTTAACACTACTTAAAATAAATTAATAAGAGTAGAAGATCTGTATCGTTGCAATCAATAATGCAGCGTGAATTCCCCGAATTTTTGGCTGATAATATGTGCAATAAGATACGAGTATAAGCTTCTTCGTGATTTGAATTCAGGAAATCGTTTTTTGATAGTTCAAAATTCGTCGCATATTTATTGATATTCGCGAATCCACCACTAGTTAAAATTGAATAGTCTTTTGCTGAATGGAGTTTTCAAGAAGTTGCTCTTACAGAAAATGTGTTAAAAGTCTTTTGTTAAATATCGAATGGATGAACAAGTTCCATTATTTCGGAATGGGAATATTGGGTCTGTCAATTTCTATATTAATTGACTTCTGAGATCCTCTCTTTTGACCTATTGTATTTTTGATAGAATTTTCTTTATTATGATTAAATACCACATCTAACCTTTGAGCATTAAATTTATTTCTAAAAGTAATGTTAACAAATATATTAGCATATTCTTTAAATGATATGCAACTTTTGGACTTTCCCAAACCTTGAACTATTGCTATCCCTTCAAAAATGTGACAAGTTTTGCCAGTGTCAATAGGTGCACTTAAGTCTTTGTGGGTAATGTCATATTGATCTAAAATATTTCTCATTAAACTCTTATTTGTAGAGGCGCCGCGATACCTATTTACTGTTAGGACATCGGAGAGGCTGTCAGCTCAAACTTAAATATTTCGGCATTATTAATGCTTCTGTCCACATCCTTTGCTAATAAAATATTGTGAAGTAACTGTTGACCATGCAAGGATTGAGAAGTCATATTTTGATATCATTTTCTTTGCTTCTTGTAACAACAAATCCGTAATTAAAATGTTTAACGAAACCTTACCCAACTTACCCAAATATATTCAGGCATTCAGCTATAACAGGATGAATGCAGATATAATAAAAACGCAAAAATGTCTATATTTCTTCCCAATTTATTAGGAACTTTAATATGTAACACACGTATTAATTTTTTAGTAAAAACAGACAATATGACACATTGTCCATTGGCACCTAACGAGAAGTTTTATATTAAAAAATGAAAAAAAATTTAGCATATCAATAATGTGAGAGAAACAGAGCTATACTACGTTTTTCATTAAGGCCTTCCTTTTTGTTAAATGTTAAAATTATATTTAAAAAAATTAAATTTTTGAAGAACTGATTTTTTTTAATAATTATATATATATTTTATTGTGCATTGGACCAAAAATAAGTATTTTTTTTTATTTGGCGGTATTAATATCTGGATTTTTGATGATAGTGCCCTTCTACACAGTCCAATTTTGTATTATTCCAGAATAAGGGTCACCTTATCATGATATTTCATCTCTGAAAAATTCAGCTTATGACAAAGCGAATATTTTAATACATACACTCTACTAATAATAATTGATTGTCCAAAAGTAGAAAAGCGTCCATAGTTTAGCAATACATTCTCTTCTATATCACATAATTTGAGAAAATGGGTAAAAAAAGGCGAGTTTTGTGTTTTTTTTTTTAGAAAAAACAGTTTGAAATTTTGACCTTTGCCTACACGCACATATTTTTTTCTTAGCCCTTGTATGCTCTGCTCTACAGCCAAGTAAATACTCCTCTTGACATGCTGGAATTAATAATTATTGTTAACTCGAAGAGGTATTCATTAAACAAAAAAAATCCGTGCGATACAAAAGTTAAACAAAAACATATTTATAATTCACACCTCAGTGTATACCTTTTAATTTCGGATAATTATTTTTAATAAATAAGTGATAAAATTAATTTAATGTAATTGAGCGAAATTACTGTATGTAAAAAATAAAATGAATTCAAATCACTTACGTACTGTTTATCACCAAATAGTAGAGAACGATATATATTTTGTTGGTGTCACCTTCTAGACGAAAAAGCTTTTAACGTATTTCTTTTTTTATTGTGAGAAAAATAAATGCTCCTGTAGGCAAAAATTAAATATATTGTTCCCTTCTAGCATTTTTTAACATTTCTATTTCTTTCTTTTTTTTTTCTTAGATTTTTTCAAAAGAGACATTAAAATTTTTGAAGTGGCTCCAGAGAGGTGCGGGTTTAGCCTGTAACTGTACTTACATAAAATTTCTTTTAGTAAAAATAAAAAGTAATCCGTAAAATTGGTGTACTATGAATGAAACCCTTGCATATAATATATATGTCAATTTTAGTATTACAGAAATGATTTACGTAAAAAATAAGGTGTACAAATACGTAAAATTTATTTATCCCTCGTAAAACATCAGTAAAATATATTATAAATTGTTTTCATTCACAAATATTCATTTCTTATAAATCTAACAGAGGCGCCACTTTCCAGAAGAAAAATCTTGCAATGTAAGGAATTCGTAATACCCCACTTTTAAAGTTTATTTTTGACTATTTTTAAATCAAAAAAAATATGTACGCGTAGGAAAAGGTTAAATTTATGCTCCTCTGGAACCGCTTTTTCAAAATTCAATTTAGTTTTTTCTAAAAAAAAAATGAGAAAATGGGTAAAAAAGTCGAGTTTTGTATGTTTTTTTTTTATAAAAAACTGAAACAAATTTTAAAAAAGTGTCTTCAAAGGAGCATAGATTTAAGCTTTACCTACACGTACATATTTTTTCTTTTAGAAAAAGTCAAAAATAAACTTTAAATGGTACTACGAAACCCTTGCATGCTCCGCGCTACATCCAAGTAAATACTCCTCTTAAGAATACAGACAATGATGAATATCTTTTGTAATTTTTATAAAATATAATTTATTGAAATTGAATATAATGAAGTACCCAATAAAGAGCACACGTATTTTTGTAACGTTTTAAGATAATATTAAAATCAAACGTTGAATTTGATATAGTTTCTAACATAAAATAGATGAAATATCGGTTAATTTTGAATAAAAAATTATATTATACGTAATATTGCAACGGTTTTATTTTCCCATTTCCTTATTGTTACTATTTTACGTATTTTCAAGTGATTCAATAAACGTTTGTATGCGCATCAAATAATCTTTTATTACGTATTAATTCCACATATTTGGAAAAAAGAAATAGACGTGATCTTTATATAAAATAATGAAACATTATATGTAACAATTATTATTATTATGCAATAATTAAACGTTGTAAAACAACTTTTTATTTAAACTTCCAACTGAAATCAAAGTAATTTATAATAAATAAGTTCAATATATTATTAATAATAATAATACTCTCCCTAATTCACCCCCTTACGAGTGAATTTCAACCCCTGAAGTCGACTGAACGACTTGTGTAGGGGAAGGGACGGATATTATTATTTGCCGTGGCGCTCCGGGGCGACTTAAAGATGATTGATGGTGCCATTTGACTTACAGGTGAGGAAAACCCGGAAAACCTCACCCACCATCATCGAGACGGTAATGTATGGCGAATTTTTTTAATCTGCATGTCATATCAACAGAAATTGAATTTCTATTAATACGCCACACATCAAATCCTAAACCGAACCATGCAATTTAATTAAAAATCCACATGGTCCGGTCTGGGATTCGAAACCCAGCAGTCTCAGACTCATAAACTTGCCTATAAATGAATATAAGCACGATAGACCGCTAGACCACCGTCCCGATTCAAACAGTATAGCCTAAAACAAATATATAAACATGAATCTGCTTTTGTTGTCTTTACTGAACTGTTTCATCATATAATTCATAGCGCTTACGACTAAGACAGCTGGAACAGCCTGTTTTTTGGTGCCCCTCTTTTAGAACATTAAAAGGTTCGAATACAATAACGTTTTATACAGTGTGTCCGTAAAGTATGGAACAAATTCATTTTCAGAGTGGCCTCTCTCGTCTCGTAGTGTGAGAGAAAACTGTTCTCTCGTCTCGACGAGAAGGCGCTTCTCTCGCTCGAGAGAGCCTTTCTCTCGTCTCGTCTCGTCTCGTCTCGTCTCGTCTCGTCTCGTCTCGTCTCGTCTCGTCTCGTCTCGTCTCGTCTCGTCTCGTCTCGTCTCGTCTCGTCTCGTCTCGTCTCGTCTCGTCTCGTCTCGTCTCGTCTCGTCTCGTCTCGTCTCGTCTCGTCTCGTCTCGTCTCGTCTCGTCTCGTCTCGTCTCGTCTCGTCTCGTCTCGTCTCGTCTCGTCTCGTCTCGTCTCGTCTCGTCTCGTCTCGTCTCGTCTCGTCTCGTCTCGTCTCGTCTCGTCTCGTCTCGTCTCGTCTCGTCTCGTCTCGTCTCGTCTCGTCTCGTCTCGTCTCGTCTCGTCTCGTCTCGTCTCGTCTCGTCTCGTCTCGTCTCGTCTCGTCTCGTCTCGTCTCGTCTCGTCTCGTCTCGTCTCGTCTCGTCTCGTCTCGTCTCGTCTCGTCTCGTCTCGTCTCGTCTCGTCTCGTCTCGTCTCGTCTCGTCTCGTCTCGTCTCGTCTCGTCTCGTCTCGTCTCGTCTCGTCTCGTCTCGTCTCGTCTCGTCTCGTCTCGTCTCGTCTCGTCTCGTCTCGTCTCGTCTCGTCTCGTCTCGTCTCGTCTCGTCTCGTCTCGTCTCGTCTCGTCTCGTCTCGTCTCGTCTCGTCTCGTCTCGTCTCGTCTCGTCTCGTCTCGTCTCGTCTCGTCTCGTCTCGTCTCGTCTCGTCTCGTCTCGTCTCGTCTCGTCTCGTCTCGTCTCGTCTCGTCTCGTCTCGTCTCGTCTCGTCTCGTCTCGTCTCGTCTCGTCTCGTCTCGTCTCGTCTCGTCTCGTCTCGTCTCGTCTCGTCTCGTCTCGTCTCGTCTCGTCTCGTCTCGTCTCGTCTCGTCTCGTCTCGTCTCGTCTCGTCTCGTCTCGTCTCGTCTCGTCTCGTCTCGTCTCGTCTCGTCTCGTCTCGTCTCGTCTCGTCTCGTCTCGTCTCGTCTCGTCTCGTCTCGTCTCGTCTCGTCTCGTCTCGTCTCGTCTCGTCTCGTCTCGTCTCGTCTCGTCTCGTCTCGTCTCGTCTCGTCTCGTCTCGTCTCGTCTCGTCTCGTCTCGTCTCGTCTCGTCTCGTCTCGTCTCGTCTCGTCTCGTCTCGTCTCGTCTCGTCTCGTCTCGTCTCGTCTCGTCTCGTCTCGTCTCGTCTCGTCTCGTCTCGTCTCGTCTCGTCTCGTCTCGTCTCGTCTCGTCTCGTCTCGTCTCGTCTCGTCTCGTCTCGTCTCGTCTCGTCTCGTCTCGTCTCGTCTCGTCTCGTCTCGTCTCGTCTCGTCTCGTCTCGTCTCGTCTCGTCTCGTCTCGTCTCGTCTCGTCTCGTCTCGTCTCGTTTCGTCTCGTTTCTCTCGTGATAAAACAATATCAAATTTAAACTCGAAAAAGACGAAACATGAAAAAACGGTTAAATATGTAAGACAAAAATAAAGAATTTTTAAAGTAATTTGCGCATTAGTACCTAAATTTGGCAATAAGAAACACTTATCTCTCTGTCTGTCCGTCTATCACAGTCGTTTTACAATTGAAATTTGAAGTAATAAGTGGCCCAGAGTAGGCGTTAACTAAAAACCAAAATACTTTGTCTTTTAAGTCAGTTGGGGAGGGGGGAAGAGGTTAAATTGGATGTTAGAATTTTTATTATGCAATCCTGCGATGTCAAATGAAAGCAATTTGTAGTTATGTTTTCAAAATGCAAGAAGATAGAGACATAAAACAAAAACGATGTGAAATTAGAGAAACATGACTAAATATTAAATGCATCTTGAAATACTTCTTTCATACCATTAAAAACGTATACTTATGACTAAAAGTAATTGATCATAGCATAAAATATCGAAAATAAATTGTTATTATGAGACAAGCTTACTATACAAATTTACATAAATAATGCATTTTTATTTATTATATAAATTTTCTGGGAGATGGTGCTGGACCCCATTTTCCTATACCGCTTAGAGACTATTCATATCAACATTTTTCTATTAGATGGATAAGAGGCGCTCCCCTTAACTAATCACTGAGATCTTTAGATCTTACACCTTTGGAAAAGTTTTTATGGGGTCACATTAAATCAGTGTACAACGAGGAAATTAATACCCGGGTACAGTTAATGAACAAATTTTTTAATATAGGTGACAAAATTAGAAATAATTCATGCAGGAATGATTGACAAATCAGTGAAAAACCTAGAACGTTCTCAGAAGTGTACTGACATGCAAGGTGTCCATTTTGAAAATCTACTCTAGTAATTGTACGTACGTTTCTTTTAATTAGTTTAATTATTTATTAATAAATAATTCACAATTTTTTATTCTAAAGCGAATCCGGTTCTGTAAATATTAAAGATTTCTTACTGAATAATACACTAGATCAAAAAAAATAAGGTAGATACATAATTGTTAAAAATACAGTACACTAAAGAATACAATTTTTGATTGCATTCAAGTGTATTCAACAAAACAACCTATTCAACATGTTTTAATATTACAATAAAAAAAATATATTAACAAAGAATTACACCAAAAATAAATATATAACTTTATGTTAATACTTTTGATTGTGGGATTGATTTCAAGTAATTGTCTTAATTTTTAAGACCACATTAGAGCAATAATTGGATACCCTTCTACAGTTAAAAACATTTATGTTTCAGGAATGCGTTCAAAAATATCTATGCAATGCTTAAACCAGGCGGTTCAATGTTTGTTACGTTCTTCGAACGAACTCCAATCGGTGATATAGTCCTCAGAATGACAAAGTACCCCAAATGGAACAAATATGATCACGAAGAGATGATCTCCACCTACTATTACAGCCAAGATCCACGAAAAGAATACGAACGTGATTTGGAAGCAGCTAACTTCGAAAATTACGTTTTCAATGTTGAAACTGAATCTTATGAATATTCTTCGGAGGAAGAATTTGATAGTAGGTATATTCTATGTTGATTGTTCGTTTTCACTTCATTGCGACTAATCAAAATCTATTGTGTATATTTTAAATCTATTAGGAATCTCATCTCAAATTATCCAAGACTGTCATAATTATAAGGATTTTTCTAGGCTGTTATATTATTTAATTTGAATTAAATCTACGAAGAGGTTATAAACTTGATGGTTTGAGCCCTAAGTTATTTAACTTATCATAATTGTTATTTCTGTCTAGTATTGCTACCTTTTGTCCTTCTGCTAGGTGTTATCCTTCGAGATATTCTAGGTCTTGTAAATATTCTTTGTAGTCTTGTTTTAAATACGTTTATGGTAAATATATCCTTTGAGATGGAATTATAACAAAGGATTTACAATTATTATCAAGAAATTATTAGAAAGTGATAGATAGCTTAAATAGCATACATTCTTAGTCTAATTACTACTAAAGTCCATATTAATTCACTACTATACTAATAAAATCAGTTTATTTATTCCTGAATTATTTTTATTTTTAGATTCATTGATCGCTGTAAATGGAGTACTACCGAAAATTCCTAAAGAAGATTTGGATGATTACATAAAAGATTATTTGAATGAAAAACACAACAGCCGGGTGTTTAATATAAATTATAAAAATGGAAGAAATCGAATTTCATTCCAAACCAATATTTATGTGTTATTCGTAACGAAATTAAAATAATTTTTTTAATTTTTATTGTATTTATGATAATATAAAACATGATCCAAAATTATATGCCGTAATTGTTATAGGTGATTGCAATATTCTACAAATTAAAAAAATATGAAATTCTATGTTTAACTCATTGTAAAATATAGGGTGGTCAGACGAAAAAGTAACCAGAGCCATTATCATCATCATCATCATCAGCTTTAATCCATTTATTTAATTTTAATAAATATAATAATAATAATATTAATAATAGTTATGTTTTATTTCTCTGTTTCTTGCAGAAAAACATTTTACTTGTTTTTTATTAAACATGATGATAATTCATTACCAGCCTTAGTTATGTAATATATCTGACGTTAATTTGCAATAAAATTTGTTATTTGTAATAATAGTTATAATTAACGTTAAATTACCTTTTATAAACACTTATATGAAAGTTTGACTATATCTCAGATATTTTCTACCAAACATTATTTACCTTTAAGAGCAATCCAGTCCCTTCTGACGTCACACCGCATGGATCTAACGACCTCCCCTTAAAGTATTTGGAACCTTGTTCGCTACATAAATTTGGCAATGTCGTTTGTCGTGCGCTGAAGAATAATCATAGGATTGGGTAAGGTCTGATTATAATTACATGAACACAGGTATATCCATCAATTGGCGAAGTAATTCGTTGGCTATCGCCGCCTACTGGGGGTTTAGTGGCTTGTTAATATTATAGGAATATAGGAATACTATTTTTAAACCAAACAACTCAAATATTTTTTATTTATTGATAGTTATAGATGATATACAGGGTGTCCCGAAATTAGACGGTCATATTTTAACAGCGTAATCTACATCCTAAAATAGTAGTAAAAGTTCATATAAACATAGGTCCAAAAACGTTTCTTTTCCGAGATACAGGGTGTTAAAGGTGAAGTCCAGATACCACACTTTTGTAAATATTTTCTAAACGTTTAAAGATAATTAGGTGAAATTTGGTACAAATACTTACCTTTTAACGCTTCATCTATTGGACTAAACCCCAGTTTTTGATCATCTTCTTACGTGGGTAAATTAGGGGGAGCTTAGGGTAAAATTGCTCTTAGTTTTTTTTGTTGATAGTTTTTAACATTTTTGACTATAAAATTTGGAAAACAAATATTTTCTGTATAATAAAGCTGCATTTGTTGCATCTC